>CM024613.1:13072216-13134988 GCA_014182575.1 Eucalyptus decipiens | reverse complement strand
CCTCGAGCGTTCAACCCGTAGTTTGAGACCAAGATGAGGAGTTGGGCCCAATTATGTTTGATCGTTTTAGAGATGTTTGTGATACTTGGGCTTGAAAGTTTATTTTGGGGGCGTTTGGGCTTCACTTAGTTTAGATGGGCTAGCAGAAATAGAGAATGGAGTGGGCTTTTTCTCAAAAGAAAAACTTTCGTGGACCCTTCCCTAAAGTCCGGGCCGGTTTGGTCGTACCCGGTCAAGAGACCCGGTCCGAATTCTCTTTATAATATTAAAATTCGCAAAAAAAAATTATTAATTAAAAAATCATAAATTTAAAAAAAAAAGAGATTAAAAAGGATTACTCAAAAAATTCCGAAAATAATAAAAATAATAACAAATTCTGAAAATAAAATTCTTTAGAAAATTCGAAAATATTAAAAATCCTAAAATTCTCAAAAAATCAAGAAAATTTCAAAAGAAAATAAAAATAAAATTAGAATTCCTCGAAAAGCTTAAACAATAGTTTTCAAGTAATATTTTCTTAAAAAGTGGGAGCCTTTGGATCTAAGATTGTGCTCAAAATCGTACAAGCCCTTTAAGGCTCTACCCGTTCAAAATTGTACAATCCCTTAAGGCTCTATCTTAGGGTTTCATTGGTCCTTAGAGATAAATGGCATTGATTGCGCACCATCAATATGATTATGACTTCCCTTTAGCTTAGTTAAGTTTAACATTTGTTTATCTCTTAGTGTTAGACGCTTATCATCCCTTGCAATCTATTTAATACTTCATTTAATTGTTTATTGTTATTTTAATGATTAAGCACCTATATGATCACTTCATATGTTAGTAGATTGGTTTAAAATTAATCCAAACTGCTTGACAGAAACCTTTTTTTAAAATGAAGATTAGGTATCGAAAAAGCACAATTGGTTAATTAGTTTAATTAAGTTTCCAACCTTAGATTCTATACTTGCGTAGAAAGTTAAGTATACTTTCATATCTTATTTGGTTTCTAATTGACCAAACAGGTTAGTAAACGACTCATTTTTAGAAAATTCTCATAGTGGCAATTTAAAACCCACCATTGTGTGAGGAGGGCTTGGGAGGGCTTAGGTCTAAATTATGGGCCGTTAGGCTCGTCTTTTAGGCATTACTCTTAAACCTCTTCCTTCTCTAAATGGGTAGGTCACAACACATCAAATGACATATTTCCCTTTTTCAACCGCCATCTCTCTTGTTGCCATCCAACAATGAATAGAATTTTCTCATATAACACATGAATAACAAAGTCGCAAGACTTTCCTTACAATAAAACTACTATAAAGATATTCAAGCCAAACTGAGAAATGGTGTTAGAATACCACTTCCTCAAACTTTCTTCTTTAAAAAAAAAAAAAAAAAAAACTTTCTTCTTTTAGTTTCTTTTTTCAAAGGACTTACAACTTAGCTAATCGAGCCCCTTGCATATTCAAGATGGTAGTTGCCCCTTCATTTTGTCAATATCTTGGAAGATGGAGCATCATTGTTAATAATAAATCTCTTTTCGACTCAATGACAGGAGAAAGAAGTTATACTAGAAAGAGACTATGTGAATAGTACTTGGGCAAAAATAACTCTGTTTCTTTAGATTACCTTTCTCTCAATTCCTCGAGTTCCCAAGCTTTTAGGACTCTGCATTTGCAGGAATTATTCAATACAACTTCCAAGGAAAAATAATCATAGTGGTTGAGCTAAGACTAATTATAGGAGATGTCACCTTATCAACAATTTATCTCTCCATACAAGATATTATCTGCTCAAAAGTTATCGTTTCAATTACTGCTTTCTTCATGATTTTTTCTACTTCTCGATTCTATTCCAAATCTATTTTCGAGAACAAAAAAAAATAAAAATTTGTTCCCGTAAATAAAAATTTTACCAAACGGATTTTTGTTCCAAATTTACTCTCGAGAAGAAAAGAATAAAATTTTCACTATTTTGCCGGTTGCCAAATGTGCCTTAAGCGACTTCAAGTGCATTATTCCTTATATCTAAATAACATTTTTAACTAAAATCATTTATTCTTTGTTATTATTATTTTTCTTATATTCTTCTTTATTTTTTTTGGTTGAAATTGTTCTTGAATTCGGAGGATTAATGTGTACGGTGGTTGTTATTGTAAATATTAACTTAGAAATCCGTGTGTGTACAAATTAGAGTTTTTGGGCTTCTTCCAATACTTAATTGATTCGACCAAGTTACTGCTAAGGTCCCAACACAAGCGAGACAGTTCTTTGGCATGGGACACTAAAACCCCTCAATCAAACATTCACCATTTCATTCTTTTATCCGTTAATATCCACAAAATCGTGACAAATTGAAATAACTATCTAATAAAGTTAACATTCCCTTTAAATCTTACTCTATTGGATCATGTCATTTTATTCCACGCACTTGATTACCAAAAACTTATTGATGGAAAAATCGAATCTCATAAATTAGAGATACTCTAACAATATTGAAACAATCATTGTTATGTTTTCTCCTCGCGATCCATATAATATTTAGAATAACGGAACACTAATTGTCGAAACAAGTCCAAGTGGGCGAGGTTGCAAAGGTTCTTGTCCGGGTTGGGATCGGACCGGAGAGCGAGTGTTGGGAAAGGTTGAGAGAGACGAGTGAAGTCGCATTGAAGAGGCGGAGCGGATGGGCGTGGAAAAGTCGTTGCCGGCAAGGTTGAGCTGTTTGAGCAAGTCAAGGAGTTCAAGCTTGGAGGGGATGTAGTTGGAGATGTTCTTGCCAATGAGGTAGAGGGAAGTGGTGGTTCATCGTTGGACGAGGGCTGCAGAAAAGGGAGGGGGCGGCAAAGAGAGAAAGAGGGTGCGTTTGGGAACCATTTCCCAAAGCCCCTTTGAAGCCTGAAGATACTTGGGCAAATGCCAGCCCGTTTGGCAAAAAATTTTGAGCCCGCATTCCCTAAATGCCAGCATTGTGAAGCTGAAGCCCAAGGCGGTGAGGACTCCGCTTGGGCTTTCTTTCGGCATGCCCACACGGGCACTTTGTTCATATATATATTTTCCGAAATTGTCCTCATGAATATTTTGTTTTTCCGATTTTTGCCCTTGTGTCGCAACTGTTCATCTTCTCCGGGGGGTTCGGTTCTGGCTGAATGCGAGTGGCCGGCGACTGCTAGAGGGACGCCGGTGATCGTCGGGGTGTGGCGCGATCGACGCCGGAGGTGGCGTGACCAACGCCGGAGGTGGCGCGATCGAAGGCTGGGTCGCCGCAACCTAGATCGGGGGCGGCAGGCAATCTTCTTCTTCCGCGAGCGGTCGCCCAGACGACTGACGCCCGGGGTGGCGCAATGGCCGCGACCCACGGCGGGTTTGAGTCATCGCGACCCGGATCTGGGGCGGCAGGTCGCGGAGGACCTTGCCGCCCCGATCAGGTCGCGCGACCTCGCCGCCCTAGATCCAGGGGCGGTGAGGTCGCGCGACCTGCCGTGACCAAGATCCGGGGTGGCGAGGTCCTCCTGCGACCTCGCCGCCTGCATCCGGGTCGCCGTAGGTCGTCGGAGGCCATTGCCCTTTGGTCAATTTTTTTAAAATTTTCTTTTGATAATTTTTCTTTTACCACAAAGACCCTTTGTAAATGTAATTCCCAAACGCTATTTTACTCAAAATACTTTACAAAGAGCTTTCAAAATACAATTTACCAAATACGGTTGCATTTTGGAAAACACCTTTAACTCAAAGGTATTTGTATTTTTCTAAAGACTTTCCCCAAAAGTGGTTTCCAAACGTATTCAGAGACGGAAACGTATCCAGAGACGGGTGAGAGGAGAGAGAGAGAAGACGTTCAGTTCAAAATTTGGTCTGACAATTTGGGTCCTCACATGACACACGTCACATTCTGAAGGGTTTTCTTGTTTATCACATTGACACACAATGCACTCAATTGTGTTTCTCTTTCGCTTGTCAAACGAGCACACCGCACCCCGCAATTAAGTCAGCCCATTGAGATTTGGGAGGGCCATCAACTTTACATGTTTGGTCCACACAATCTCTTCTTCCGTTTTTCTGTTTTTCTTGACTGCTTGATCGTGCAGGGCGGATTAATGTGTATTGTGGTTATTCTCTCCCAAATGTTAACTTAGAAATGCAAATTAAAAAATAAATAAATAAAGGTTTTCCAGCGTCTGGCGTGTTAGTAAATTTTGGGGAAGGTCAAGACACTTAAATAGTTAAATCCCACACGTTGTTTGGTAAATTTTGAGACTGATTATGGTTTTAGTTACATCATCTGCCTAATAGTGATCTTTACTTCATTAGAAGAAGAAGAAGACGACTAAGACCAAAAGCCCAAAAGGCCTGCCTTGTCGGCTAGTGCTGGTGGAGTTCGGAACTCTCCACCAAATGGGAGGAAACTTTTTTTTTTTGGTCTGAGGGGAAAACCGATGGGCAAAGGAGTAATTAAAATGGTGTCTACTACTGTGTGCACGACTTTTGGCTCGACTCGGAATTCTGCGTCTTTTGAAATGGAAGATGGGGCGGCACGTAGTGGTGGGGGTTTAAATTTGCAGGTTTGTTTTTTTGTCTCGACTGTCTTTTTGCTTCTTTTCCTCAAAATCAATGTTCAATTCTTAGTCTTTTAATCAATAATACATAGAGCAATTTAACAAATTGTGAACGGAAAAATTAAATATAGAGAGAAAAAAATAATCTTGCCATAATCTTTCTTCTGAGAGGTAATTTAGATTTATTTTTATCGAATGAATACGTGATTTGCGGACCATCATTATGGATGGTCAATAGTATTTATAATTTCTCGCTTAAATCCTATTCTCTATAATTGATGGCCGGTGGAATTATTATTAATCAATCATCACAATGTTATTAATGCTTACATTATCTCATTCACTAGCAATGGGAACATGAAACGTTGTCCAGATCTGTTGGCTGACTAATTTTAGCTGGAGGATTCTAATGGCTACATTTCAAGATCTTACGTTTTGGGGGGCTTAAATTCGTAATATGCTGACTATGAAGCTCATCATACATGTTTATAATGGATCTCGAAACTGGCTAAGTCTTTGGGTTATCCCTGATATCGACATTTCGAAGGTTTAAGACAATTTGAATCAATTGCGTAGTCATGATACGTAGAAGGGTTTTGATCCATAATTATATCTCCAACGAGAGATTTTCAATTTTGTTTATCGGAACCTTTCCTTTTTACCTCTGAACTTCTCCGGCGGATAACTCGTAGCTACCAAGGTTCACAGTAATAGCGTAGTCTGCCGAGCGAGGACTTGTTTCTAGATTCATGGTAGAATAGAAATAGCACATCAATCTCCCTTTGGCAATAGCAGGTCACCCAATATAAAAAATTATGTTAACCGGGTATGTCATTGGTTCAAAGATAACAATCACCTTTTTGGTCTAATCAATAAATCTCATCTGGCTCGGAAATTTTCCAAATGTCTTTTAAATTGCAATCGCTTTGCTCTTATTAGAGCATACAATAGCATGGTGTAAGAAAATTATAGGCACTATTGGTATGGTCAGATCTACAAAAACGAAAAGAGCAACCTTAGAGCTCACCCGGTGCAATCTGCATCTTGTCCGTGAGGAAAAGTTGAGGCTTTGAGGCTCTTTCAAGAAAAGCATCCATAATTTCTCCCAGCCTCCTACATAAGAACATTAGAAGAAGTTTAGAATGACTGTGAAAGTAGCCTCAGCTTAAAGCAGTTGTTCCCCAATAAGAGCAAGCACGTTTATTTACAGAAGCATACGTCAGTGAACTTTAAGAATATGCAAATGGATAAGACTCCGACCAATCCAGAATGGAAGAGAATCCCTTTAATGGTAGTTGGTATAAGAGGAAATTTACCTGACCAGGGAAGCTTTTCAAAGGTAATATTTAGCAAAGTTGTCTCTAGCTTTCTTTAATGAAGTGCATTTCTTTAGTTTTTTTAAGTATAGTGCAAAGTAAGGTGACAAAGATAAGGACTCGCACATGGCATCCATATATCTGGAAACAACATGCCATAAGACTCCTAAGAAGTCCTTTCAAAGATTTTGGGGGAAGAAAGGGTTCATGCTGCATAAATACAAGCAATGAAAGACATGTATAAAAGTGGTGCCTTCCGTAATGGTACATGGAGGGGGTAACAAAAGAGTCCAAATAATTATAGAACTAAAAAATCCACAGTGATTCTTTTTCGACCCCTTCCAATGATGACATTGTGCTAGTAGATGAACATTATACAGAACTGAATGCAAAGCTAGAATTATAGAGGCTTTTTAAGAATACAAGGGCTTTTGTTTACGTCAGTTAAGGACAACGCAAGGAGTGCAATTGTATTATACAAACAGGTTCGAAGCAAAGCTATGGTAAAAATGGAGGATCAGTAGACACAAAAAGATCGTCCAATGTTGATGTTTCGTGCAAACAAACGAGATTGCCGAAAAGGACTACGTTCGCGATTTATTCAGTCTTGAAGTCGAGAGAGTGGTCATATCACTATCCCTTGCCGTCTACAGAAAATTGTGGAAACAAAGAAAATAGTCTTTACCCCATATAGGGAGCTGGTCGGGAAGACATTTGATGATAGAGAAACTAAAAGAAAAAAAGTCACGTGAGAATATGCACTTTCCAAAATAAAGAGAATATGGTAAATCCCCTCAACTCCAGTCCAAAGAAGTCATCAATTCGAAGCCGACCAAGAGCTATATTATGAAAAGGACATGGAACTTAAAGAGAGAGTCTTATTTATACGAATGGAAGTCATTAATATGTCGCTAGGCAAATTTCTCAACCAACGATGGAGAAATCAAACTCTCTAGACAAGGAACCAATTGAGTGCTATAGCGAGAATCGACTTCGACTTCAAATGCCTCAAACTTTTCACTTCCCAGGTTGTATAGAGCCCAATAAATGGGAGACTTGAAGCTGTAAAGCCGTATTCATACTCCCTAGGAAGAAAACTTCTCCACAATTTGCAGACCCAACTGACCAATAACTCACAATGCTTCTCTCTGGTTTTATATGAGAGTATATGTAGCCACGAGCCAAGTGAATCTGTCTTCGGTGTCCATCTTGATAGGTCCATGAATGCGCAAGGAATTTGAGGACACTTGCCATAACCCTTGATGGTTTGACTCCTGCATCATGCGCCACTAATAAACCGCTTCTGTATTTCTCCACTCCGGCATGTGAAAATATTAATCTTCGGACGCTCAATGCTAGTAATTTACATGGCATGCGCTGGCACGTGTGCGTGCTTTCTCCTTAAAAATAAAGATCTTTTGTGAAATATATATATATATATATATATATATATATATATATATATATATATATAAATAAACACACAAAATCAAGATTTGTTGATGTCGGATAAAAGTCGGAAAGAAACTATTAATCTCTCAATGCACAACAAACGAATTACTTAGGAATTTATGTTGAATCACTGGCGAGTAATGAGCAGATATATCACTTTTGATAGATATTCAACTTAATCTTTGAATTAAGTGAAGATATTTAATGTTGGCCCGAGACTTAAATTAATAGAAATACAACATTGACCATTTTTGTATAATTTTAGGATTAAATTGAATATTTACAAAAACTTTAGAGACTATATTATATTTGAGTTAAAATTTACGGATCATTTGTGCAATTGTCCCTTAAACGAAAGAAATCTGCGGGATAACCTTGATTTATGCAATGACTTGTCCTTCTGTGAGTTTTGAGATAATTCCGTCAGAGATTTACCAAAAGACAAAGGGGTGCTTGTGTGTATCCATTATGACCAAAACACTTCTACAACGTCTCCGTCAGCCTCTCCCCCTCCCCTCGGGAGATATGTAGAGGTCATATGGTAGCCACCCTTTCATCGCTTTCACATTGCAACATCCCAGAGACCACACTCGAGATAGGTGACAATTGAACTAATTAATTGATTCGGGAAAAATAAAAATGAAACCAGAAGTACATGTTTGATTGATGATACTGCTCCTCCTTTTTTTTTTTTTTTTTTTTTGTTGGGGTTTCATGAATCATGTATAAGAAAAATTAACAAAATAAACGCAGCGGAAACAAAGATATATTTTACACATGATTCTCCTAGATGAGGATGCGTGCGGAGAGATTCGTGCGTTTTAATCAAAAAATCTAAACATAAAAGGGAGTTAAACGAAATACCTCTCGGCGCGCGCTTTCTAAACAAGTCGGTTCGGATGTTCTACAGTACGAGTCCCACAAGCGTCGGACCTCTAGTTCAGACACACCAACAACGAACGTCGAACGGAAGAGAGAATTTCGGATATTCACCACTTCGATCGTGCTAGCAATCACATGGAAATGATCCAACGTATCCTTGATGTATTATAGTCACGGCCCGAATGAGAAAAACACTCTACTTTCTCGTATCTCTCAAAGAATACAAGAACACACACATTTCTCTTTGTTTTCAGCAACTCATTTTTCTAAAAACAAATAGCGCACGCCCACCTTTCTCTGTATTTCAACCCCTTGAAGTGTCGCCAAAAACAAGACGCACACCCACAGAAAATCTCTCCTAGTTGCAACCTTTTTGCAGCCTTTCTTTTCAATATTTATACAGAATCAGCAACGGTTGCCGATCGATGGGATCAGCAACCGTTGCGATCCGTTCTCATGCACGATCGAGCACGATCGTGCATGAATGGAACGATCCAGCAACCGCTGACCGTTTATGACGATTTCGTGCACGATGGTCAGCGGTTGCTGGCCATCCATGCACGAACAAAAAAAAAAAAAAACGTGGATGATGGTCAGAAGTGACCATCATGCAAAATTGAAGTGGTCAGCAAAAATTTGCTGACCATTTTTAATTAATCAATTAATTAATAATTAATCAATTTCCTTTAACAATAATAACATAATCCTTATATGTATAAATGGAATCCCTAATATGTATCCATTACATAGCAGCTTTAGGGCATATATCTAACACATATTACATAGCAGCTTTAGGGCATATATCTAACAATCTCCCACTTGCACTAAAGCCAACTTGTTTGGTATGTTAACATATATCCACTTTGGTCATGCGTGTGCATCATATGCAAGTAGGCTCGTGACTAGGATACAAATTAAATTAAATCTCATTTAATTTAATTTCAAATCGACTCAATTCGATTGCAGTAATTGCAAACACATTTGCAATAATATTTCTCTCTTGTTCCACGTCATTCTAGTTGTTTATGGTGTGTGACATCCCTAGGTTCATCACTAAGCTGGTAGTAAGACTTGTACTAACACATTAGTACTTCCAAAAGAATTAATTGTCCCGATTAATCTTTTAGGTCCTACAAGCCACGATTGACATCTAGCAATATGTCATGGCTACCCAGATAGTGTGAATGCTTTAAGAACATAATGAACCTGTCAGCTTTGGCTACAGTATAATCCAATCCTTCTGTCTTACTATGTCCCGATCAAATAAAGACCATGGAATATTTGTCAAGTCATTAATTCGATCATATGCACAAATCTAATTGACATGCATTTTATTCGAGACATAAACAATTTATTCTCGGTTACAACCCCGGCCGAGGATTTCAATGCAAAGTGTCACAATTAGATCGCATAGGACATCATTATCATACCTTGCATATAACAAGGAGACAGATTCCATATTGCGCACACGTGTAACTTCGTATATGAATAAACTATGACCATCAGGTATAAAGACGGATCGACGACCCGGCATTATGTGCACCCGTGAACCATAGTTGTTCGATACACAAGTTAACACTGTGCCTCAAGTCTAAGGATTATTTACACAAGACCAAAGCATGAACAATTAGACATTGACCATACTAAAAGCTTCCATGTCGCTAATCGTTCCATATGTGTCACGTTCAGTGAATTTGTCTAATACAAACACCTGTGTTCTAACTCAGGCATCATAATACCCAATGACATGTGACTCATCATTCCCTTAAGTATCCAATACTTAATGGCGAAGTTAAGAACACACCGGTCTCAACAGGATTATTAATATCCACTCAATAATCCATCGACCGGGAACGATTTAAAGATTCAGTCTAACTATGAACCCATCACATATATTCTCGACGTCTCAAGAATAGGTCTAGTTGCAACTGATCTCATGGAATCATTCATCAATATAAAATAATTGGACAAATGAATGAATACGTCATTGCCATTAATTAAATAATAATAATGAAAGTACAACTGAAATCCCTAATATGTAACTATTACATAGCAGCTTTAGGGTATACATCTAACAATTATCTCTTGCACTAAAGCCAACTTGTCTGGTACCTCAAACCCATTTTATCAATATGTCTTTCAAAAGAAGCGAGGTAAGGCCTTAGTGAAGGGATCTCGCCACGTTTTCTGCTGAGGCAATTTTCTGCAAGGCGATATCACCTCTCCCAACAATTTCTCCGATGAGATGGAAGCGTCTCTCAATATGCTTGGACTTGGTGAGACCTTGGTTCCTTAGCTTGAGCTATCGCCCCATTGTTGTCACAAAACAATGTGATCGGTTGCTCAATTGAAGGAACAACTCCAAGTTCAGAAATAAACTTCTTCATCCAAGCGGCTTCCTTTGCCGCTTCGTAAGCAGCTACATACTCGCCTCGGTGGTGGAATCGGCAGTTATGCTTTGTTTGGAACTTTTCCAACTAACCGCACCACCATTGAATGTGAAGACAAACCCGGACGTAGACTTATAATCATTAGGATCCGATTGAAAATCGGAATCGTATAAGCTACAACTTCAAATTCTCCTTCTCCATATATCAAGAATAAATCTTTAGTCCTTCGCAAGTACTTAAGAATATTCTTGACTGCTATCCAATGCTCTTCTCCTGGATCAGACTGATATCTGCTAGTAATACTTACAGCATGCGCAATATCAGGTCTAGTACATAGCATAGCATACATTATGCTTCCAATAGCGGATGCATATGGTATCTTTGCCATCCGCTCTCTTTCTTCAGGAGTGTTGGGACACATCTCCTTAGAAAGACGGATCCCTTGCCTAAAAGGCAATAATCCTCTCTTGGAACATTGCATGTTAAACCGTGTTAACACTTTGTCTATGTACGTAGATTGTGAGAGGCCAATCAATCGTCTTGATCTATCTCTATAGATCTTGATACCTAAAATGTAGGTTGCCTCTCCTAAATCTTTCATGGAGAATTTCTGTGACAAGAATAGTTTTATCGATGATATCATTGGTACATCATTTCCAATCAAAAGTATATCATCGACATATAAAACCAGAAATGCAATTGCACTCCCACCGATCTTCTTATATACACAAGGTTCATCCGGATTTTTGATGAAGCCAAACGATTTGACTACCTCATCAAAACGGATGTTCCAACTTCTGGAGGCTTGTTTGAGTCCATAAATGGATCTCTTAAGCTTACACACCTTATGTTTTTCACTATTGGATTCAAAACCCTGTGGCTGTTCCATATAGATGTCCTCATCGAGAAAACCATTTAGAAAAGCCGTTTTGACATCCATCTGGAATATCTCATAATCAAGGTGTGCAGCTATAGCCAACATAATCCGAATGGATTTTAGCATGGCCACAGGTGAGAAAGTTTCGTCATAATCAATTCCTTCTTTTTGACGATATCCTTTCGCCACCAGCCGTGCTTTGTAAATTCCAATTTGACCTTCAACATTCATCTTCCTCTTGAAGATCCATTTACAGCCAATTGGTACAATACCATCAGGCAGGTCAGTCAAGGTCCAAACCTCATTGGAATACATTGAATCCATTTCGGATTTCATGGCCTCTAGCCATATACCAGAATCGATGTCCAACATCGCCTCCTCATAGGTTTTAGGATCACCGGGTTGATCACTATCATTCACAATGAATAATGGTTCAATATGATCAACCGAGTGTCTATAACGAGCAGGTGGACGAGACGTTCTCGCACTTCTCCTAAGAGGTTGTGTATCAGAAGCTCCCACTGAATTAGAGATTGGTATCTGAACTCGGTTGTTTGATACTTCATTATTTTCTTCTTATAATACTATTTTCCGCCCAACACCACTTTCTTGGATGAACCGATTCTCCAAAAAGAAGCGTGCTTGCATACCAAAATTCTTTGGTTGAATGAAAATAGAAATAATATCCAAGAGTTTCCTTTGGATATCCAATGAAGCGACCTTGTTCAGATCTTGCCTCCAATTTTTCCATTTTCAACTTTTTCACAAAAAGTTGGACAACCCCAAATCTTAATATGATTAAGACTAGGTTTCCTACTATGCCATATCTCATAGGGCGTAGTTGGAACAGATTTGGACGGCACTCTATTCAAGTATATATACAGCTGTCTCAAGGGCATATCCCCAAAGGGATATTGGCAAATCGGTGTAACTCATCATAGATCGTACCATATCTAACAAAGTACGATTTCTTCGTTCGAGATACACCATTATGTTCGGAGTTCAGGAGGTGTCCATTGTGATAAAATGCCATTCTCTTTAAGAAAATCCAGAATTCAAGTACTAAGGTATTCACCTCCTCGATCCGATCGAAGAGCTTTGATACATTTTCCTGTTTGTTTCTCAACTTCAGCCTTGAATTCCTTGAACTTTTCAAAGGATTCAGATTTATACTTCATGAGGTATAAATAACCATACCGTGAGTGATCATCGGTGAAGGTAATGAAGTAATTATAACCACCTCTAGCAGCTTCATTAATTGGTCCACATACATCCGTATGTATTAATTCTAATATGTCGGCAAGCTCGCGCACTTTGTCCCACAAAAGGCGCTTTGGTCATTTTTCCTAGAAGACATGCCTCACAAGTCGAGTATGACTCAAAATTTGAAGGATCAATGTATCCATCATTACTCAACTTGTTAATTCTGTCTTCTCCAATATGACCTAATCGGAGATGCCAAACATACTTTTTATTTGGACCATCTCTAGGGCGTTTATTAGTTATGGCATTTATATCAATTCTATTTTGCTTATTGACATTGGTAATCGCATTACCGGACATTGTAATGGTATAAAGATTGTTGGTTAATAAGCTAGAACCAACACATATTCCATTATGATAAATAGAACATACATCATCAAGCAAAAGAAAATTCATAATTCTCTTTACCCAAATGAGGTATAGAGATGATGTTCCTAACAGCATTCTTATAATGCAAACAGTTCTTTAAAACCATTACATGTCCAGAAGGCAAACATAAACGAAAAGTCCATATAGCTAATGCAGCAACTCTTGCTCCATTGGCAAACGTCAAGACAATCTCATTTCGCCCTAGCATCCGCTTACTTCATTCTGCAAAGACATACAAATATGTGAAGTTGCAGCAGAATCTAGAACCCATGAGCTGGATTCAGCACTAACCATAAGATTAGTTTCAATAAGCATAGACACCATACCTTCATAAGGTCGGTTCTTGGGCTTGACCTTCAAGCTCGCGAGGTACCTCTTACAGTTCCTCCTCCAGTGCCCTTTGACACCACAAGTAATGACATTTCCCTTTATCAATCATGGGTTTTGGTTGCACAACAGGTTTGCAGTGCCTCTTCCATTTATTCTTCTTTAAAACAGTCTTACCCTTTGAAGAAGAAGCCTTAGCCATAGCCACTACATTTGGCCTCGTGTTATGCATTTCCTTCTCATAAACTACCAACATGCTATGTAACTCGAAAGGGTTTTCTCCATCTTATGCATGTGGAAGTTTTGGACAAAACCAGAGAAGGAATCGGGTAAAGATTGGAGGATCAAATCCACGGCTAACTCATTATCCATAACGAGATTCAGCCTAGCCAATTCTTCAATGTGCCGATCATTTTCAAAGCATGATCATTAACGATGATCCTTCAGCCATCCTCATACGGTACAATGCCTTAGATATCTCATATCTAGAGGTTCGACCATTCTCATCAAAGTATTCCTTTAAGTGCAAAATGATCGATGCAAAGCATCTTCCATAGATTCATACTTCTTTTGTAATTCATTATTCATAGAAGCAAGCATATATGACCTAACTTTTAAGTCATCATCACGCCACTTATCATAAGTGACACGCTCCTCTTGGGTCCCACCCTCAGGAAAGGAGGTTGGCATCTTTTCATCAAGCACATACCCAATTTTTTCTGAATTGAGAACGATTCTCAAATTCCTCACCCAATCAGTGAAATTGGGTCAAGTCAAACAATTCTTGTCAAGTATAGAAGCGAGTGGGTTTGTGGTCACCATTTTCAGAGTAATAATATATCTGTTGCAGAAAATAAATTGTTAGCCGTTGTATCTTTCAAAGTAACTATTTCATTTTGGCCTTTAAATGAAATAGATCCTCCCACTAAATTTATATTCGAATCCCATACTCCTTAAGATGGGAAGCGGTAATCTTTGTTGGGTAAAGATTACTAGTGGGGATTGGAGTCCCACTAGCCCAAAGTCCACCTCACCTAACAGTTATTGGTGTCCAATGAACTTAGTGAGTGAACCAGCTTGTTCAACGCATCATATGCGAGTCCCAATCATAACTTCGGCCTCTAGACCATGAAAGCCTCACCTAACAGTTATTGGCATCATGATCATAGTTAAGTCTAGCCCATCGTCTCATGCAAGTATTGAAAACACAAATGATTCCCTCACCGACAGTTATTAGAAATCATTTGGCTCCAACCCCACAAAGATCATATGCATAATGGAGTGGTCCAATATTATAAATGGTAATCAACCCTTATGTATCCATAACCGGTTAATTAACCACTATAATATTGGATCAAACCACGACGATGGAAGGCCACGAGTCCGAAACCCGTTTCGACTTAATATTATTAATAAGGAGATTTTGGTCGTTATTAATGGTCTCACTTTGAACATTAACCGGTTTAATATGCACGATACCATAAACACAATAAATAAATAGATATCACATAATATCTATCCTATGTGGTGATCATGGAATTATGGTTCAATGGGTCTCGAGCCAAAGAAACCCATTTAGCCATTTTAATGTTTTAATTATATGGACTGCTCTTCACTTTTTCTTCAATCTTTGAACTCTTCAAAGACCGGGCCCAAAGAGCTCACCGGTTTAATGGCTCCTCCAATGGCTCCTCCTCTCTTGTAGTATTTACATCAATAATTGAAATACTAAACTATATTAAAATCAAATAAAAGGAAGGACGCAGCCTCCATTTAATAATTACATCCCCAAAAATGAATACCGTAATCATCATACATTCATCCATACAACAATCACAACATTTAGGGATTTTTCCATGATCACCACCCTTCCTTATGAGCCATAAATTCAAAATTTAAAGCTCTGGAAGGCATGCATAAAATTCTGCATATCATTTGCAAAATATAAACATAAAGCATAACAAGTTATGGATTTTTGATTCAAAATTGATTTAGTTCTAATTTTTGCTTAGTTGATTAAATTTATCACATAAATTAATCAACTTCTATAGGCCACATAAAAGGTAAGAGAACCGATTCTCTTAACAAAATAAATTGGCCATTAGAACGCAAAAATTTATTTGAACTACAAATCAATTAAACGCACGAAAACGCCTAAGGTTGGCTCTGATACCACTGTTGGGGTTTCAAGAATCATGTATAAGAAAAATTAACGAAATAAACGCAGCGGAAACAAAGATATATTTTACACATGATTCTCCTTAGGCGTCGTTCGTGCGTTTTAATCAAAAAAATCTAAACATAAAAAGGGAGTTAAACGAAATACCTCTCGAAGCGCGCTTTGAAACAGTCGGTTCGGATGTTCTATAGTACGAGTCCCACAAGCGTCGGACCTCTAGTTCAGACACACCAACAACGAACGTCGAACGGAAGAGAGAATTTCGGATATTCACCACTTCGATCGTGCTAGCAATCACATGGAAATGATCCAACGTATCCTCAATGTATTATAGTCACGGCCCGAATGAGAAAAACACTCTACTTTCTCGTATCTCTCAAAGAATACAAGAACACACACATTTCTCTTTGTTTTCAGCAACTCATTTTTCTAAAAACAAATAGCGCACGCCCACCTTTCTCTGTATTTCAACCCCTTGAAGTGTCGCCAAAAACAGGACGCACACCCACAGAAAATCTCTCTTAGTTGCAACCTTTTTGCAGCCTTTCTTTTCAATATTTATACAGAATCAGCAACGGTTGCCGATCGTGGGATCAGCAACCGTTGCTGATCCTCGTTCTCATGCACGATCGAGCACGATCGTGCATGAATGGAACGGTCAGCAACCGCTGACCGTTTATGCACGATTTCGTGCACGATGGTCAGCGGTTGCTGGCCATCCATGCACGAACAAAAAAAAACGTGGATGATGGTCAGCAACCGCTGACCATCATGCACGAATTCGTGCGAAGTGGTCAGCAAAAATTTGCTGACCATTTCCACATTAATTAATCAATTAATTAATAATTAATCAATTTCCTTAAAATAACAATAATAACATAATCCTTATATGTATAAATGGAATCCCTAATATGTATCCATTACATAGCAGCTTTAGGGCATATATCTAACACATATTACATAGCAGCTTTAGGGCATATATCTAACAGAAGCTGATATAAGCAACATGTTGTTAGGAAAAAAAAAAAAGTACCGATTTTCACAAGCCCTTCTAGGAACTTGTTGACAGTGGTCGAGTTCTTCTTGAATCCTGCTTCCTTGGGCTCCCTAACAAGACCCTGTTTGTTGCACGGCATACCAACCACATTCGTTGTTCTTAGGTTTTATGGATAGACGTAGGACCAAAGGTATTGGATCGAATGTTGAGGTTCCGCTCGCACCTTAACTTCTGTGGAGGCAGCCTCATATATCTCCACTACTTTTGGCTGAAGCTGTCTTCTTCTCCTC
Organism: Eucalyptus decipiens; assembly: GCA_014182575.1. NCBI lineage: Eukaryota > Viridiplantae > Streptophyta > Magnoliopsida > Myrtales > Myrtaceae > Eucalyptus > Eucalyptus decipiens. Next base: position 13,118,109 of record CM024613.1, on the reverse strand, counting down.
GAACTCCTTGTCTATCTCCTCCTGTTCATGGAACCACGCAAATCATTAAACCTATAAAGATGTACGTAATTATGCTAGCTACCCTTAGAATTATTGAAGGACTTGCAAGCCTCCGCAGCCGCAGTCTTCTTTCCATTCTTCTCGAACACTTTCTTGATCTTCGGAAGAACCTTCGATGCCCAGTAACCCCTGTCTCATTCGATGTTGTAGAAGATAGAATAGAAGCCAATCTGACAAAAGTGAGTACGATGAACAGAGAAAAGTAGAAACTTATCAACTTCGGAGAGGGTTGATGGGAACCAGATGTTATTTGGTGAAGCTGCTGAGCTGAACTTACTCGTACTGTTATGTCTCTCTTGGTGCTGAGTCTGAAGGAATTCGTTCGGCCTGGGATGGTAGGAGAAAATATTCAGTGGTATGTGCGCGCCACGTCATCCGCTGACATGGCGTGCACATACCACTCAGGGATGGACGCGAGTCATGTGGACCCGCTGGAAAATGGAGAGGCTCGCTCGGCTTGGCTCGGGTCGCTGGCAGAAGAAAAGACAGGTGAATGGGTCAAAAAATTCGTAAGCTCCCGCCCGAAAAATTTCTCTCTTCAATTGAATTTTCTGGGTTTTTCTCTCCCCTCTTAAGAGAATGAACAGAGAACGACGAGACCCGTGTTTCCTTCTCTGCCCATTCCAGCCTCTCCGTTTCCGCCTCCGCCCCCTCAAAAGCCTCGCCAGTCATCTGCGTCTGGCACGTCGCCTCCTCCAAGAGCCTCGCCAGTCGCAGTTGAGTCCCGACCCCCTCCGCCTCTGACTGTTCCCACGGAAATCGAGCACAAGGTTTGTGCTTGCGTTGGTCTCTCGGCAACTTCTGGACCTCGATCCGATTGCGTCCCTCCGAGGAACGCGTCATCAGCTCCAACTCCGAGCCACCGTAAGGTCTTTGGACTCTATGTCCTCGAGGTCGATGGTCGGGACCTGAGGGCCTCATGCTTCTTCTCCTTCTCCGCCTCCCCAAAAGCATCGCCCCCGAGAGCCTCGCCGATCGCAGCTGGGTCCCGAGCCTCCTCTGCCTCCTCCTCGGCCTTCGACTATTTCCAATGCGGAGATCGAGCACAGAAGGAGAAGAGAAGAAAGGACAAAACCACCCCTCCCTCCCCTCTCGTCCCCTAAACTCTTCTCTGTTGTTCGACGATGCCTTCATCGATGCCTTCGATAGTTGTGTCCGATTCAGCTCAATCCCAAAGAAATCCAAAAGCAAGAGCAAAGAGAAGAAGATGAAGGCAAAGGTCCAGCTCGAGGCCGACGGCGGCTTCAAGTCTCTGACGTCGGACAAGAAGCACAAGAAGGAAAAGAAGAGCGGCAGCAAAGGCTTCGAATCCAAGCAGCCGTAGCTCCTGCATCAAGGGGATGCGAAGAAGGAGAAGAAGAGGAAGGCGCTGGAGTTGTGCGAGGATGACAAGGAAGACGAGCGAGACCAGCTCCAAGCTGGTCGACCCTAAGAACTTGAAGGGGAAGAAGAAGAAGAAGGTGAGGTTGAGCGACGGCGATGATGAGGTGGCTCAGGAGGAGAACCCCAACGCTTTGTTGAATTTCAGGATTTCGGACAGCTTGAGGTTAAAGTTGAAGGACAATGGGATCGAGGCGCTTTTTCCCATTTAGGCCATGAGGTTTGACATCGTCCTCGATGGGACTGATTTGGTCGGCAGTGCCCGCACTGGCCAGGTATGAAGACTTTTTATTTGAATTCCGTGGGATTGATATGTCGATGGTTGCGTGCTTGGTTGAAATCTGCTAATTAACTGACAAATTAGAGAAGTGAATGGTCTGGACGTTGCAGTAATGACAGTGTGTGATGTGGAAAAGGGTCACGAAGCTGACATATATGAAAAGAGAAGCAGGTTTTGTTGGCTCTATGAGTAGTGAATGGTTGATGTATGAGCCTGGTGAATGTTGTTTTAATTAATAGCAGAACAAAGCAATTATGGTGTAGAGCAACGGGTGATGGACTCTGCAGAAGGAAACCTCCCAGGTCATCCCCTGGTTTCTGATTTGGAGAACTCTGATGGGATTCTGGGGGGATCGGGTTTTGTAAACTCCAAAGACAACCTTTCTCCTGAAGGTGGTGGTACCACAATGAACTTGCTTCAATTATCATCACAACTTCAACGTGTGGAGGATCAGAGGCAATCCATCCATTTGAAGGAGCAAAATGATGTTTTCGGTTGTCCCAGCATCACTTGAGCATTCCAAGACGAGGTACAAGGAAATCCTTGAAACCTTCATTTGCTTGATGGGTAGGTAGCGCCTATGTTTCTCTCGTATTCAGTTTGCTTTGTCAAACCACCACACATCAATATATCAGCACTCTCCAAGAAAATGAACTTTTATGCAAATTAGGTTGGTTGATTTGATTAAGATAGTAACAAACTTGCACGACATTGTCACCTGCTATATATGGTTGACAAGTGGAAAGCATGCAAAACAACTATTTATAGTCATGTAATTTAGTAGAATAAACCATGCTCTATCTTCTTTGTTCATCTCCTCTTCATTGTGTTACAACATTAATACTCTTACATGTATCAGTATCTCTAAAGATTCTACACATTCATCATTTACCTCTCGTTGGGCTTGCGGTATGTCTCCATGCAAGGGCCGTGCTCCAGGCAACAATCCCGAAAGTTGAGAAGCAGATTCCTTTGTCTCAGTAAAAATTATGGTACAGCCTCCACTAAAGAAAATCCAACCAGAGAGAAAGTTTAAAAATCGTATAGCGTCAAATAAATCTCGTGACTAACAAAAGAGCATAGCATTGAAGAAATGAAAATGGAAACAACTAACCTGCTGAAACAGCATATTATGTCTAGGATAAGCTGAGGTCTAGTCGAGCTTGTCCAAGGAATAACAATATGCCTAACATTGGCGCTGGCCTTCATTTTCTCATTACCTACTAGATGTATAGTTCTCTTATTTTGTTTAAGAAACCTGGAAGAAATCTGGAAATGCAAAGTCCCGCCATCAGGAAAAGTTGAGTGAAGATGAGTTTGCATGACAGCAAATAAGGAAAACCAAATATTGACAACCAAGATACAAATTCAGAACAACAAAACAATTTTGCCAGATTGAGTTACACACACCTTTCACCCACCCTGGTAAAGTAGTGCTAAAGAGCAGCATCTGAACTTTACTTGTATCCTTCACCTTGCTTGCAAGAACCAGAAGAATTGAAGGATAAGTTTATCCACATCTATAATGGTCCCACAGCAAATACTATAATGGTCTCGTACTAAATTCACATTTATATGTACACGTAAGTCTGTAACCGTTCCTAACAAAAGCAGAGACAAACTAATCCATTGCCTTTATGAAGAACGCAATTTGAGGAGAAGCACATGGAGAAACATGCCTAAAAGACTCTGCACCTATGCAATGATACAAGTAGGGTATGCAAGATCCTTGGCTTCACTGTTCTGCGTCAGTTCATTAATATATATGCTACCTAAGATTCCCAAGTCAATATAAGCAACCTTTTCACCAAAAATCTATTGATACGGTTTTCCATTCTGATAGCTTTTCGAAAGAACACAGTTACCATGCTTTATTGCTTTCTCAAATGCTTATGCAAATAAACAACATCTAACCCTAAAAAGAAAGAAGAAGAGACTAGATAATATGATGCCTTTAAAGGGAGAACATTAATTTTGATATAGTTACCTATATTCTGATCATGTAAGAAGCAAATATGCAAATCAAGAGAATTGCAATGCTGTAACATGAGAATTCTATTTGAGCTTCCCAAAAGTGCGTCTTACCTTACGGAGGGACTTCCAGATCTTAATAGCCAGCAAAGCTTGTTCTGTGTTACAGCACCATAAAGGGCTAATAGGATTGCCAAATTTTCAATAGGGGATATCGATAGACCCACACATGCAACTATTGTGAAAGGGTTCCACAGATAGACCAGGGCTGCAATGTCTCCTGATGGTAATATCCTTGAAACAAAATAGGACCTAAACTTAAGCAGCATAGTGTTGCAGCTTCACTAGCTCTTTTCTCAAAGTAGCATATCATCTATGAAGCTTCATACAATGGAAATTAGAAAAATAAGAATTAGTGAATAAACAAAGTCCCTAGAAAGAAATGGCCAAAGAAGTTCCACGATAGAAAAAGAGGCTTCCAGGAAGAGATTGTAAGTATACCCAAACCAAACTTATATTAAATATATCAAGAGATTAGTCTCTATATATATATCTTTAGAATCCCTTATCTCACTTAAACGGACCTCACCAAGCCAGCATGCCTTGTTTAGGATAATGAACTATGAAATAATCTTCAGTGACTCCAAATATGCATGACATATTCAATTTAGACCAATTTTAGACCAATGCAACCTCAATATAGCCAGCTCACCATAGTTCTAAGCCTAGGAGATACTGGCTTGGATAACTTAATGTATTGCAATAATAGTCTTATAAAAGGGTGACAAGCAGAAAGATATAACACTAGTTGTTAGATTCTAGAGAAACAAGTTTACCTGATTCTTCTGACAACTTGAAAAGATCCAGAGCTTCCAGATGCTAGGCATACGCCTTCTGCAGACTCTGACCAGTTGCATGAATAAGCATCATATTGAGAATATCTACAATCACAAGAAGTAGACGACGACCAAAAGAGCTATTCTCATGGACTGAGAAACTTATCAACACAGAAGATAATTACATAAAGAATGCAGGGGATAATCTCATATTGCTTTGGAGAAGATCTGACAAATTATACCAACTTATGAAAGACAAAATTCACAAGATAAGATACAGCAGACATTTATAAAAATTTGTGACATTGTAACAATCACGTATTATGCTCAATGTAATCCATTGAAAGCAAAACAATGAAACAATGGCATTTCCAAGTTCAGAAGTTTTCCGCAGTCATGTTCAACTCAGAGAATCAAAGATAGGACCAGAAGCATTGCAATATGTACTTAGGTTAGATCCTTCCGAGTATTTGACAACACACCGAATTGCTCATGCTTTGAACAAGAGACAAGTACAATAAAGATCACCACACATCACATTGCATGAAAATAGTAAATCGCGAACTACCTACGCAAGCGAGACACGAGGGAAGTAGATACCTGCATAGAAGATGCTCTGGTTGCCCTTCAATTCTGCATTGCAAAAAAGTTATAGAACATAATTAACTTTATAACATGCAAGAAACTAAGACTCCCCTAAAAAGAAATTCAATTTCTGGAATCGAAAACAACTTTTTGCACAAGCCACAGCCTCCGCTTCGATAACGCTAGATAAGTCTAGTTCAGTTCTAGCAGATAACCAACAAAACTCACAATCAACCTAGCCTTCAAAATGCATCGGCAATTATACTCCGGTAGTTACCTTTTAACAGTGAGAGGTCTGAGAACGAGCAACAGCAAAGGAAAACGGTGATACATGGAACCTGTGAAAGGGATCAAAGCATCAAATAGTGACACACCAGTAGGCAAACAAGCAGCTTCCTTCCTACAGAGATTGAACGGAGCCAAACATGCATAGAGAGACATTGCCGACTGCTTCAACTAGTAGCCTTTGCCAACCGAAGGCGGCACAAACAAGAAAAACCAGAACTCATATCAGAAAATGGACCTCCAAGATTTCAAGGGGGAGGGGCGGGGAACGGGAATTGGGAATCGATCGACGTAGCGAAGAGAGGTGGCGTTACGGCGGTGAATGCTGGTGAGAGGGGTGGCGACCTTGGGGCGGGTGGACAGGCGGAGGTTCCTGGGGAGGTAGATGAGGGCGAGCCGGAATGCGACTGATGCGATGAGCCATGTCCAGAACCCCGAGTGTGTGCGCTTCTGCTTCTTCGTCTCCGTCTTTTGCTTCGTCGCCGTCGCCGGTGCGGTCGAGCTTGTCGTTTCTCTCTCCTCCATTTTTGCCGTTATGGTTCGATGCATTGGCGTCGAGCGCATAGGCGGAGGCAGAGGAGACGGGGGCAACGGAGGCAATCGGCGGAGGGGCGTCGGCATCGGGGTTTGCTGGAGAGAGGCGCAACTTCAAGGATGAAAGAGAGAGAGAGAGAGCGGACTAGAGGTCACAAGAGGTGGAGGGGCGTTGGTGTCAGTGCTACGTCGGTGTCAGCGTCGGAGTCGAGGGCGATGGAGGCAACCGACGGAGGCAAAGGTGGAGGGCCGTTGGCGTCGCATTTCGCTGGAAGAGAGGCACGACTTCACGGAGGGGGGAGAGAGAGAGTAGAGCGGACGTCGCGAGAGGGAGGAGAAGGAGCGTTGGCGGCGTCAATGTTAGGGTGGGGGCGATGGAAGCAACCGGCGGAGGCGGAGGGGAGAGAGACAGAGAGAGGAGAGAGGAGAACGTAGGTCTCGATCGTTCTCTATTTGTTCTCTTGCGAGGAGAGAGAAAGTGAGAGAGAAAAAAATTTCAGAAAATTCATTTGAGGAGACAGAAATCTTTTGGGCGGGAGCGTGATCGGTCTTTTCTTTTGCCAGCGAGCCGAGCCAAGTCGAGCGAGCCCCTCCATTTTCTAGCAGGTCCCACATGACACGTGTTGATCCTTGAGTGGTATGTGCACACCAAGTCAGCATATGACGTGGCGCGTACATACCACTGAATATTTTCTCCCAACGAACAGAGAGAAAGAGAGTCAAGTTGAAATATTGTTGTATTGACATGACACGAATAGTCGATATGAGTATAGCACATGAACTCGAGTTGGCAAAACTATTATCAATGCTGAGTATGTCAAACTTTGACCCAAAAGAAAAAATGGATAATTACATAAAAAATTTCTAAAATGTGATTTAATGTGTAATGATGTCTCTGAACTTTTAATTTGATTCATGTCATCCTTGAATTTTAGCTTAATGTGTAATGTCAATCGTGAACTTTTAATTTATTCAATGTAATCCATACACTTTTGGTAAATGTTTAACGTAATACTTAGATTAATAAATCTCTATATTTAATCTAGACCTTGAATTATTTAATTCGGAGACTAACTTGAAAATTTACCCAAAATTCAAGAACCTTATTGAATAATTTAAAAATTGATGAATGGCACTGCACATTAAGCTAAATTTGAGGACCACATCCCTAAGTTTATTTTCCTTTCCCTTGTCCTCCTTTGGTATTTATTACCTTTAATTTAAATGAAAGAAAAGAGTTTTGTGCAAAAAGCCTGACAACCATTTGAACTATTCACCTTTCTAGGTTTCACGATTCATTTTGAACGTAACATCGAGTAAATTGAATGTCATTGTAATAAGAATTGGCAACCAAAAAATTATTATAATTGATATGGTACATTTTCACGTTAATAATTTCTGATGATAATTAATCAGACTGATTATATTGAAATTTTGCGCAAAAATCTATAACTAAATTGATATAATTGAAAATTTGTGATTAACTAAACAATTCTCCTGAATTTAGACAGGATTAGATCCATCTCCAAATTATTCTATAGACAGGCTTCCTAGTTAACTTTCAATTGATGAATTGATTGAACGAGTATTTGCGAATATGCCATCATGATTTTAATATTATTTACGTACACGTGTTTCACTTACCTCGAGTCGGGGCCTTTCACCAGTAAAAGTTGGGAAGGTTTGGTGTGAGAATTTGATGACCTAATCTTGCAATTTTCTTGAACTCATGGTACTAGCTCTGATGCGGTTAAATGTGCTAAAAAAATATTATTATCATTACGTAATTTAGCCGAAGCCTCGAGTTGGTGACAGCTAGAATTGGAAAAAAATAAAAATTACATGTGTAGTTGGCTATTGACGAACGAAGGGGTGAACTTTCCGTGGTCTAATCAACTTCCTAATGTGACCGAAACTTTGTCCTGGCTTCGGTTGTCGCTCGTCATAACTTATTGAGCTAGCCCGTGAGGAGGTCACCGATTCCAGCTCCCCTAATCTCTAGGCGGCTGTCCTTCCTTTCTCCTTATTGAAGAAAGAAGCCGTGCGAGCGGAACACGACCTAATCATTAACGGTCAAGATTGCCCCGCGAAATGCGCAAATGTTGGTGATATGTAAGTAAAATTCGCAGGATACAATTGTGTCGATTGTGGTAACACACGAGCGAAATTCATCAATGCCATGGACGGATTGGGAGGCTTGGGTTGGGTCCCCCAAGTAAACATCATCCGAACACCTCAGAAATTGGTCTAAAGGAATGGGCCTGATCCTGGAGCTTGGTGAGCAAAAGCCTTTCGAGACAATCCACCTACATTTTCAAGACCCGAAGCCCAGAGTTTGGGTGCATTTTATTTCACTGACCATTTCAATGAAAATCATTTCCAATTTCATTTGTTCGAAGATTCAAAGAAAACAACTCCCCACCACCTATGGCAATTATTTGATTTGACTATCAAAATGCACGACTAATAAGGAAAAAAAAAAAGAATAAGTTAAGCACCTGAAATCTATCAAGCAAGGATATACTGCCAACAAGCACGGGTGGAAGAGCACTCAATAGAGTAGGCGATCTGCTATAAGTATGCAAGAACCTATAATTACTAAGGAGAATGAGTGTGATTCATTTGTCTCCTAGAAGGTTACATGTTCAATATGAGAGATGTTAACATTAATGCACACAGCTCAAGGGATGCGAAATCGGTGCCATCATTATCATAGCCATCTCCTTTGAGAAAGCAGAGTGATATGAAGAAGATCCTTTATTTCTTGAACTCTCTGCTATACTTGGCTACGTCTCACCTGTCATTTCACAAAAGAAGCCCCAGAGCAAGGCCTCTCATTATCTTCTTCACATAAGCAAATAGTTCCTCCTTCCTTTTTGACACATTTGAGTTGCTAAGTGATCGTGCATGTGTCCTTGAAAGGTTTATTATTTTAAATTAGCCCTAACCATTTTAGAAAGGAAAAGAATGATCAAGATAGAGAGATGGGACTTTTCAAACTGTGCATGCACCTGCAAAATAGCAGGGTCCTTTGTATAGACTCAACAAGTGCGGCAATGGTGTAGCACCCATGCCGCTCGTTTGATATTAAAACATCATTTTTTATTCTTGTGAATAATCCTACAGACTCGTCTTGATTTATAAAAATTTATTGAAGCAAATTGTCTATGCTTGACGTTAAAATCTTCATTGATGAGTGTGAAAATATTTTGAGTCCCCTAAGATTACAAATGAAAGATACCAAATATTACAATTAGAAGAAGAAGAGGAGGAGGAGGAGGAGGAGTGGAGCAAAAGAAGAAGAAATAAGAATCGGTTAAGCACTGAAAATCTATCAAGCAGGGTATAGTACCAGCAAGCTTGGGTGGAAGAGCTCTCATAGAGTAGTTGATGTGTTGCAGGAGCTGTTCTTCCTTCGGCGGCCCGCAGAGGGAGTCCTTGGAGTGCGTCGCAGTCACGTACTTGCATGGACTCTTGCAAGTGTCATGGTTGAAGAGAGGGGCTCCCCACACGAAGACACGGCGGCATGGAGTGTCTCCGTTCCCTGCTGCCACGCGACTCGGACAATTGACTACCGAAATCAATCAAGTGCAAGCGACAGAGAGAGAGACAGCTCTCTTTTTCCCAATGTTGAAGCTTCGATCCGCCCATTTGCTCGACACTCCCTCGCGACTTTGATAGAAAATTTCTCACTGTTTTACTCCCTCCCCGCTATTCACCGGTGACCACCCGCACCACACGCTATCTTCGTCGCTGTCTCACCGTCCCATAGCTAGCCACCAGCCGCGGCTCCGATCGCCTTTGCACCGTCCAGTTCGCCTCAGCTGTGCTTGTAGCTGTAGCTCGCGGTTCGCTCGCCGCTGACGCCACCAGACTTGAGGCTAGTCGATATCTACTAACCTGTATCGCGTACACTCCGTCGTTGCTTGGTAAAATACATCCCGTAATCCAACATTGTTTTTAGGATACTTACACGAATTGATTTGGAAGTCGCCGGCCAAACTAAGAATTTTGATGGGGAAATCTCATGTTTTCTATGCCAGAGGGATTCGTCCGTGTATTGCCATGAGCGGTTGCAAAAATGTTTGAGGTTTATTTTATAAACAATTTCAAAACCCTTTGGGGGTAGATTATTGAGATTTTGGACCGCAAACTTGCTGGCTTGATATTGCCGAATTGGTTTGAAGTTTTATACATACATATATATATATATATATATATATATATATATATATATATATATATATATATATATATGTATATGTGTGCGTGTATATATTTACATACATACATATATATATATACACACAGGCTATTCATGTGAAGATATGTTAAGTTCATGCATGGAGGTACGGATACTTGGAGTGCCAAAATTTGGTACGAAGGAATACTTAAGTATCAAAAAGTTTAGAAAGTGACACTTAAGTGTAAAAAATGAAGCAAAATAGAATCCGGCCAAAATGTCGACATGACGATTTTCCGACGAAAGAAGTACAAAACGACACCGTTTTGCACGCTAACGTGGCTAAATAATACAAAAAACGTCGTTTTGATTTTAATGTCATTAAAAAATAATATAAAAAATAATTAAATTAAATTTTAAATTTAAAACATTTAAAAAAAAATAAAATATTAAAAAAATAAAATTTTAAAAAATAAAAATTAAAAAAATATTAAAAAACTAAAACTAAACATTTAAAAACTAAACTTATTTAAAAATATAAAAATAAAATAAAAATTTAAATAAACTAATATTTAAAAAAAATTAAAAATTTAAAAAAAAATAAAATAAAATTATTAAAATCTTTTAAAATTTTAAAATTTTAAAAAAGGTTTAGTTTTCTTTAATAAAAATTTTTAAAAATAAAAGTTTTATTAAAATATTAATTTTTTAAAAGCATCAAAAAACATTTAAAAATAAACTTATTGAAAATAAAAAAAATCGAGGGACGGCAAAATTAAATAAACTAATTTTTAAAAATTTAAATACGCAAGCCGTACATTTTGTGCCGGGACACTTTGAAGATAAAATCTTTTAAATAATTTTAGTTTTTAAATGTTTTAAATTTTTATTTTTGGGCATTCAAACTGGAATTTCTATTTAATTTTTAAAAATAAATTTGTTATATCAAGAGGAATTTTTTAACCTACGATGAAGAATAGCGAACAAAATCGAAAAAAGAGGGACGGTAAAATAGCAGCATTTTCTGCATAAATACGCACACGCGTTGGTTTTGGGCCGGGGCACTTTGAAGATGCGGTAATGCCACTATTCTTTTGGCATTCATGCTGGAATTTCTATCTACTGTATTTGTTATGTCAAGAGGAAGGCCTACGATGAAGAATTGCGAACAAAATGAATGGGACGGTAAAATAGCAGCATTTTCTGCATAAATACGCACGTGCGTTCATTTTGGGCCGGGGCACTTTGAAGATGCGGTAATGCCACTATTCTTTGGGCATTCATGCTGGAATTTCCATCTACTGTATTTGTTATGTCAAGAGGAAGGCCTACGATGAAGAATTGCGAACAAAATCAGAGGGACGGTAAAATAGCAGCATTTTCTGCAGAAATATGCACGCGCATTCATTTTGGGCCGGGTCACTTTGAAGATGCAGTAACGCCACTATTCTTTGGGCATTAACACTGGAATTTCTATCTACTGTATTTGTTATATCAAGAGGAAGGCCTACGATGAAGAATTGCGAACAAAATCAGAGGGACGGTAAAATAGCAGCATTTTCTGCAGAAATACGCACTCGCGTTCATTTTGGGCCGGACACTTTGAAGATGCGGTAACGCCACCATTCTTTTGGCATTCATGCTGGAATTTCTATCTACTGTATTTGTTATGTCAAGAGAAAGGCTTACGATGAAGAATTGCGAACAAAATCAGAGGGACGGCAAAATCGCAGCATTTTCTGCATAAATAAGCACGCGCGTTCATTTTGGGCCGGGGCACTTTGAAGATGCGGTAGCGCCACTATTATTTGGGCATTCGTACTGGAATTTCTATCTACTGTATCTGTTATATCAAGAGGAAGGCCTACGATGAAGAATTGCGAACAAAATCAGAGGGATGGCAAAATAGCAGCATTTTCTGCATAAATATGCACGCGCGTTCAATTTGGGCCGGGGCACTTTGAAGATGTGGTAACGCCACTATTCTTTTGGCATTCATGCTGGAATTTCTATCTACTGTACTTGTTAGGTCAAGAGGAAGGCCTACGATGAAGAATTGCGAACAAAATTAGAGGGAAGGTAAAATAGAAGCATTTTCTGCATAAATATGCACGCGCGTTCATTTTGGGCCTGGACACTTTGAAGATGCGGTAAAGCCACTATTCTTTTGGCATTCATGCTGGAATTTCTATCTACTGTATTTGTTACGTCGAGAGGATGGCCTACGATGAAGAATTGCGAACAAAATCAGAGGGACGGTAAAATAGCTGCATTTTCTGCAGAAATACGCACGAGCGTTCATTTTGGGCCGGGGCACTTTGAAGATGCGGTAACGCCACTATTCTGTTGGCATTCCTGCTGGAATTTCTATCTACTGTATTTGTTATGTCAAGAGCAAGGTCTACGATGATGAATTGTTAACAAAATCAGAGGGACCGTAAAATAGCAGCGTTTTCTACATAAACACGCACTTGCGTTCATTTTAGGCCGGGGCACTTTGAAGATGCGGTAACGCCACTATTCTTTTGGCATTCATGCTGGAATTTGTATCTACTATATTTGTTATGTCAAGCGGAAGGCCTAACAAAATTAGAGGGACGGCAAAATAGCAGCGTTTTCTGCATAAATACGCACGAGCGTTGATTTTGGGCCGGGGCACTTTGAAGATGCGGTAACGCCACTATTCTTTTGGCATTCATGCTGGAATTTCTATCTACTGTATTTGTTATGTCAAGCGGAAGGCCTACGATGATGAATTGCGAAGAAAATCAGAGGGACGGCAAAATAGCTGCATTTTTTGCAGAAATACGCACGTGCGTTCATTTTGTGCCGGGGCACCTTGAAGATGCGGTAACGCCACCATTCTTTGGGCATTCATACTGGAATTTCTATCTACTTTATTTGTTATATCAAGAGGAAGGCCTACGATGAAGAATAGCGAACAAAATCAGAGGGACGGCAAAATCGCAGCATTATCTGCAGAAATACGCACGCTCGTTCATTTTGGGCCGGGGCACTTTGAAGATGCGGTAACGCCACTATTCTTTTGGCATTCATGCTGGAATTTCTATCTACTGTATTTGTTATGTAAAGAGGAAGTCCTACGATGAAGAATTGCGAACAAAATCAGAGGGACGGCAAAATAGCTGCATTTTCTGCAGAAATACGAACGCGCGTTCATTTTGTGCCGGGGCACCTTGAAGATGCGGTAACGCCACTATTCTTTGGGCATTCATACTGGAATTTCTATCTACTGTATTTGTTATATCAAGAGGAAGGCCTACGATGAAGAATAGCGAACAAAATCAGAGGGACCATAAAATAGCAGCGTTTTCTGCATAAATACGCATGCGCGTTGATTTTGGGCCGGGGCACTTTGAAGATGCGGTAACACAACTATTCTCTTGGCATTCATGCTGGAATTTCCATCTACTGTATTTGTTATGTCAAGAGGAAGTCCTACGATGAAGAATTGCGAACAAAATCAGAGGGACGGTAAAATAGTAGCATTTTCTGCATAAATACGCATGCGGGTTGATTTTGGGCCGGGGCACATTGAAGATGCCGTAAGGCCACTATTCTTTTGGCATTCACGCTGGAATTTCTATCTACTGTACTTGTTATGTCAAGAGGAAGGCCTACGATGAAGAATTACGAACAAAATCAGAGGGACGGTAAAATAGCAGCATTTTCTGCATAAATACGCACGCGCATTGATTTTGGGCCGGGGCACTTTGAAGATGCGGTAACGCCACTATTCTTTTGGCATTCATGCTGGAATTTCTATCTGCTGTATTTGTTATGTCAAGAGGAAGGCCTACGATGATGAATTGCGAACAAAATTAGAGGGACGGCAAAATAGCTGCATTTTCTGCAGCAATACGCACGCGCGTTCATTTTGGGCCGGGGCACTTTGAAGATGCGGTAGCGCCACTCTTATTTGGGCATTCATACTAGAATTTCTATCTACTGTATCTGTTATATCATGAGGAAGGCCTACGATGAAGAATTGCGAACAAAATCAGAGGGACGGCAAAATAGCAGCATTTTCTGTATAAATACGCACGAGCGTTCAATTTGGGCTGGGGCAGTTTGAAGATGTGGTAACGCCACTATTCTTTTGGCATTCATGCTGGAATTTCTAACTACTGTACTTGTTATGTCAAGAAGAAGGCCTACGATGAAGAATTGCGAATAAAATTAGAGAGAAGGTAAAATAGAAGCATTTTCTGCATAAATACGCACGCGCGTTGATTTTGGGCCGGGGCACCTTGAAGATGTGGTAACGCCACTATTCTTTGGGCATTCATACTGGAATTTCTATCTACTGTAGTTGTTATGTCAAGAGGAAGGCCTACGATGATGAATTGCGAACAAAATCAGAGGGACCGTAAAATAGCAGCGTTTTCTGCATAAATACGCACTCGCGTTCATTTTAGGCCGGGGCACTTTGAAGATGCGGTAACTCCACTATTCTTTTGGCATTCATACCGGAATTTCTATCTACTGTATTTGTTATGTCGAGAGGAAGTTCTACGATGAAGAATTGCGAACAAAATCAGAGGGAAGGTAAAATAGAAGCATTTTCTGCATAAATACGCATGCGCGTTGATTTTGGGCCGGGGCACTTTGAAGATGCGGTAAAGCCACTGTTCTTTTGGCATTCATGCTGGAATTTGTATCTACTGTACTTGTTACATCGAGAGGATGGCCTACGATGAAGAATTGCGAACAAAATCAGAGGGACGGTAAAATAGCTGCATTTTCTGCAGAAATACGCATGCGCGTTTATTTTGGGCCGGGGCACTTTGAAGATGCGGTAACGCCACTATTCTTTTGGCATTCTAGCTGGAATTTGTATCTACTATATTTGTTATGTCAAGAGGAAGGCCTACGATGATGAATTGCGAACAAAATCAGAGGGACGGTAAAATAGCAGCATTTTCTGCATAAATACGCATGCGCGTTGATTTTGGGCCGGGGCATTTTGAAGATGCGGTAATGCCACTATTCTTTTGACATTCATGCTGGAATTTCTATCTACTGTATTTGTTATGTCAAGAGGAAGTCCTACGATGAAGAATTGCGAACAAAATTAGAGGGACGACAAAATAACAGCGTTTTCTGCATAAATACGCACGTGCGTTGATTTTGGGCCGGGGCATTTTGAAGATGCGGTAACGCCACTATTTTTTTGGCGTTCATGCTGGAATTTCTATCTACTGTATTTGTTTTGTCCAGAGGAAGTCGTACGATGAAGAATTGCGAACAAAATTAGAGGGACGGCAAAATAGCAGCGTTGTTTGCATAAATACGCACGCGCGTTGATTTTGGGTCGGGGCACTTTTTAGATGCGGTAACGCCACTACTCTTTTGGCATTCATGCTGGAATTTCTACCTACTGTACTTGTTATGTCAAGAGGATGGCCTACGATGAAGAATTGCGAACAAAATCGGAGGGACGGTAAAATAGCAGCATTTTCTGCATAAATACGCATGCGCGTTGATTTTGGGCCGGGGCACATTGAAGATGCAGTAAGGCCACTATTCTTTTGGCATTCACGCTGGAATTTCTATCTACTGTACTTGTTATGTCAAGAGGAAGGCCTACGATGAAGAATTGCGAACAAAATCAGAGGTACGGTAAAATAGCAGCCTTTTCTGCATAAATACGCATGCGCATTGATTTTGGGCCAGGGCACTTTGAAGGGACCGTAAAATAGCAGCGTTTTCTGCATAAATATGCACTCGCGTTCATTTTAGGCCGGGGCACTTTGAAGATGCGGTAATGCCACTATTCTTTTGGCATTCATACTGGAATTTCTATCTACTGTATTTGTTATGTCGAGAGGAAGTTCTACGATGAAGAATTGCGAACAAAATTAGAGGGACGGCAAAATAGCAGCGTTTTCTGCATAAATACGCACGCGCGTTGATTTTGGGCCGGCGCACTTTGAAGATGCGGTAACGCCACTATTCTTTTGGCATTCATACTAGAATTTCTATCTACTGTATTTGTTATGTCAAGCGGAAGGCCTACGATGATGAATTGCGAAGAAAATCAGAGGGACGGCAAAATAGCTGCATTTTTTTGCAGAAATACGCACGCGCGTTCACTTTGTGCCGGGGCACCTTGAAGATGCGGTAACGCGACTATTCTTTTGGCATTCATACTGGAATTTCTATCTACTGTATTTTTTATATCAAGAGGAAGGCCTACGATGAAGAATTGCGAACAAAATCAGAGGGACCATAAAATAGCAGCGTTTTCTGCATAAATACGCACGCGCGTTCAATTTGGGCCGGGGCAATTTGAAGATGCGGTAACGCCACTATACTTTTGGCATTCATGCTGAAATTTCTATCTACTGTATTTGTTATGTAAAGAGGAAGTCCTACGATGAAGAATTGCGAACCAAATCAGAGGGACGGCAAAATAGCAGCGTTTTCTGCATAAATACGCACGCGCGTTCAATTTGGGCCGGGGCACTTTGAAGATGCAGAAACGCAACTATTCTTTTGGCATTCATGCTAGAATTTCTATCTACTGTACTTGTTATGTCAAGAGGAAGGCCTACGATGAAGAATTGCGAACAAAATCAAAGGAACGGTAAAATAGATGCCTTTTCTGCATAAATACGCACGCGCGTTGATTTTGCGTCGGGGCACTTTGAAGATGCGGTAACGCCACTATTCTTTTGGCATTCATGCTGGAATTTCTATCTACTGTATTTGTTATGTCAAGAGGAAGGCTTACGATGATGAATTGCGAACAAAATTAGAGGGACGGCAAAATAGCTGCATTTTCTGTAGAAAAACACACGCGCGTTCATTTTGTGCCGGGGCACTTTGAAGATGCGGTAAAGCCACTATTCTTTTGGCATTCATGCTGGAATTTCTATCTACTTTATTTGTTACGTCGAGAGGATGGGCTACGATGAAGAATTGCGAACAAATTCAGAGGGACGGTAAAATGGCTGCATTTTCTACAGAAATACGCACGCGCGTTGATTTTGGGCCGGGGCACTTTGAAGATGCGGTAACACCACTATTCTGTTGGCATTCCTGCTGGAATTTCTATCTACTGTATTTGTTATGTCAAGAGGAAGGCCTACGATGATGAATTGCGAACAAAATCAGAGGGACCGTAAAATAGCAGCGATTTCTGCATAAATACGCACTCGCGTTCATTTTGAGGCCGGGGCACTTTGAAAATGCGGTAACGCCACTATTCTTTTGGCATTCATACTGGAATTTCTATCTACTGTATTTGTTATGTCGAGAGGAAGTGCTACGATGAAGAATTGCGAACAAAATTAGAGGGACGGCAAAATAGCAGCGTTTTCTGCATAAATACGCACGTGCGTTGATTTTGGGCCGGGGCACTTTGAAGATGCGGTAACGCCACTATTTTTTTTGGCATTCATGCTAGAATTTCTATCTACTGTATTTGTTATGTCAAGCGGAAGGCCTACGATGATGAATTGCGAAGAAAATCAGAGGGACGGCAAAATACCTGCTTTTTTTGCAGAAAAACGCATGCGCGTTCATTTTGTGCCGGGGCACCTTGAAGATGCGGTAACGCGACTATTCTTTGGGCATTCATACTGGAATTTCTATCTACTGTATTTGTTTTATCAAGAGGAAGTCCTACGATGATGAATTGCAAACAAAATTAGAGGGACGGCAAAATAAGAGCGTTTTCTGCATAAATACGCACGCGCGTTGATTTTGGGCCGGGGCACTTTGAAGATATGGTAACGCCACTACTCTTTTGGCATTCATGCTGGTATTTCTATCTACTGTACTTGTTATGTCAAGAGGAATGCCTACGATGAACAATTGCGAACAAAATCAGAGGAACGGTAAAATAGCAGCATTTTCTGCATAAATACGCATGTGCGTTGATTTTGGGCCGGGACACTTTGAAGATGCAGTAAGGCCACTATTCTTTTGGCATTCATGCTGGAATTTCTATCTAATGTACTTGTTATGTCAAGGGGAAGGCCTACGATGAAGAATTGCGAACAAAATCAAAGGTACGGTAAAATAGCAGCCTTTTCTGCATAAATACGCGGTAACGCCATTATTCTTTTGGCATTCATGCTGGAATTTCTATCTATTGTATTTGTTATGTCAAGAGGAAGGCTTACGATGTTGAATTGCGAAAAAAATCAGAGGGACGGCAAAATAGCAGCATTTTCTGCATAAATACGCACGCGCGTTCAATTTGGGCCGGGGCACTTTGAAGATGCGGCAACGCCACTATACTTTTGGCATTCATGCTGAAATTTCTATCTACTGTATTTGTTATGTAAAGAGGAAGTCCTACGATGAAGAATTGCGAACAAAATTAGAGCGACGGCAAAATAGCAGCGTTTTCTGCATAAATACGCATGTGTGTTGATTTTGGGCCGGGACACTTTGAAGATGCAGTAAGGCCACTATTCTTTTGGCATTCATGCTGGAATTTCTATCTACTGTACTTGTTATGTCAAGAGGAAGGCCTACGATGAAGAATTTCGAACAAAATCAGAGGTACGGTAAAATAGCAGCCTTTTCTGCATAAATACGCACGCGCGTTGATTTTGGGCCGGGGCACTTTGAAGATGCGGTAACGCCACTATTCTTTTGGCATTCATGCTGGAATTTCTATCTACTGTATTTGTTATGTCAAGAGGAAGGCTTATGATCATGAATTGCGAACAAAATTAGAGGGACGGCAAAATAGCTGCATTTTCTGCAGAAATACGCACGGGCGTTCATTTTGTGCCGGGGCACTTTGAAGATGCGGTAACGCCACTATTCTTTGGGCATTCAGACTGGAATTTTTATCTACTGTATTTGTTATCTCAAAAGGAAGGACTACGATGAAGGATAGCGAACAAAATCAGAGCGAAGGTAAAATGGCAGCGTTATCTGCATAAATACGCACGAGCGTTAATGTTGGGCCGGGGCACTTTGAAGATGCGGTAACGCCACTATTGTTTTGGCATTCATGTTGGAATTTCTATCTACTGTATTTCATATGTCAAGAGGAAGTCCTAAGATGAAGAATTGCGAACAAAATTAGAGGGACGGCAAAATAGCAGCGTTTTTCTGCATAAATATGCACGCGCGTTCAATTTGGGCCGGGGCACTTTAAAGATGCGGTAATGCCACTATACTTTTGGCATTCATGCTGAAATTTCTATCTACTGTATTTGTTATGTCAAGAGGAAGTCCTAAGATGAAGAATTGCGAACAAAATTAGAGGGACGGATAATTAGCAGCGTTTTTCTGCATAAATACGCACGCGCTCAATTTGGGCCGGGGCACTTTGAAGAAGCGGTAACGCCACTATACTTTTGGCATTCATGCTGAAATTTCTATCTAATGTATTTGTTATGTAAAGAGGAAGTCCTACGATGAAGAATTGCGAACAAAATCAGAGGGACGGCAAAATAGCAGCGTTTTCTACATAAATACGCACGCGCGTTCAATTTGGGCCGCGGCACTTTGAAGATGCGGTAACGCCACTATTCTTTTGGCATTCATGCTAGAATTTCTATCTACTGTACTTGTTATGTCAAGAGGAAGGCCTACGATGAAGAATTGCGAACAAAATCAGAGGGAAGGTAAAATAGAAGCATTTTTTGCATAAATACGCATGCGCGTTGATTATGGGCCGTGGCACTTTGAAGATGCGGTAATTCCACTATTCTTTTGACATTCATGCTGGAATTTCTGTCTACTGTATTTGTTACGCCGAGAGGATGGCCTACGATGAAGAATTGCGAAGAAAATCAGAGGGACGGTAAAATAGCTGCATTTTCTGCAGAAATACGCACGCGCGTTCATTTTGGGCCGGGGCACTTTGAAGATGCGGTAACGCCACTATTCTGTTGGCATTCCTGCTAGAATTTCTATCTACTGTATTTGTTATGTCAAGAGGAAGGCCTACGACGATGAATTGCGAACAAAATCAGAGGGACCGTAAAATAGCACCGTTTTCTGCATAAATACGCACGCGGGTTGATTTTGGGCCGGGGCACTTTGAAGATGCGGTAATGCCACTATTCTTTTGGCATTCATGCTGAAATTTCTATCTACTATATTTGTTATGTCAAGAGGAAGTCCTACGATGAAGAATTGCGAACAAAATTAGAGGGACGGCAAAATAACAGCGTTTTCTTCATAAATACGCACGCGGGTTGATTTTGGGCCGGGGCACTTTGAAGATGCGGTAATGCCACTATTCTTTTGGCATTCATGCTGGAATTTCTATCTACTATATTTGTTATGTCAAGAGGAAGTCCTACGATGAAGAATTGCGAACAAAATTAGAGGGACGGCAAAATAACAGCGTTTTCTGCATAAATACGCACTCGCGTTGATTTTGGGCCGGGGCACTTTGAAGATATGGTAACGCCACTACGCTTTTTGCATTCATGCTAGTATTTCTATCTACTGTACTTGTTATGTCAAGAGGAAGGCCTACGATGAAGAATTGCGAACAAAATCAGAGGGACGGTAAAATAGCAGCATTTTCTGCATAAATACGCATGCGCGTTGATTTTGGGCCAGGACACTTTGAAGATGCAGTAAGGCCACTATTCTTTTGGCATTCATGCTGGAATTTCTATCTACTGTACTTGTTATGTCAAGGGGAAGGCCTACGATGAAGAATTGCGAACAAATCAAAGGTATGGTAAAATAGCAGCCTTTTCTGCATAAATACGGACGCGCGTTGATTTTGGGCCGGGGCACTTTGAAGATGCGGTAACGCCACTATTCTTTTGGCATTCGTGCTGGAATTTCTATCTACTGTATTTGTTATGTCAAGAGGAAGGCTTACGATGATGAATTGCGAACAAAATTAGAGGGACGGCAAAATAGCTGCATTTTCTGCAGAAATACGCACGGGCCTTCATTTTGTGCCGGGGCACTTTGAAGATGCGGTAACGCCACTAATCTTTGGGCATTCAGACTAGAATTTTTATCTACTATATTTGTTTTCTCAAGAGGAAAAACTACGATGAAGGATAGCGAACAAAATCAGAGCGACGGTAAAATAGCAGCGTTATTTGCATAAATACGCACGAGCGTTGATTTTGGGCCGGGGCACTTTGAAGATGCGGTAACGCCACTATTGTTTTGGCATTCATGCTGGAATTTCTATCTACTGTATTTGTTATGTCAAGAGGAAGTCCTAAGATGAAGAATTGCGAACAAAATTAGAGGGACGACAAAATAGCAGCATTTTTCTGCATAAATACGCACGCGCGTTCAATTTGGGCCGGAGCACTTTGAAGATGCGGTAATGCCACTATACTTTTGACATTCATGCTGAAATTTCTATCTACTGTATTTGTTATGTCAAGAGGAAGTCCTAAGATGAAGAATTGCGAACAAAATTAGAGGGACGGCAAAATAGCAGCGTTTTTCTGCATAAATACGCACGCGCGTTCAAGATGGGGCGGGGCACTTTGAAGATGCGGTAACGCCACTATACTTTTGGCATTCATGCTGAAATTTCTATCTACTGTATTTGTTATGTAAAGAGGAAGTCCTACGATGAAGAATTGCGAACAAAATCAGAGGGACGGCAAAATAGCAGCGTTTTCTGCATAAATACGCACGCGCGTTCAATTTGGGCCGGGGCACTTTGAAGATGCGGTAACGCCAATATTCTTTTGGCATTCATGCTAGAATTTCTATCTACTGTACTTGTTATGTCAAGAGGAAGGCCCACGATGAAGAATTGCGAACAAAATCAGAGGGACGGTAAAATAGCAGCATTTTCTGCATAAATACGCACGCGCGTTGATTTTGTGCCGGGGCGCTTTGAAGATGCGGTAAAGCCACTATTCTTTTGGCATTCTTTCTGGAATTTCTATCTACTGTATTTGTTACGTCGAGAGGATGGCCTACGATGAAGAATTTCGAAGAAAATCAGAGGGACGGTAAAATAGGTGCATTTTCTGCAGAAACGCGCACGCGCGTTCATTTTGGGCCGGGGCACTTTGAAGATGCGGTAACGCCACTATTCTATTGGCATTCCTGCTGGAATTTCTATCTACTGTATTTGTTATGTCAAGAGGAAGGCCTACGACGATGAATTGCGAACAAAATCAGAGGGACCGTAAAATAGCAGCGTTTTCTGCATAAATACGCACGCGGGTTGATTTTGGGCCGGGGCACATTGAAGATGCGGTAATGCCACTATTTTGGCATTCATGCTGGAATTTCTATCTATTGTACTTGTTATGTCAAGAGGAAGGCCTACGATGAAGAATTGCGAGCAAAATTAGACGGAAGGTAAAATAGAAGCATTTTCTGCATAAATACGTATGCGTGTTGATTTTGGGCCGGGGCACTTTGAAGATGTGGTGAAGCCACTATTCTTTTGGCATTCATGTCGGAATTTCTATCTACTGTATTTGTTATGTCGAGAGGATGGCCTACGATGAAGAATTGGGAATAAAATCAGAGGGACGGTAAAATAGCTGCATTTTCTGCAGAAATTCGCACTCGCGTTCATTTTGGGCCGGGGCACTTTGAAGATGCGGTAACGCCACTATTCTGTTGGCATTCCTGCTGGAATTTCTATCTACTGTATTTGTTATGTCAAGAGGAAGGCCTACGATGATGAATTGCGAACAAAATTAGAGGGACGGCAAAATAGCAGCGTTTTCTGCATAAAAACGCACGCGCGTTGATTTTGGGCCGGGGCACTTTGAAGATGCGGTAACGCCATATTGTTTTGGCATTCATGCTGGAATTTCTATCTACTGTATTTGTTATGTCAAGAGGAAGGCCTACGATGATGAATAGCGAACAAAATTAGAGGGACGGCAAAATAGCTGCATTTTCAGCAGAAATACGAACGCGCGTTCATTTTGTGCCGGGGCGCTTTGAAGATGCGGTAACGCCACTATTCTTTTGTCATTCATGCTGGAATTTCTATCTACTGTATTTGTTATGTCAAGAGGAAGGCCTACGATGAAGAATTGCGAACAAAATCAGAGGGACGCTGAAATAGCAACATTTTCTGCATAAATACGCACGCGCGTTGATTTTGGGCCGGGGCACTTTGAAGATGCGGTAACGCCACTATTGTTTTGGCATTCGTGCTGGAATTTCTATCTACTGTATTTGTTATGTCAAGAGGAAGGCGTACGATGATGAATTGCGATCAAAATTAGAGGGACAGCAAAATAGCTGCATTTTCTGCAGAAATACGCACGGGCGTTCATTTTTTGCCGGGGCACTTTGAAGATGCGGTAACACCACTATTCTTTGGGCATTCAAACTGGAATTTTTATCTACTGTATTTTTTATCTCAAGAGGAAGGTCTACGATGAAGAATTGAGAACAAAATCATAGGGACGGCAAAATAGCAGCGTTTTCTGTATAAATACGCACCCGCGTTGATTTTGGGTGGGGGCACTTTGAAGATGCGGTAACGCCACTATTCTTTTGGCATTCATGCTGGAATTTCTATCTACTTTATTTGTTATGTCAAGAGGAAGGCCTACGATGAAGAATTGCGAACAAAATCAGAGGGACGGTGAAATAGCAACATTTTCTGCATAAATACGCACGCGCGTTGATTTTGGGCCAGGGCACTTCGAAGATGCGGTAACGCCACTATTGTTTTGGCATTCGTGCTGGAATTTCTATCTACTGTATTTGTTATGTCAAGAGGAAGGTCTACGATGACGATGAATTGCGATCAAAATTAGAGGGACGGCAAAATAGCTGCATTTTTAAATACGCACGCGCGTTCATTTTGTGGCGGGGCACTTTGAAGATGCGGTAGCACCACTATTCTTTGGGCATTCATACTGGAATTTTTATCTACTGTATTTGTTATCTGAAGAGGAAGGTCTACGATGAAGAATAGCGAACAAAATTAGAGGGACGGCAAAATAGCAGCGTTTTCCGTATAAATACGCACCAGCGTTGATTTTGGGCGGGGCGGTTTGAAGATGCGGTAACGCCACTATTCTTTTGGCATTCATGCTGGAATTTCTATCTACTGTATTTGTTATGTCAAGAGGAAGGACTACGATGACGAATTGCGAACAAAATCAGAGGAACGGTGATATAGAAGCATTTTCTGCATAAATACGCACGCGCGTTGATTTTGGGCCGGGGCACTTTGAAGATGCGGTAACGCCACTGTTGTTTTGGCATTCGTGCTGGAATTTCTATCGACTGTATTTGTTATGTCAAGAGGAAGTCCTACGATGAAGAATTGCGAACAAAATTAGAGGGATGGCAAAATAGCAGTATTTTCCGGATAAAAAGCACGCGCGTTGATTTTGGGCCAGACACTTTGAAGATGCGGTAACGCCATGTTGTTTTGGCATTCATGCTGGAATTTCTATCTACTGTATTTGTTATGTCAAGAGGAAGGGCTACGATGATGAATTGCGAACAAAATTAGAGGACGGCAAAATAGCTGCATTTTCATCGAAATACGCACACGCGTTCATTTTGTGCCGGGGCGCTTTGAAGATGCGGTAACGCGACTATTCTTTGGGCATTCAGACTGGAATTTTTATCTACTGTATTTGTTATCTCAAGAGGAAGGTCTACGATGAAGAATAGCGAACAAAATTCGAGGGACGGCAAAATAGCAGCGTTTTCTTTATAAATACGCACCAGCGTTGATTTTGGGCGGGGGCAGTTTGAAGATGCGGTAACGCCACTATTCTTTTGGCCTTCATGCTGGAATTTCTATCTACTGTATTTGTTATGTCAAGAGGAAGGCCTACGATGAAGAAATACGAACAAAATCAGAGGGACGGTGATATAGAAGCATTTTCTGCATAAATACGCACGCTCGTTGATTTTATGCCGGGGCACTTTGAAGATGCGGTAACGCCACTATTGTTTTGGCATTCGTGCTGGAATTTCTGTCGACTGTATTTGTTATGTCAAGAGGAAGTCCTACGATGAAAAATTGGGAACAAAATTAGAGGGACGGCAAAATAGCAGCGTTTTCCGCATAAAAAAGCACGCGCGTTGATTTTGGTCGGGGACACTTTGAAGATGCGGTAACGCCATATTGTTTTGGCATTCATGCTGGAATTTCTATCTAGTATATTTGTTATGTCAAGAGGAAGGCCTACGATGATGAATAGCGAACAAAATTAGAGGGACGGCAAAATAGCTGCATTTTCAGCAGAAATACGCACGCGCGTTCATTTTGTGGCGGGGCGCTTTGAAGATGCGGTAACGCGACTATTCTTTGGGCATTCAGACTGGAATTTTTATCTACTGTATTTGTTATCTCAAGAGGAAGGTCTACGATGAAGAATAGCGAACAAAATTAGAGGGACGGCAAAATAGCAGCGTTTTCCGTATAAATACGCACCAGCGTTGATTTTGGGCGGGGGCAGTTTGAAGATGCGGTAACGCCACTATTCTTTTGGCATTCATGCTGGAATTTCTATCTACTGTATTTGTTATGTCAAGAGGAAGGCCTACGATGAAGAATTACGAACAAAATCAGAGGGACGGTGATATAGAAGCATTTTCTGCATAAATACGCACGCGCGTTGATTTTGGGCCGGGGCACTTTGAAGATGCGGTAACGCCACTATTGTTTTGGCATTCGTGCTGGAATTTCTGTCGACTGTATTTGTTATGTCAAGAGGAAGTCCTACGATGAAGAATTGCGAACAAAATTAGAGGGACGGCAAAATAGCAGCGTTTTCCGCATAAAAAAGCACGCGCATTGATTTTGGTCCGGGACACTTTGAAGATGCGGTAACGCCATATTGTTTTGGCATTCATGCTGGAATTTCTATCTAGTATATTTGTTATGTCAAGAGGAAGGCCTACGATGATGAATAGCGAACAAAATTAGAGGGACGGCAAAAAAAGCTGCATTTTCTGCATAAATACGCACGCGCGTTCATTTTGTGGCGGGGCGCTTTGAAGATGCGGTAACGCGACTATTCTTTGGGCATTCAGACTGGAATTTTTATCTACTGTATTTGTTATCTCAAGAGGAAGGTCTACGATGAAGAATAGCGAACAAAATTAGAGGGACGGCAAAATAGCAGCATTTTCCCGTATAAATACGCACGCGCGTTGATTTTGGGCGGGGGCAGTTTGAAGATGCGGTAACGCCACTATTCTTTTGGCATTCACGCTGGAATTTCTATCTACTGTATTTGTTATGTCAAGAGGAAGGCCTACGATGAAGAATTACGAACAAAATCAGAGGGACGGTTATATAGAAGCATTTTCTGCATAAATACGCACGCGCGTTGATTTTGGGCGGGGGCAGTTTGAAGATGCGGTAACGCCACTATTCTTTTGGCATTCGTGCTGGAATTTCTATCTACTGTATTTGTTATGTCAAGAGGAAGGCGTACGACGATGAATTGCGATCAAAATTAGAGGGACGGCAAAATAGCTGCATTTTCTGCAGAAATACGCACGCGCGTTCATTTTGTGGCGGGGCACTTTGAAGATGCGGTAGCACCACTATTCTTTGGGCATTCATACTGGAATTTTTATCTACTGTATTTGTTATCTGAAGAGGAAGGTCTACGATGAAGAATAGCGAACAAAATTAGAGGGACGGTAAAATAGCAGCGTTTTCCGTATAAATACGCAGGCAGCGTTGATTTTGGGCGGGGGCAGTTTGAAGATGCGGTAACGCCACTATTCTTTTGGCATTCATGCTGGAATTTCTATCTACTGTATTTGTTATGTCAAGAGGAAGGACTACGATGACGAATTGCGAACAAAATCAGAGGAACGGTGATATAGAAGCATTTTCTGCATAAATACGCACGCGCGTTGATTTTGGGCCGGGGCACTTTGAAGATGCGGTAACGCCACTGTTGTTTTGGCATTCGTGCTGGAATTTCTATCGACTGTATTTGTTATGTCAAGAGGAAGTCCTACGATGAAGAATTGCGAACAAAATTAGAGGGATGGCAAAATAGCAGCGTTTTCCGGATAAAAAAGCACGCGCGTTGATTTTGGGCCAGGACACTTTGAAGATGCGGTAACGCCATGTTGTTTTGGCATTCATGCTGGAATTTCTATCTACTGTATTTGTTATGTCAAGAGGAAGGGCTACGATGATGAATTGCGAACAAAATTAGAGCGACGGCAAAATAGCTGCATTTTCATCAGAAATACGCACACGCGTTCATTTTGTGCCGGGGCGCTTTGAAGATGCGGTAACGCGACTATTCTTTGGGCATTCAGACTGGAATTTTTATCTACTGTATTTGTTATCTCAAGAGGAAGGTCTACGATGAAGAATAGCGAACAAAATCGAGGGACGGCAAAATAGCAGCGTTTTCTTTATAAATACGCACCAGCGTTGATTTTGGGCGGGGGCAGTTTGAAGATGCGGTAACGCCACTATTCTTTTGGCCTTCATGCTGGAATTTCTATCTACTGTATTTGTTATGTCAAGAGGAAGGCCTACGATGAAGAAATACGAACAAAATCAGAGGGACGGTGATATAGAAGCATTTTCTGCATAAATACGCACGCTCGTTGATTTTATGCCGGGGCACTTTGAAGATGCGGTAACGCCACTATTCTTTTGGCATTCATGCTGGAATTTCTATCGACTGTATTTGTTATGTCAAGAGGAAGTCCTACGATGAAAAATTGGGAACAAAATTAGAGGGACGGCAAAATAGCAGCGTTTTCCGCATAAAAGCACGCGCGTTGATTTTGGTCGGGGACACTTTGAAGATGCGGTAACGCCATATTGTTTTGGCATTCATGCTGGAATTTCTATCTAGTATATTTGTTATGTCAAGAGGAAGGCCTACGATGATGAATAGCGAACAAAATTAGAGGGACGGCAAAAAAGCTGCATTTTCAGCAGAAATACGCACGCGCGTTCATTTTGTGGCGGGGCGCTTTGAAGATGCGGTAACGCGACTATTCTTTGGGCATTCAGACTGGAATTTTTATCTACTGTATTTGTTATCTCAAGAGGAAGGTCTACGATGAAGAATAGCGAACAAAATTAGAGGGACGGCAAAATAGCAGCGTTTTCCGTATAAATACGCACCAGCGTTGATTTTGGGCGGGGGCAGTTTTGAAGATGCGGTAACGCCACTATTCTTTTGGCATTCATGCTGGAATTTCTATCTACTGTATTTGTTATGTCAAGAGGAAGGCCTACGATGAAGAATTACGAACAAAATCAGAGGGACGGTGATATAGAAGCATTTTCTGCATAAATACGCACGCGCGTTGATTTTGGGCCGGGGCACTTTGAAGATGCGCTAACGCCACTATTGTTTTGGTATTCGTGCTGGAATTTCTGTCGACTGTATTTGTTATGTCAAGAGGAAGTCCTACGATGAAGAATTGCGAACAAAATTAGAGGGACGGCAAAATAGCAGCGTTTTCCGCATAAAAAAGCACGCGCATTGATTTTGGTCCGGGACACTTTGAAGATGCGGTAACGCCATATTGTTTTGGCATTCATGCTGGAATTTCTATCTAGTATATTTGTTATGTCAAGAGGAAGGCCTACGATGATGAATAGCGAACAAACTTAGAGGGACGGCAAAAAGCTGCATTTTCAGCGAAATACGCACGCGCGTTCATTTTGTGGCGGGCGCTTTGAAGATGCGGTAACGCGACTATTCTTTGGGCATTCAGACTGGAATTTTTATCTACTGTATTTGTTATCTCAAGAGGAAGGTCTACGATGAAGAATAGCGAACAAAATTAGAGGGACGGCAAAATAGTAGCGTTTTCTTTATAAATACGCACGGGCGTTGATTTTGGGCGGGGCAGTTTGAAGATGCGGTAACGCCACTATTCTTTTGGCCTTCATGCTGGAATTTCTATCTACTGTATTTGTTATGTCAAGAGGAAGGCCTACGATGAAGAAATACGAACAAAATTAGAGGACGGTGATATAGAAGCATTTTCTGCATAAATACGCACGCTCGTTGATTTTATGCCGGGGCACTTTGAAGATGCGGTAACGCCACTATTGTTTTGGCATTAGTGCTGGAATTTCTATCGACTGTATTTGTTATGTCAAGAGGAAGGCCTACGATGAAAAATTGGGAACAAAATTAGAGGGACGGCAAAATAGCAGCATTTTCCGCATAAAAAGCACGCGCGTTGATTTTGGTCGGGGACACTTTGAAGATGCGGTAACGCCACTATTCTTTTGGCATTCATGCTGGAATTTCTATCTAATATATTTGTTATGTCAAGAGGAAGGCCTACGATGATGAATTGCGAACAAAATTAGAGGGACGGCAAAATAGCTGCATTTTCTGCAGAAATACGCACGCGCGTTCATTTCGTGCCGGGGCACTTTGAAGATGCGGTAACGCCACTATTCTTTTGGCAGTCAGACTGGAATTTTTAACTACTATATTTGTTATCTCAAGAGGAACGTCTACGATGAAGAATAGCGAACAAAATTAGAGGGGCGACAGAATAGCAGCGTCTTCTGGATAAATACGCACTCGCGTTGATTTTGGGCCGGGGCACTTTGAAGATGCGGTAACGCCACTATTCTTTTGGCATTCATGCTGAAATTTCTATCTACTGTATTTGTTATGTCAAGAGGAAGGCCTACGATGAAGAATTACGAACAAAATCAGAGGGACGGCAAAATAGAAGCATTTTCTGCATAAATACGCACGCGCGTTGATTTTGGGCCAGGGCACTTTGAAGATGCGGTAACGCCACTATTGTTTTGGCATTCATGCTGGAATTTCTATCTACTGTATTTGTTATGTCAAGAGGAAGTCCTACGATGAAGAATTGCGAACAAAATTAGAGGGACGGCAAAATAGCAGCGTTTTCTGCATAAAAACGCACGCGCGTTGATTTTGGGCCGGGGCACTTTGAAGATGCAGTAACGCCACTATTCTTTGGGCATTCATGCTGGAATTTCTATCTAGTATATTTGTTATGTCAAGAGGAAGGCCTACGATGATGAATAGCGAACAAAATTAGAGGGACGGCAAAAAAGCTGCATTTTCAGCGAAATACGCACGCGCGTTCATTTTGTGGCGGGCGCTTTGAAGATGCGGTAACGCCACTATTCTTTGGGCATTCAGACTGGAATTTCTATCTACTGTATTTGTTATCTCAAGAGGAAGGTCTACGATGAAGAATAGCGAACAAAATTAGAGGGACGGCAAAATAGCAGCATTTTCTGCATAAATACGCACCAGCGTTGATTTTGGGCGGGGGCAGTTTGAAAGATGCGGTAACGCCACTATTCTTTTGGCATTCATGCTGGAATTTCTATCTACTGTATTTGTTATGTCAAGAGGAAGGACTACGATGACGAATTGCGAACAAAATCAGAGGAACGGTGATATAGAAGCATTTTGTGCATAAATACGCACGCGCGTTGATTTTGGGCCGGGGCACTTTGAAGATGCGGTAACGCCATGTTGTTTTGGCATTCATGCTGGAATTTCTATCTACTGTATTTGTTATGTCAAGAGGAAGGGCTACGATGAAGAATTGCGAACAAAATTAGAGCGACGGTAAAATAGCAGCATTTTCTTTATAAATACGCACACGCGTTGATTTTGGGCGGGGGCACTTTGAAGATGCGGTAACGCCACTATTCTTTTGGCATTCATGCTGGAATTTCTATCTACTGTATTTGTTATCTCAAGAGGAAGGCCTACGATGAAGAATAGCGAAGAAAATCGAGGGACGGCAAAAATAGCAGCGTTTTCTTCATAAATACGCACCTGCGTTGATTTTGGGCGGGGGCACTTTGAAGATGCGGTAACGCCACTATTCTTTTGGCATTCATGCTGGAATTTCTATCTACTGTATTTGTTATGTCAAGAGGAAGGCCTACGATGAAGAAATACGAACAAAATCAGAGGGACGGTAATATAGAAGCATTTTCTGCATAAATACGCACGCGCGTTGATTTTATGCCGGGGCATTTTGAAGATGCGGTAACGCCACTATTCTTTTGGCATTCGTGCTGGAATTTCTATCTACTGTATTTGTTATGTCAAGAGGAAGTCCTACGATGAAAAATTGGGAACAAAATTAGAGGGACGGCAAAATAGCAGCATTTTCCGCATAAAAAGCACGCGTTGATTTTGGGCCGGGACACTTTGAAGATGCGGTAACGCCACTATTCTTTTGGCATTCATGCTGGAATTTCTATCTAGTGTATTTGTTATGTCAAGAGGAAGGCCTACGATGAAGAATAGCGAACAAAATTAGAGGGACGGCAAAATAGCTGCATTTTCTGCGAAATACGCACGCGCGTTCATTTTGTGGGGGGCGCTTTGAAGATGCGGTAATGCCACTATTCTTTGGGCATTCATGCTGGAATTTTTATCTACTGTATTTGTTATCTCAAGAGGAAGGTCTACGATGAAGAATAGCGAACAAAATTAGAGGGACGGCAAAATAGCAGCGTTTTCTGCATAAATACGCACGCGCGTTGATTTTGGGCGGGGCACTTTGAAGATGCGGTAACGCCACTATTCTTTTGGCATTCATGCTGGAATTTCTATCTACTGTATTTGTTATGTCAAGAGGAAGGCCTACGATGAAGAATTACGAACAAAATCAGAGGGACGGTAAAATATCAGCATTTTCTGCATAAATACGCACGCGCGTTGATTTTGGGCCGGGGCACTTTGAAGATGCGCTAACGCCACTATTGTTTTGGCATTCATGCTGGAATTTCTATCGACTGTATTTGTTATGTCAAGAGGAAGGCCTACGATGATGAATTGCGAACAAAATTAGAGGGACGGCAAAACAGCAGCATTTTCCGCATAAAAAGCACGCGCATTGATTTTGGTCAGGGACACTTTGAAGATGCGGTAACGCCATATTCTTTTGGCATTCATGCTGGAATTTCTATCTAGTATATTTGTTATGTCAAGAGGAAGGCCTACGATGATGAATAGCGAACAAAATTAGAGGGACGGTGATATAGAAGCATTTTCTGCATAAATACGCACGCGCGTTGATTTTGTGGTCGGGGCGCTTTGAAGATGCGGTAACGCGACTATTCTTTTGGCATTCATGACTGGAATTTCTAACTACTGTAATTGTTATGTCAAGAGGAACTGCTATGATGAAGAATTGCGAACAAAATTAGAGGGACGGCAAAATAGCAGCGTTTTCTGTATAAATACGCACTCGCGTTGATTTTGGGCCGGGGCAGTTTGAAGATGCGGTAACGCCACTATTGTTTTGGCATTAGTGCTGGAATTTCTATCAACTGTATTTGTTATATCAAGAGGAAGGCCTACGATGATGATATGCGATCAAAATTAGAGGGACGGCAAAATAGCTGCATTTTCTGCAGAAATACGCACGCTCGTTGATTTTATGCCGGGGCACTTTGAAGATGCGGTAACGCCACTATTGTTTTGGCATTCGTGCTGGAATTTCTGTCTACTGTATTTGTTATGTCAAGAGGAAGGCCTACGATGAAGAATTGGGAACAAAATTAGAGGGACGGCAAAATAGCAGCATTTTCTGCATAAAAGCACGCGCGTTGATTTTGGTCGGGGACACTTTGAAGATGCGGTAACGCCATATTGTTTTGGCATTCATGCTGGAATTTCTATCTAGTATATTTGTTATGTCAAGAGGAAGGCCTACGATGATGAATAGCGAACAAAATTAGAGGGACGGTAAAATAGCAGCGTTTTCTTCATAAATACGCACGCGCGTTCATTTTGGGCCTGGGCGCTTTGAAGATGCGGTAACGCCACTATTCTTTGGGCAGTCAGACTGGAATTTTTATCTACTGTATTTGTTATCTCAAGAGGAAGGTCTACGATGAAGAATAGCGAACAAAATGAGAGGGACGGCAAAATAGCTGCATTTTCTGCATAAATACGCACGCGCGTTGATTTTGGGCCGGGGCAGTTTGAAGATGCGGTAACGCCACTATTCTTTTGGCATTCATGCTGGAATTTCTATCTACTGTATTTGTTATGTCAAGAGGAAGGCCTACGATGAAGAATTGCGAACAAAATAAGAGGGACGGCAAAATAGCTGCATTTTTCTGCATAAATACGCACGCGTTGATTTTGGGCCGGGGCACTTTGAAGATGCGGTAACGCCACTATTCTTTGGGCATTCATGCTGGAATTTCTATCTACTGTATTTGTTATGTCAAGAGGAAGGCCTACGATGAAGAATAGCGAACAAAATTAGAGGGACGGCAAAATAGCTGCATTTGATGCATAAATATGCACGCGCGTTGATTTTGGTCCGGGGCACTTTGAAGATGCGGTAACGCCACTATTCTTTTGGCATTCATGCTGGAATTTCTATCTACTGTATTTGTTATGTCAAGAGGAAGGCCTACGATGATGAATAGCGAACAAAATTAGAGGACGGCAAAATAGCTGCATTTTCTGTATAAACACGCACGCGTTGATTTTGGGCGGGGGCACTTTGAAGATGCGGTAACGCCACTATTCTTTGGGCATTCATGCTGGAATTTCTATCTACTGTATTTGTTATGTCAAGAGGAAGGCCTACGATGAAGAATTGCGGAACAAAATCAGAGGGACGGTAAAATAGAAGCATTTTCTGCATAAATACGCACGCGCGTTGATTTTGGGCGGGGGCAGTTTTGAGATGCGGTAACGCCACTATTCTTTTGGCATTCATGCTGGAATTTCTATCTACTGTATTTGTTATGTCAAGAGGAAGGCCTACGATGAAGAATTGCGAACAAAATCAGAGGGACGGTAAAATAGCAGCATTTTCTGCATAATACGCACCGCGTTGATTTTGGGCGGGGCACTTTGAAGATGCGGTACGCCACTATTCTTTTGGCATTCATGCTGGAATTTCTATCTACTGTATTTGTTATGTCAAGAGGAAGGCCTACGATGATGAATTGCGATACAAAATAGAGGGACGGTAAAATAGCAGCATTTTCTGCATAAATACGCACGCGCGTTGATTTTGGGCCGGGGCACTTTGAAGATGCGGTAACGCCACTATTCTTTTGGCATTCATGCTGGAATTTCTATCTACTGTATTTGTTATGTCAAGAGGAAGGCCTACGATGAAGAATAGCGAACAAAATCAGAGGGACGGTAAAATAAAAGTAATTTTTTGCATAAATACGCACACGCTTTGATTTTGAAAGGGGGCACTTTCAAGATGTGGTAACGCCACTATTCTTTTGGCATTCATGCTGGAATTTCTATCTACTGTATTTGTTATATCAAGAGGAAGGCCTACGATGAAGAATTGCGAACAAAATCAGAGGGACGGCAAAATAGCAGCATTTTCTGCAGAAATACGCACGCGCGTTGATTTTGGGCTGCGGCACTGTGAAGATGCGGTAACGCCACTATTCTTTTTTGGCATTTATATTGGAATTTCTATCTACTGTATTTGTTACATCAAGAGGAAGGCCTACGATGAAGAATTGCGAACAAAATCATAGTGACGGTAAAATAGCAGCATTTTCTCAGATAAATACGCACGCGTTGATTTTGGGCCGGGCACTTTGAAGATGCGGTAACGCCACTATTCTTTGGCATTCATGCTGGAATTTCTATCTACTGTATTTGTTATGTCAAGAGGAAGGCCTACGATGAAGAATTGCGAACAAAATCAGAGGGACGGTAAAATAGCAGCATTTTCTGCATAAATACGCACGCGCGTTGATTTTGGCCGGGGCACTTTGAAGATGCGGTAACGCCACTATTCTTTGGGCATTCATACTGGAATTTCTATCTACTGTATTTGTTATGTCAAGAGGAAGGCCTACGATGAAGAATTGCGAACAAAATCAGAGGGACGGTAAAATAGCAGCATTTTCTGCATAAATACGCACTCGCGTTGATTTTGGGCCGGGGCACTTTGAAGATGCGGTAACGCCACTATTCTTTTGGCATTCATGCTGGAATTTCTATCTACTGTATTTGTTATGTCAAGAGGAAGGCCTACGATGAAGAATTGCGAACAAAATCAGAGGGACGGTAAAATAGTAGCATTTTCATAAATACGCACGCGCGTTGATTTTGTCGGGGCACTTTGAAGATGCGGTAACGCCACTATTCTTTTGGCATTCATGCTGGAATTTCTATCTACTGTATTTGTTATGTCAAGAGGAAGGCCTACGATGAAGAATTGCGAACAAAATTAGAGGGACGGCAAAATAGCAGCATTTTCTGCATAAATACGCACGCGCGTTGATTTTGGCGGGCACTTTGAAGATGCGGTAACGCCACTATTCTTTTGGCATTCATGCTGGAATTTCTATCTACTGTATTTGTTATGTCAAGAGGAAGGCCTACGATGAAGAATTGCGAACAAAATTAGAGGGACGGCAAAATAGCTGCATTTTCTGCATAAATACGCACGCGCGTTGATTTTGGGCGGGGGCACTTTGAAGATGCGGTAACGCCACTATTCTTTTGGCATTCATGCTGGAATTTCTATCTACTGTATTTGTTATGTCAAGAGGAAGGCCTACGATGAAGAATTGCGAACAAAATCAGAGGGACGGTAAAATAGCAGCATTTTCTGCATAAATACGCACGCGTGTTGATTTTGGGCCGGGGCACTTTGAAGATGCGGTAACGCCACTATTCTTTTGGCATTCATGCTGGAATTTCTATCTACTGTATTTGTTATGTCAAGAGGAAGGCCTACGATGAAGAATTGCGAACAAAATCAGAGGACGGTAAAATAGCAGCATTTTCTGCATAAATACGCACGCGCGTTGATTTTGGGCCGGGGCACTTTGAAGATGCGGTAACGCCACTATTCTTTTGGCATTCATGCTGGAATTTCTATCTACTGTATTTGTTATGTCAAGAGGAAGGCCTACGATGAAGAATTGCAAAAGGAACAAAATCAGAGGACGGTAAAATAGCAGCATTTTCTGCATAAATACGCATGCGCGTTGATTTTGGGCGGGGCACTTTGAAGATGCGGGCACGCCACTATTCTTTTTGGCATTCATGCTGGAATTTCTATCTACTGTATTTGTTATGTCAAGAGGAAGGCCTACGATGAAGAATTGCGAACAAAATCAGAGGGACGGTAAAATAGCAGCATTTTCTGCATAAATACGCACGCGCGTTGATTTTGGGCCGGGGCACTTTGAAGATGCGGTAACGCCACTATTCTTTTGGCATTCATGCTGGAATTTCTATCTACTGTATTTGTTATGTCAAGAGGAAGGGCTACGATGAAGAATTGCGAACAAAATCAGAGGGACGGTAAAATAGCAGCATTTTCTGCATAAATACGCACGCGCGTTGATTTTGGGCCGGGGCACTTTGAAGATGCGGTAACGCCACTATTCTTTGGCATTCATGCTGGAATTTCTATCTACTGTATTTGTTATGTCAAGAGGAAGGCCTACGATGAAGAATTGCGAACAAAATCGGAGGGACGGTAAAATAGCAGCATTTTCTGCATAAATACGCACGCGCGTTGATTTTGGGCTTGGGCACTTTGAAGATGCGGTAACGCCACTATTCTTTTGGCATTCATGCTGGAATTTCTATCTACTGTATTTGTTATATCAAGAGGAAGGCCTACGATGAAGAATTGCGAACAAAATCAGAGGGACGGTAAAATAGCAGCATTTTCTGCATAAATACGCACGCGCGTTGATTTTGGGCGGGGCACTTTGAAGATGCGGTAACGCCACTATTCTTTTGGCATTCATGCTGGAATTTCTATCTACTGTACTTGTTATGTCAAGAGGAAGGCCTACGATGAAGAATTGCGAACAAAATCAGGGACGGTAAAATAGCAGCATTTTCTGCATAAATACGCACGCGCGTTGATTTTGGGCCGGGGCACTTTGAAGATGCGGTAACGCCACTATTCTTTTGGCATTCATGCTGGAATTTCTATCTACTGTATTTGTTATGTCAAGAGGAAGGCCTACGATGAAGAATTGCGAACAAAATCAGAGGACGGTAAAATAGCAGCATTTTTGCATAAATACGCACGCGCGTTGATTTTGGGCGGGGCACTTTGAAGATGCGGTAACGCCACTATTCTTTTGGCATTCATGCTGGAATTTCTATCTACTGTATTTGTTATATCAAGAGGAAGGCCTACGATGAAGAATTGCGAACAAAATCGGAGGACGGTAAAATAGCAGCATTTTCTGCACTTTAAATACTTGTTATGTCAAGAGGAAGGCACGCGCGTTGCATTTTTGGGCGTTGATTTTGGGGGCACTTTGAAGATGCGGTAACGCCACTATTCTTTTGGCATTCATGCTGGAATTTCTATCTACTGTATTTGTTATGTCAAGAGGAAGGCTACGATGAAGAATTGCGAGGAAAATCACAGGGACGGTAAAATAGAAGCATTTTCTGCATAATTACGCACGCGGGTTGATTTTGGGCGGGGCACTTTGAAGATGCGGTAACGCCACTATTCTTTTGGCATTCATGCTGGAATTTCTATCTACTATATTTGTTATGTCAAGAGGAAGGCCTACGATGAAGAATTGCGAACAAAATCAGAGGACGGTAAAATAGCAGCATTTTCTGCATAAATACGCACGCGCGTTGATTTTGGGCCGGGGCACTTTGAAGATGCGGTAACGCCACTATTCTTTTGGCATTCATGCTGGAATTTCTATCTACTGTATTTGTTATGTCAAGAGGAAGGCCTACGATGATGAATTGCGAACAAAATCAGAGGGACGGTAAAATAGCTGCATTTTCTGCAGAAATACGCACGCGCGTTGATTTTGGGCCGGGGCACTTTGAAGATGCGGTAACGCCACTATTCTTTTGGCATTCATGCTGGAATTTCTATCTACTGTATTTGTTATATCAAGAGGAAGGTCTACGATGAAGAATTGCGAACAAAATCGGAGGACGGTAAAATAGCAGCATTTTCTGCATAAATACGCACGCGCGTTGATTTTGGGCCGGGGCACTTTGAAGATGCGGTAACGCCACTATTCTTTTGGCATTCATGCTGGAATTTCTATCTACTGTATTTGTTATGTCAAGAGGAAGCCTACGATGAAGAATTGCGAACAAAATCAAAGGGACGGTAAAATAGCAGCATTTTCTGCATAAATACGCACGCGCGTTGATTTTGGGCGGGGGCACTTTGAAGATGCGGTAACGCCACTATTCTTTTGGCATTCGTGCTGGAATTTCTATCTACTGTATTTGTTATGTCAAGAGGAAGGCCTACGATGAAGAATTGCGAACAAAATCAGAGGACGGTAAAATAGCAGCATTTTCTGCATAAATACGCACGCGCGTTGATTTTGGGCCGGGGCACTTTGAAGATGCGGTAACGCCACTATTCTTTTGGCATTCATGCTGGAATTTCTATCTACTGTATTTGTTATGTCAAGAGGAAGGCCTACGATGAAGAATTGCGAACAAAATCAGAGGGACGGTAAAATAGAAGCATTTTCTGCATAAATACGCACGCGCGTTGATTTTGGGCCGAGGCACTTTGAAGATGCGGTAACGCCACTATTCTTTTGGCATTCGTGCTGGAATTTCTATCTACTGTATTTGTTATGTCAAGAGGAAGGCCTACGATGAAGAATTGCGAACAAAATCAGGGGGACGGTAAAATAGCAGCATTTTCTGCATAAATACGCCCGCGCGTTGATTTTGGGCCGGGGCACTTTGAAGATGCGGTAACGCCACTATTCTTTTGGCATTCATGCTGGAATTTCTATCTACTGTATTTGTTATATCAAGAGGAAGGTCTACGATGAAGAATTGCGAACAAAATCAGAGGGACGGTAAAATAGCAGCATTTTCTGCATAAATACGCACGCGCGTTGATTTTGGGCAGGGCACTTTGAAGATGCGGTAACGCCACTATTCTTTTGGCATTCATGCCGGAATTTCTATCTACTGTACTTGTTATGTCAAGAGGAAGGCCTACGACGAAGAATTGCGAACAAAATCAGAGAGACGGTAAAATAGCAGCATTTTCTGCATAAATACGGACGCGCATTGATTTTGGGTTGGGGCACTTTGAAGATGCGGTAACGCCACTATTCTTTTGGCATTCATGCTGGAAATTCTATCTACTGTATTTGTTATGTCAAGAGGAAGGCCTACGATGAAGAATTGCGAAAAAATCAGAGGACGGTAAAATAGCTGCATTTTCTGCATAAATCGCACGCGCGTTGATTTTGGGCGGGGCACTTTGAAGATGCGGTAACGCCACTATTCTTTGGGCATTATACTGAAATTTCTATCTACTGTATTTGATATATCAAGAGGAACGCCTACGATAAAGAATTGCTAACAAAATCAGACAGACGGCAAAATAGCAGCATTTTGGCCAGGGCACTTTGAAGATGCGGTAACGCCACTATTCTTTTGGCATTCATGCTGGAATTTCTATCTATTGTATTTGTTATGTCAAGAGGAAGGCCTACGATGAAGAATTGCGAACAAAATCAGAGGGACGGTAAAATAGCAGCATTTTGTGCATAAATACGCACGCGCGTTGATTTTAGGCCGGGGCACTTTGAAGATGCGGTAACGCCACTATTCTTTTGGCATTCATGCTGGAATTTCTATCTACTGTATTTGTTATATCAAGAGGAAGGTCTACGATGAAGAATTGCGAACAAAATCAGAGGGACGGTAAAATAGCAGCGTTTTCTGCATAAATACGCACGAGCGTTGATTTTGGGCAGGGGCACTTTGAAGATGCGGTAACGCCACTATTCTTTGGCATTCTTGCTTGAATTTCTATCTACTGTATTTGTTATGTCAAGAGGAAGGCCTACGATGAAGAATTGCTAACAAAATCGGGGACGGTAAAATAGCAGCATTTTCTGCATAAATACGCACGCGCGTTGATTTTGGGCCGGGGCACTTTGAAGATGCTTGGTAACGCCACTATTCTTTTGGCATTCATACTGGAATTTCTATCTGTGTATTTGTTATATCAAGAGGAAGGCCTACGATGAAGAATTGGGAACAAAATCAGAGGACGGTAAAATAGCAGCATTTTTGCATAAATACGCACACGCGTTGATTTTGGGCCGGGGCACTTTGAAGATGCGGTAACGCCACTATTCTTTTGGCATTCATGCTGGAATTTCTATCTACTGTATTTGTTATGTCAAGAGGAAGGCCTACGATGAAGAATTGCGAACAAAATCGGAGGGACGGTAAAATAGCTGCATTTTCTGCATAAATACGCACGCGCGTTGATTTTGGGCCGGGGCACTTTGAAGATGCGGTAACGCCACTATTCTTTTGGCATTCGTGCTGGAATTTCTATCTACTGTATTTGTTATGTCAAGAGGAAGGCCTACGATGAAGAATTGCTAACAAAATCGGGGGACGGTAAAATAGCAGCATTTTCTGCATAAATACGCACGCGCGTTGATTTTGGGCGGGGCACTTTGAAGATGCAGTAACGCCGCTATTCTTTTGGCATTCGTGCTGGAATTTCTATCTACTGTACTTGTTATGTCAAGAGGAAGGCCTACGAAGAAGAATTGCGAACAAAATCAGTGGAACGGTAAAATAGCAGCATTTTCTGCAGAAATACGCACGCGCGTTGATTTTGGGCCGGGGCACTTTGAAGATGCAGTAACGCCGCTATTCTTTTGGCATTCGTACTGGAATTTCTATCTACTGTACTTGTTATGTCAAGAGGAAGGCCTACGATGAAGAATTGCGAAAAAATCGGAAGGACGGCAAAATAGCAGCATTTTCTGCATAAATACGCACTGCGTTGATTTTGGGCAGGGCACTTTGAAGATGCGGTAACGCCACTATTCTTTTGGCATTCATGCTGGAATTTCTATCTACTGTACTTGTTATGTCAAGAGGAAGGCCTACGATGAAGAATTGCGAACAAAATCAAGGACAGGTAAAATAGGAGCATTTTATGCATAAGCACGCACGCGCGTTGATTTTGGGCAGGGCACTTTGAAGATGCGGTAACGCCACTATTCTTTTTGGCATTCATTTTGAATTTCTATCTATTGTATTTGTTATGTCAAGAGGAAGGCCTACGATGAAGAATTGCGAACAAAATCAATGGGACGGTAAAATAGCAGCATTTTCTGCAGAAATACACACGCGTGTTGATTTTAGGCGGGGCACTTTGAAGATGCGATAACGCCACTATTCTTTTGGCATTCATGCTGGAATTTCTATCTATTGTATTTGTTATGTCAAGAGGAAGGCCTACGATGAAGTTTGCGAACAAAATCAGAGGGACGGTAAAATAGCTGCATTTTGTGAAATACGAACGCGCGTTGATTTTGGGCTTGGGGCACCTTGAAGATGCGGTAACGCCACTATTCTTTTGGCATTCGTGCTGGAATTTCTATCTACTGTACTTGTTATGTCAAGACGAAGGCCTACGATGAAGAATTGCGAACAAAATCAGATGGACGGTAAAATAGCAGCATTTTCTCCATAAATACGCACGCGCGTTGATTTTGGGCCGGGGCACTTTGAAGATGCGGTAACGCCACTATTCTTTTGGCATTCATGCTGTAATTTCTTTCTATTGTATTTGTTATGTCAAGAGGAAGGCCTACGATGAGAATTAACGATACAAAATAAGAGGAACGGTAAAATAGCAGCATTTTCTGCATAAATAAGCACGAGCGTTGATTTTGGGCCGGGGCACTTTGAAGATGCGGTAACGCCACAATTCTTTTGGCATTCGTGCTTGAATTTCTATCTACTATACTTGTTATGTCAAGAGGAAGGCCTACGATGAAGAATTGCTAACAAAATTAGAGGGACGGTAAAATAGCAGCGTTATCTGCATAAATACGCACTCGTGTTGATTTTGGGCCGGGGCACTTTTAAGATGCGATAACGCCAATATTCTTTTGGCATTCATGCTGGAATTTCTATCTACTATACTTGTTATGTCAAGAGGAAGGCCTACGATGAAGAATTGCGATAAAAATCAGAGGAACGGTAAAATAGCAGCGTTTTCTGCATAAATACGCACGCGCGTTGATTTTGGGCCGGGGCACTTTGAAGATGCGATAACGCCACTATTCTTTTGGCATTCGTGCTTGAATTTCTATCTACTATACTTGTTATGTCAAGAGGAAGGCCTACGATGAAGAATTGCTAACAAAATCAAAGGGACGGTAAAGTAGTAGTATTTTCTGCATAAATACGCATGCGCGTTGATTTTGGGTCGGAGCACTTTGAAGATGCGGTAACGCTACTATTCTTTTGGCATTCGTGCTTTAATTTCTATCTACTGTACTTGTTATGTCAAGAGGAAGGCCTACGATGAAGAATTGCGATAAAAATCAGAGGAACGGTAAAATAGCAGCATTTTCTCCATAAATACGAGACGCGCGTTGATTTTGGGCCTAGGCTATGAAGATGCAGCGCCCACTATTCTTTTGGCATTAAACTGGAATTTCTATCTACTGTATTTGTTATGTCAAGAGGAAGGCCTACGATGAAGAATTGCTATACAAAAAAAGAGGACGGTAAAATAGCAGCATTTTCTGCATAAATACGCACGCGATGTTGATTTTGGGCCGGGCACTTTGAAAGATGCGGTAACGCCACTATTCTTTTGGCATTCATGCTGGAATTTCTATCTATTGTATTTGTT
This sequence comes from Eucalyptus decipiens, assembly GCA_014182575.1. Lineage (NCBI taxonomy): Eukaryota > Viridiplantae > Streptophyta > Magnoliopsida > Myrtales > Myrtaceae > Eucalyptus > Eucalyptus decipiens. The sequence continues at coordinate 13,075,418 of CM024613.1, read as the reverse complement.
ATGTCAAAGAGAGGAAGGCCTACGATGAAGAATTGGGAACAAAATCAGAGTGACGGTAAAATAGCAGAATTTTTGCATTAATATGCACGCGCGTTGATTTTGGCCCGAGGCACCTTAAAGATCGATAGCATGCCACTATTCTTTGGGCATTCATACTGCAATTTCTATCTACTGTATTGGTTATATCAAGAGGAGGGTCTACGATGAAGAATTGCTGACAAAATCAGAGGAACGGTAAAATAGCAGCGTTTTTTGCATAAATACGCATGCGCGTTGATTTTGGGCCAGGGCACTTTGAAGATGCGGTAAAGCCACTATTCTTTTGGCATTCTTGCTGGAATTTCTATCTACTGTACTTGTTATTTCAAGAGGAAGGCCTACGATGAAGAATTGCGAACAAAATCACAGGAACAGTAAAATAGCAGCATTTTATGCATAAATACGCATGCGCGTTGATTTTGGGCAGGGGCACTTTGAAGATGCGGTAACGCCACTATTCTTTCGGCATTCATACGCAATTTCTATCTCTTTGTGTTTGTTATATCAGAGGAAGGCCTACGATGATGAATTGCAAACAAAAATCGGGGACGGTAAAATAGCTGCATTTTCTGCATAAATACGCACGCGCGTTAATTTTGTGCCAGGGCACTTTGAAGATGCGGTAACGCCACTATTCTTTTGGCATTCATGCTGGAATTTCTATCTACTGTATTTGTTATGTCAAGAGGAAAGGTCTACGATGAAGAATTGCGAACAAAATCAGAGGACGGTAAAATAGCAGCATTTTCTGCAGAAATTCGCACGCGTTCTTTTGGGCGGGGGCTCTTTGAAGATGCGGTAACGCCACTATTCTTTTGGCATTCAGTGCTGGAATTTCTATCTACTGTATTTGTTATGTCAAGAGGAAGGTCTACGATGAAAATTTAGATAAAAATCGGAGGAACAGTAAAATAGCAGCATTTTCTGCATAAATACTCACGCGCGTTGATTTTGGGCAGGGCACTTTGAAGATCGGTAACGCCACTATTCTTTTGGCATTCGTGCTGGAATTTCTATCTACTGCATTTGTTATGTCAGAGGAAGGCCTACGATGAAGAATTGCGAACAAAATGGAGTGGACGGTAAAATGGCAGCATTTTCTGCATAAATACGCACGGGCGTTGATTTTGGGCCGGGCACTTTGAAGATCACGGTAACGCCACTATTCTTTTGGCATTCATGCAGGAATTTCTATCTACTGTATTTGTTATGTCAAGAGGAAGGCCTACGATGAAGGAGTGCAGATAAAAATCAGAGGACGGTAAAATAGCAGCATTTCTGCAGAACTATGGCCGCGTTGATTTTAGGCCCAGGCACCTTGAAGATGCGGTAACGCCACTATTCTTTGGACATTCAAACTGGAATTTCTATCTACTGTATTTGTTATATCAAGAGGAAGGTCTACCATGAAGAATTGCTAACAAAATCAGAGGGACGGTAAAATAACAGCATTTTCCCCATAAATACGCACGCGCGTTGATTTCGGGCCGTGGCACTTTAAAGATGCGGTAACGCCACTATTCTTTTGGCATTCATGCTGTAATTTCTTTCTATTGTATTTGTTATGTCAAGAGGAAGGCCTACGATGAAGAATTGCGAACAAAATCAGTGGAACGGTAAAATAGAAGTATTTTCTGCATAAGTACGCACGCGCGTTGATTTTGGGCCTGGGCACTTTGAAGATGCGGTAACGCCACTATTCTTTTGGCATTCGTGCTGGAATTTCTATCTCTGTACTTGTTATGTCAAGGCGAGGCCTACGATGAAGAATTGCGAACAAAATCAGAGTGGCGGTAAAATAGTAGCGTTTTCTGCATAAATACGCACGTGCGTTGATTTTGGGCGAGGCTCTTTGAAGATGCGGTAACGCGACTATTCTTTTGGCATTCATACTGGAATTTCTATCTACTGTATTTGTTATGTCAAGAGGAAGGCCTACGATGAAGAATTGCGATAAAAATCGGACGGTAAAATAGCAGCATTTACGCATAAATACGGCCTGTAGCGTTGATTTTGGGCCGGGGCACTTTGAAGATGCAGTAACGCCGCTATTCTTTTGGCATTCGTGCTTGAATTTCTATCTACTGTACTTGTTATGTCAAGAGGAAGGCCTACGAAGAAGAATTGCGAACAAAATCAGTGGAACGGTAAAATAGCAGCATTTTTTAAAAAACGCACTCGTGTTGATTTTAGGCCGGGGCACTTTGAAGTGCGGTAACGCCACTATTCTTTTGGCATTCATGCTGGAATTTCTATCTACTGTACTTGTTATGTCAAGAGGAAGGCCTACGATGAAGAATTGCGAACAAAATCAGATGGGACCGTAAAATAGCTTAGCATTTTCTTCAGAAATACGCCCTTGCGTTTGATTTTAGGCAAGGGCACTTTTGAAGATGCGGTAACGCCATTATTCTTTGAGGCATTCATACTGGCATTTCTATCTAATGTAGTTGTTATGTCAAGAGGAAGGTCTACGATGAAGAATTGCGATAAAATCAGAGGGACGGTAAAATAGCAGCGTTTTCTGCATAAAACCCGGCGCGTTGATTTTGGGCCGGGGCACTTTGAAGATGCGTAACGCCACTATTCTTTTGGCATTCGTGCTGGAATTTCTATCTACTGCTTGTTATGTCAAGAGGAAGGCCTACGATGAAGAATTGCGAACAAAATCAGAGGGACGGTAAAATAGCAGCATTTTCTGCATAAATACGCACGCGCGTTGATTTTGGGCCGGGGCACTTTGAAGATGCGGTAACGCCACTATTCTTTTGGCATTCATGCTGGAATTTCTATCTACTGTATTTGTTATGTCAAGAGGAAGGCCTACGATGAAGAATTGCGAACAAAATCAGAGGGACGGTAAAATAGCAGCATTTTCTGCATAAATACGCACGCGCGTTGATTTTGGGCCGGGGCACTTTGAAGATGCGGTAACGCCACTATTCTTTTGGCATTCATGCTGGAATTTCTATCTACTGTATTTGTTATGTCAAGAGGAAGGCCTACGATGAAGAATTGCGAACAAAATCAGAGGGACGGTAAAATAGCAGCATTTTCTGCATAAATACGCACGCGCGTTGATTTTGGGCCGGGGCACTTTGAAGATGCGGTAACGCCACTATTCTTTTGGCATTCATGCTGGAATTTCTATCTACTGTATTTG
>CM024613.1:13059716-13067216 GCA_014182575.1 Eucalyptus decipiens | reverse complement strand
GGGTTTAGGGTTTAGGGTTTAGGGTTTAGGGTTTAGGGTTTAGGGTTTAGGGTTTAGGGTTTAGGGTTTAGGGTTTAGGGTTTAGGGTTTAGGGTTTAGGGTTTAGGGTTTAGGGTTTAGGGTTTAGGGTTTAGGGTTTAGGGTTTAGGGTTTAGGGTTTAGGGTTTAGGGTTTAGGGTTTAGGGTTTAGGGTTTAGGGTTTAGGGTTTAGGGTTTAGGGTTTAGGGTTTAGGGTTTAGGGTTTAGGGTTTAGGGTTTAGGGTTTAGGGTTTAGGGTTTAGGGTTTAGGGTTTAGGGTTTAGGGTTTAGGGTTTAGGGTTTAGGGTTTAGGGTTTAGGGTTTAGGGTTTAGGGTTTAGGGTTTAGGGTTTAGGGTTTAGGGTTTAGGGTTTAGGGTTTAGGGTTTAGGGTTTAGGGTTTAGGGTTTAGGGTTTAGGGTTTAGGGTTTAGGGTTTAGGGTTTAGGGTTTAGGGTTTAGGGTTTAGGGTTTAGGGTTTAGGGTTTAGGGTTTAGGGTTTAGGGTTTAGGGTTTAGGGTTTAGGGTTTAGGGTTTAGGGTTTAGGGTTTAGGGTTTAGGGTTTAGGGTTTAGGGTTTAGGGTTTAGGGTTTAGGGTTTAGGGTTTAGGGTTTAGGGTTTAGGGTTTAGGGTTTAGGGTTTAGGGTTTAGGGTTTAGGGTTTAGGGTTTAGGGTTTAGGGTTTAGGGTTTAGGGTTTAGGGTTTAGGGTTTAGGGTTTAGGGTTTAGGGTTTAGGGTTTAGGGTTTAGGGTTTAGGGTTTAGGGTTTAGGGTTTAGGGTTTAGGGTTTAGGGTTTAGGGTTTAGGGTTTAGGGTTTAGGGTTTAGGGTTTAGGGTTTAGGGTTTAGGGTTTAGGGTTTAGGGTTTAGGGTTTAGGGTTTAGGGTTTAGGGTTTAGGGTTTAGGGTTTAGGGTTTAGGGTTTAGGGTTTAGGGTTTAGGGTTTAGGGTTTAGGGTTTAGGGTTTAGGGTTTAGGGTTTAGGGTTTAGGGTTTAGGGTTTAGGGTTTAGGGTTTAGGGTTTAGGGTTTAGGGTTTAGGGTTTAGGGTTTAGGGTTTAGGGTTTAGGGTTTAGGGTTTAGGGTTTAGGGTTTAGGGTTTAGGGTTTAGGGTTTAGGGTTTAGGGTTTAGGGTTTAGGGTTTAGGGTTTAGGGTTTAGGGTTTAGGGTTTAGGGTTTAGGGTTTAGGGTTTAGGGTTTAGGGTTTAGGGTTTAGGGTTTAGGGTTTAGGGTTTAGGGTTTAGGGTTTAGGGTTTAGGGTTTAGGGTTTAGGGTTTAGGGTTTAGGGTTTAGGGTTTAGGGTTTAGGGTTTAGGGTTTAGGGTTTAGGGTTTAGGGTTTAGGGTTTAGGGTTTAGGGTTTAGGGTTTAGGGTTTAGGGTTTAGGGTTTAGGGTTTAGGGTTTAGGGTTTAGGGTTTAGGGTTTAGGGTTTAGGGTTTAGGGTTTAGGGTTTAGGGTTTAGGGTTTAGGGTTTAGGGTTTAGGGTTTAGGGTTTAGGGTTTAGGGTTTAGGGTTTAGGGTTTAGGGTTTAGGGTTTAGGGTTTAGGGTTTAGGGTTTAGGGTTTAGGGTTTAGGGTTTAGGGTTTAGGGTTTAGGGTTTAGGGTTTAGGGTTTAGGGTTTAGGGTTTAGGGTTTAGGGTTTAGGGTTTAGGGTTTAGGGTTTAGGGTTTAGGGTTTAGGGTTTAGGGTTTAGGGTTTAGGGTTTAGGGTTTAGGGTTTAGGGTTTAGGGTTTAGGGTTTAGGGTTTAGGGTTTAGGGTTTAGGGTTTAGGGTTTAGGGTTTAGGGTTTAGGGTTTAGGGTTTAGGGTTTAGGGTTTAGGGTTTAGGGTTTAGGGTTTAGGGTTTAGGGTTTAGGGTTTAGGGTTTAGGGTTTAGGGTTTAGGGTTTAGGGTTTAGGGTTTAGGGTTTAGGGTTTAGGGTTTAGGGTTTAGGGTTTAGGGTTTAGGGTTTAGGGTTTAGGGTTTAGGGTTTAGGGTTTAGGGTTTAGGGTTTAGGGTTTAGGGTTTAGGGTTTAGGGTTTAGGGTTTAGGGTTTAGGGTTTAGGGTTTAGGGTTTAGGGTTTAGGGTTTAGGGTTTAGGGTTTAGGGTTTAGGGTTTAGGGTTTAGGGTTTAGGGTTTAGGGTTTAGGGTTTAGGGTTTAGGGTTTAGGGTTTAGGGTTTAGGGTTTAGGGTTTAGGGTTTAGGGTTTAGGGTTTAGGGTTTAGGGTTTAGGGTTTAGGGTTTAGGGTTTAGGGTTTAGGGTTTAGGGTTTAGGGTTTAGGGTTTAGGGTTTAGGGTTTAGGGTTTAGGGTTTAGGGTTTAGGGTTTAGGGTTTAGGGTTTAGGGTTTAGGGTTTAGGGTTTAGGGTTTAGGGTTTAGGGTTTAGGGTTTAGGGTTTAGGGTTTAGGGTTTAGGGTTTAGGGTTTAGGGTTTAGGGTTTAGGGTTTAGGGTTTAGGGTTTAGGGTTTAGGGTTTAGGGTTTAGGGTTTAGGGTTTAGGGTTTAGGGTTTAGGGTTTAGGGTTTAGGGTTTAGGGTTTAGGGTTTAGGGTTTAGGGTTTAGGGTTTAGGGTTTAGGGTTTAGGGTTTAGGGTTTAGGGTTTAGGGTTTAGGGTTTAGGGTTTAGGGTTTAGGGTTTAGGGTTTAGGGTTTAGGGTTTAGGGTTTAGGGTTTAGGGTTTAGGGTTTAGGGTTTAGGGTTTAGGGTTTAGGGTTTAGGGTTTAGGGTTTAGGGTTTAGGGTTTAGGGTTTAGGGTTTAGGGTTTAGGGTTTAGGGTTTAGGGTTTAGGGTTTAGGGTTTAGGGTTTAGGGTTTAGGGTTTAGGGTTTAGGGTTTAGGGTTTAGGGTTTAGGGTTTAGGGTTTAGGGTTTAGGGTTTAGGGTTTAGGGTTTAGGGTTTAGGGTTTAGGGTTTAGGGTTTAGGGTTTAGGGTTTAGGGTTTAGGGTTTAGGGTTTAGGGTTTAGGGTTTAGGGTTTAGGGTTTAGGGTTTAGGGTTTAGGGTTTAGGGTTTAGGGTTTAGGGTTTAGGGTTTAGGGTTTAGGGTTTAGGGTTTAGGGTTTAGGGTTTAGGGTTTAGGGTTTAGGGTTTAGGGTTTAGGGTTTAGGGTTTAGGGTTTAGGGTTTAGGGTTTAGGGTTTAGGGTTTAGGGTTTAGGGTTTAGGGTTTAGGGTTTAGGGTTTAGGGTTTAGGGTTTAGGGTTTAGGGTTTAGGGTTTAGGGTTTAGGGTTTAGGGTTTAGGGTTTAGGGTTTAGGGTTTAGGGTTTAGGGTTTAGGGTTTAGGGTTTAGGGTTTAGGGTTTAGGGTTTAGGGTTTAGGGTTTAGGGTTTAGGGTTTAGGGTTTAGGGTTTAGGGTTTAGGGTTTAGGGTTTAGGGTTTAGGGTTTAGGGTTTAGGGTTTAGGGTTTAGGGTTTAGGGTTTAGGGTTTAGGGTTTAGGGTTTAGGGTTTAGGGTTTAGGGTTTAGGGTTTAGGGTTTAGGGTTTAGGGTTTAGGGTTTAGGGTTTAGGGTTTAGGGTTTAGGGTTTAGGGTTTAGGGTTTAGGGTTTAGGGTTTAGGGTTTAGGGTTTAGGGTTTAGGGTTTAGGGTTTAGGGTTTAGGGTTTAGGGTTTAGGGTTTAGGGTTTAGGGTTTAGGGTTTAGGGTTTAGGGTTTAGGGTTTAGGGTTTAGGGTTTAGGGTTTAGGGTTTAGGGTTTAGGGTTTAGGGTTTAGGGTTTAGGGTTTAGGGTTTAGGGTTTAGGGTTTAGGGTTTAGGGTTTAGGGTTTAGGGTTTAGGGTTTAGGGTTTAGGGTTTAGGGTTTAGGGTTTAGGGTTTAGGGTTTAGGGTTTAGGGTTTAGGGTTTAGGGTTTAGGGTTTAGGGTTTAGGGTTTAGGGTTTAGGGTTTAGGGTTTAGGGTTTAGGGTTTAGGGTTTAGGGTTTAGGGTTTAGGGTTTAGGGTTTAGGGTTTAGGGTTTAGGGTTTAGGGTTTAGGGTTTAGGGTTTAGGGTTTAGGGTTTAGGGTTTAGGGTTTAGGGTTTAGGGTTTAGGGTTTAGGGTTTAGGGTTTAGGGTTTAGGGTTTAGGGTTTAGGGTTTAGGGTTTAGGGTTTAGGGTTTAGGGTTTAGGGTTTAGGGTTTAGGGTTTAGGGTTTAGGGTTTAGGGTTTAGGGTTTAGGGTTTAGGGTTTAGGGTTTAGGGTTTAGGGTTTAGGGTTTAGGGTTTAGGGTTTAGGGTTTAGGGTTTAGGGTTTAGGGTTTAGGGTTTAGGGTTTAGGGTTTAGGGTTTAGGGTTTAGGGTTTAGGGTTTAGGGTTTAGGGTTTAGGGTTTAGGGTTTAGGGTTTAGGGTTTAGGGTTTAGGGTTTAGGGTTTAGGGTTTAGGGTTTAGGGTTTAGGGTTTAGGGTTTAGGGTTTAGGGTTTAGGGTTTAGGGTTTAGGGTTTAGGGTTTAGGGTTTAGGGTTTAGGGTTTAGGGTTTAGGGTTTAGGGTTTAGGGTTTAGGGTTTAGGGTTTAGGGTTTAGGGTTTAGGGTTTAGGGTTTAGGGTTTAGGGTTTAGGGTTTAGGGTTTAGGGTTTAGGGTTTAGGGTTTAGGGTTTAGGGTTTAGGGTTTAGGGTTTAGGGTTTAGGGTTTAGGGTTTAGGGTTTAGGGTTTAGGGTTTAGGGTTTAGGGTTTAGGGTTTAGGGTTTAGGGTTTAGGGTTTAGGGTTTAGGGTTTAGGGTTTAGGGTTTAGGGTTTAGGGTTTAGGGTTTAGGGTTTAGGGTTTAGGGTTTAGGGTTTAGGGTTTAGGGTTTAGGGTTTAGGGTTTAGGGTTTAGGGTTTAGGGTTTAGGGTTTAGGGTTTAGGGTTTAGGGTTTAGGGTTTAGGGTTTAGGGTTTAGGGTTTAGGGTTTAGGGTTTAGGGTTTAGGGTTTAGGGTTTAGGGTTTAGGGTTTAGGGTTTAGGGTTTAGGGTTTAGGGTTTAGGGTTTAGGGTTTAGGGTTTAGGGTTTAGGGTTTAGGGTTTAGGGTTTAGGGTTTAGGGTTTAGGGTTTAGGGTTTAGGGTTTAGGGTTTAGGGTTTAGGGTTTAGGGTTTAGGGTTTAGGGTTTAGGGTTTAGGGTTTAGGGTTTAGGGTTTAGGGTTTAGGGTTTAGGGTTTAGGGTTTAGGGTTTAGGGTTTAGGGTTTAGGGTTTAGGGTTTAGGGTTTAGGGTTTAGGGTTTAGGGTTTAGGGTTTAGGGTTTAGGGTTTAGGGTTTAGGGTTTAGGGTTTAGGGTTTAGGGTTTAGGGTTTAGGGTTTAGGGTTTAGGGTTTAGGGTTTAGGGTTTAGGGTTTAGGGTTTAGGGTTTAGGGTTTAGGGTTTAGGGTTTAGGGTTTAGGGTTTAGGGTTTAGGGTTTAGGGTTTAGGGTTTAGGGTTTAGGGTTTAGGGTTTAGGGTTTAGGGTTTAGGGTTTAGGGTTTAGGGTTTAGGGTTTAGGGTTTAGGGTTTAGGGTTTAGGGTTTAGGGTTTAGGGTTTAGGGTTTAGGGTTTAGGGTTTAGGGTTTAGGGTTTAGGGTTTAGGGTTTAGGGTTTAGGGTTTAGGGTTTAGGGTTTAGGGTTTAGGGTTTAGGGTTTAGGGTTTAGGGTTTAGGGTTTAGGGTTTAGGGTTTAGGGTTTAGGGTTTAGGGTTTAGGGTTTAGGGTTTAGGGTTTAGGGTTTAGGGTTTAGGGTTTAGGGTTTAGGGTTTAGGGTTTAGGGTTTAGGGTTTAGGGTTTAGGGTTTAGGGTTTAGGGTTTAGGGTTTAGGGTTTAGGGTTTAGGGTTTAGGGTTTAGGGTTTAGGGTTTAGGGTTTAGGGTTTAGGGTTTAGGGTTTAGGGTTTAGGGTTTAGGGTTTAGGGTTTAGGGTTTAGGGTTTAGGGTTTAGGGTTTAGGGTTTAGGGTTTAGGGTTTAGGGTTTAGGGTTTAGGGTTTAGGGTTTAGGGTTTAGGGTTTAGGGTTTAGGGTTTAGGGTTTAGGGTTTAGGGTTTAGGGTTTAGGGTTTAGGGTTTAGGGTTTAGGGTTTAGGGTTTAGGGTTTAGGGTTTAGGGTTTAGGGTTTAGGGTTTAGGGTTTAGGGTTTAGGGTTTAGGGTTTAGGGTTTAGGGTTTAGGGTTTAGGGTTTAGGGTTTAGGGTTTAGGGTTTAGGGTTTAGGGTTTAGGGTTTAGGGTTTAGGGTTTAGGGTTTAGGGTTTAGGGTTTAGGGTTTAGGGTTTAGGGTTTAGGGTTTAGGGTTTAGGGTTTAGGGTTTAGGGTTTAGGGTTTAGGGTTTAGGGTTTAGGGTTTAGGGTTTAGGGTTTAGGGTTTAGGGTTTAGGGTTTAGGGTTTAGGGTTTAGGGTTTAGGGTTTAGGGTTTAGGGTTTAGGGTTTAGGGTTTAGGGTTTAGGGTTTAGGGTTTAGGGTTTAGGGTTTAGGGTTTAGGGTTTAGGGTTTAGGGTTTAGGGTTTAGGGTTTAGGGTTTAGGGTTTAGGGTTTAGGGTTTAGGGTTTAGGGTTTAGGGTTTAGGGTTTAGGGTTTAGGGTTTAGGGTTTAGGGTTTAGGGTTTAGGGTTTAGGGTTTAGGGTTTAGGGTTTAGGGTTTAGGGTTTAGGGTTTAGGGTTTAGGGTTTAGGGTTTAGGGTTTAGGGTTTAGGGTTTAGGGTTTAGGGTTTAGGGTTTAGGGTTTAGGGTTTAGGGTTTAGGGTTTAGGGTTTAGGGTTTAGGGTTTAGGGTTTAGGGTTTAGGGTTTAGGGTTTAGGGTTTAGGGTTTAGGGTTTAGGGTTTAGGGTTTAGGGTTTAGGGTTTAGGGTTTAGGGTTTAGGGTTTAGGGTTTAGGGTTTAGGGTTTAGGGTTTAGGGTTTAGGGTTTAGGGTTTAGGGTTTAGGGTTTAGGGTTTAGGGTTTAGGGTTTAGGGTTTAGGGTTTAGGGTTTAGGGTTTAGGGTTTAGGGTTTAGGGTTTAGGGTTTAGGGTTTAGGGTTTAGGGTTTAGGGTTTAGGGTTTAGGGTTTAGGGTTTAGGGTTTAGGGTTTAGGGTTTAGGGTTTAGGGTTTAGGGTTTAGGGTTTAGGGTTTAGGGTTTAGGGTTTAGGGTTTAGGGTTTAGGGTTTAGGGTTTAGGGTTTAGGGTTTAGGGTTTAGGGTTTAGGGTTTAGGGTTTAGGGTTTAGGGTTTAGGGTTTAGGGTTTAGGGTTTAGGGTTTAGGGTTTAGGGTTTAGGGTTTAGGGTTTAGGGTTTAGGGTTTAGGGTTTAGGGTTTAGGGTTTAGGGTTTAGGGTTTAGGGTTTAGGGTTTAGGGTTTAGGGTTTAGGGTTTAGGGTTTAGGGTTTAGGGTTTAGGGTTTAGGGTTTAGGGTTTAGGGTTTAGGGTTTAGGGTTTAGGGTTTAGGGTTTAGGGTTTAGGGTTTAGGGTTTAGGGTTTAGGGTTTAGGGTTTAGGGTTTAGGGTTTAGGGTTTAGGGTTTAGGGTTTAGGGTTTAGGGTTTAGGGTTTAGGGTTTAGGGTTTAGGGTTTAGGGTTTAGGGTTTAGGGTTTAGGGTTTAGGGTTTAGGGTTTAGGGTTTAGGGTTTAGGGTTTAGGGTTTAGGG
>CM024613.1:12984649-13057116 GCA_014182575.1 Eucalyptus decipiens | reverse complement strand
TGTCAAGTATGTGAGGTGGAGGTACTCCAGCCACAAGGTTTGTATCTAGCTTCGGCCTATTAACCTTGATGAGCTCTTTTGGAATTTCAATGATTGGACTATCAAGGGCCTGAGGAACAGCACCTGGAAGTACTCCCTGTTGGAAAGGCAGTGCTCTTGCAGATTGCAAGCAGAATTCAATCCATTGATGGATTAATGGAGATGGGCCTCTAATGCGGCCTCCAATTTGGTCGGTGCCTATCTTAGAGGCAGCAGGGATGGCCTATCACAAGAAGAAAGTACCATCAGGACATGATGCTGATGGTGACGGAGAAAGATCCTAAAGCTACGTTCAACAGTGTATTACTCTTTCTAGTACAGTAGCTTCCATACATTGCTAGTGCCCAGTCACTAACAAGTCAAATCACATGAATACGGAGAGGAGATAAGGCTCCACAAATACATACCCACAGATCTGCCCATAAGCTTGCTCCTGATTTTGGCACAATGACTGCAACATTGCGCATCTTTATGGCAACAGGAAGGACGTCACTGCTCCACCCAACAGCCACCCATACATCATCCACCCCAAAAGCTTTTAAAAAGTGTGTATTGTCAAAGAGTCGAACCTGCATGAAGTAAGACCTAAGCCTTAAACTTTTGAAAGATAAGAACCTATACAAGATGCATCAAGTTGTTCCCTTTCCCATATGAAAAATTGAAAGATCAGATGTTTTTAATAATTGCTGGAAGATCCATTCATGGCCATAAACTAATAATGAAAATAAGATGATTCTCACCATCTTCAGAAAATTACCAAGCTACCCCATCCTTACAAGCAATCGAACAAGTGTCACTTTAGTTTTGGAAAATCAGGTCAAGTTCTCCCCTAATAGTTTCTTAAAAGATAAGGCTAGCTCATTATGAGGGAATGGGTGTAGTAACTGCACTCTACCATACCTGCTTCACAAGTGATGCCAGATTTTGCCTGACAGCATTCTTTCCACCTACTACTTTTGAGTCAATGTCATCTGTGTTGTATGATGCTCCCATGTACTTCAGAACAGCACCAATAACCTCTCTAGGACTATCAACCATTGAAATTCTCCCAGCAAGCTCAGGCCTCCACAAATCCTCCCAGTCCTGCAATACACCAATGACTGTTAATCCTACAATCTTACATGACAGCTAAAATTATTCTATGCAATTAATATATGAAAAAAGTTTGTAGATGATGACAGTTCAACATATCTTATGATTATCATCTAACTCACGCGACTTCAAGTTGAGCAAAATGGAAGCTAGTTTCGCCTGCTTGATTTTCGGGGGAGTCAAGGAATGCTCCCAAATCTTAAGAACATGATCCGTCCAAGTCATTCAGCAGTTTGATTGAAAGAGAACCCTACCAGATTAGTTTTACAGTTGCCAGCTTTCATGAATTTGATGGAATTTTTGACTAAAAAGATATGCGCTAGGTAGAAAATCTTTCACCTAAGGAAAAACTGGAGAGGTACTTGAAGAAAAACTCTTGTTTTTTCACTATAAAATTTCTACTGCTTACTTTCTTCTCATAGATCAACACAGTCTCACAGAGTATAGATATGAAATAAGAGGCGCAGGGTGTTGAATCTGAAAGACTCAATCTTTATTGAAACACAAGCTGGAAAGATAGATAGCATTCATATCCTATTCAGGGTTGCTTGTGAGTTGTCTTAAGTCCTTTGGTATTTCTAAAATTGCATACTCTATTCAATTGTTTACTTGGACATCATGAGCTGAAAGATGATTAAGGCAGTTGATTAATACAAAATAAAAAAAATTAAATTAAATTAATATTATATCCTTCATGAGAATTTCCAATTTATACATTGATTACTGCAAGCTCCATCCAAAGTTTTGTCTTCATTGGTTTTTGCCCATGAACAGGAAATAAACCAATTTACACAGAAGAAAACCATAAATTCTTTTTCCAGTTTGAAATGAATTTTTCATAGATCACATACCATATTAAACCATTTCTAAATTTGATTCATGAGGAGCAAGGGCAACCTTTATAGTTTGGCTAGGTTCATTTTTCCTTATCTGGACTAACAAAGTTGTTGACTGTCTAGATTTTGAGAAGACAAGCTTGATATACTTCGTTGCAAGGAATTTAAGACAATACGTATAAAATTTTCCTCTGTACTATATTAATTGCGTCAGCACTTTGCTATTCTCTGCCACAGGTTTGAACATGAGCTTGGCCCATTGGTATGGTATAGATCTAAAATGAGATACTTGATGATTTCAAGGGCTACCCTATCAAATCACAGTTAAGGAATCTATGTTACACTATTAGAAAAATGCGCTCACGTCTTATTGTGCACATGCTTTATCGATCTTCGCCACCTCTTTGTCATTGGCTTCTACTTATGATCCTTGCCAAGCACAAATTCACAACCTAATATAAATTAGGACTGATATTGTAGGACTTCTTACCTGTCCAATTCACTTAAGAAGGAGATCCACGCAAGGCATCAAAACCAATACTAGAAACAAATGGGTCTCTAAAACCACCAGAAAGTTTGGAGGTACATTTATTTAATAGGAAAATTGCGTCTACGATTTTTGAGTTCTCCATGAAGTTAGTTTCCATAACGGGGCCTTGATGCAATGGTATGTTCTCGCTGTATGACCTGGACGTCATGGGTTCGAGCCAAGGAAACAGCCTTTAGGAAACATTGCAAGGTAAGGCTGCATACCTTAGACCCTAAGGGACCGAACCACAGTTGCAGCTTAAATATTGCAGTAGCAGTTACCATCATCAAACTAACCATAACATACACCGTTCCAAAGTGATCAGGATTGTTCCATGATTTACCAAATCTTTTAAACAAATCAACATCTACCTGCAAGTGATTACCTCTATCGGAGCCATATTAAGCTTTTTGAATTTGCTTTTTTTGTAAGCTATCACCATGCTTCCCCAGCGATAGGGAGCTGCCCATACTTTACCCCCTGTATCAGTTGCCCCCTCAGAATTCCTGCATAAATGTACCTGAGATCTTTTCAGTGAAAATGAAAATTATTAAACTACAAACACATCAAATCAATGGCTCAGGTAAGAAGCAAGCACAGTTATCATATCAAACTCAAATCACACACAGAAATTCAGCAATCAGTTGTTTGACTAATTACACCGTTGTCAGACTTCAATAATACCATTTTCTAAGTTTGATTGGCTTGTCATCAATGCAAATTAGCACTTTTTCACAAAAATTTGATGTTTCCAAGCTCAAGAATGCCACCCATGATCCTGAACTTTTAACTTCATTTTCGACCAAAATCTTCTAAGCTTGTCTGCAATAAACCACACTGTCTGTCTTCTTGAGAGCAACAAACCCCCTAGCATTTTTGCCCTTCACTTATACTGCATCATCATTGCATTTTTGCATTTCCATCCCCACTCGCTCCTACATTAACCACATAACATGCCCAGCCCTCATCTAAATCTTTTGTAATTCAAAATTCACCAATTAAATGGTTTAAAATAAAAAAAATGGACCTAATGGACAAATTTATTGTCTTCAAACTTGTCGATCGGATTCTGCATCTCACAACTAGGAAGAGAATATTTTGCGAAACTTCCCAAGTAATTACTTATTCGGTTGCCAGATTACATTGACATGAACATAGAGGCATTAGAGTGTATTCAGAGCACAAAATTCTAGAAAGGACTGCGGTGCACGACTGTCTGCATCTATTATTTCATGTTTACCTTCCATTTGTCATTTAAGCCAGAAAACCAATCCTGCTCTTCTGCCCTTTCTATAGGCTCGATCAAGCCTTTCTTTATAACTAGATCAAGCCATGAGTCACCAACAGTGACAATATCAGCTGCAGCAGTAGACGCAGGCTTGACATTGCCTTTAGCAAAAGCAGTCGATACATCCGAAAAAATGCTGTCAAGACTCTCGCGCAACTTAAGTTGTAGCTTCGCTCTCTTCCCTTGGGACTGCATAAATTCCTACACATCAAGCAAGAAATTCTTCACAACACTATACACACTAGGCAAATTCGCCCCCATCATCAGGAAAAATACTGTATCAATTCCCATTTCTCCAAATTTGCACCCCAGAAATCGAAAAGGTAAAGTCCGAAACAGGAAACCTTAATCCACGGAGGAGGCACGGAGCCGCGAAGAGCGACGACCCTCAGCGGAACGGTCAGAGCGTACGACTTCGACTTCCATTTCTCAAACGCTTCCTCCAATTCCTTATCTTCCTCTTCTTCTTCAGCTACATCTCTCGTTCCACTCTCTCGTTCCTCGTCGCCGCCAGCACCATCTGCGCTCACATTTTCAAGCATAAAAACAGCAAATCACTCGCAAATCAACCAGTCAACGGTCCAGCAATACAGCAAAAGTGACAGAATCAGTTCACTCCTCATTCATGCTCGAACGACAAAATCACCATCCCTCGACATACAAAACGCACGGCACTGCACGAGCGAGAAAACGATAATCATCATAACATCAAAAAAGAAAAAAAGACCTCGAGTTTGGCCTTCCTCTCGCTGAACTGCGGTGGAAGTGCCGGAATCGGAGGCGAGAGCGACGGGAGGGAGCGAGAGAGCGACGGAGGCGAAGGCGAAGCCGAAGCCGAGAGCCAAGAAGACGGCGGCGCTGCCGAGCGATTCGAGCGCGTCGCGACGCGGAGGCTCCGGCCGGAGCTCGAGAGAGCGGCGGCGCGAGCAGAGAGGGCGCGCCGCGCGACGGAGTCCATTCCGGTCGGGGAGGCGACGGCGGAGGCGAGGGAAGCTGAGAGGCCGGCTCTTCGGAGCCGGACGGGAGTCCAGCGGCTGAACTGAGAAAGGGGACGAGAGAGAAGACGAGCTCATTGCTAGAGATAGAGAGAGAAGAGAGAGGAGAGAGAGAGGACTGGCATGCGTCCTTCTGGTTAGAGAGAGATTTTTATTTATTTATTTTTGCTCCATAAATAAGGAAGAGGAATTCGGAAGTACTTTTTGGTTTGCTAGAATAAGAGTTACATTCTCAATAATGTGGGCATATACTTGTAGTATAAATGCTGGTCACACCATGATGTCATACTAGCGAGACTTGGGATGCGTTTGATTTAGGGAAGACTTTGTTTTTGAGAAAAATACTCTTCAAGAAATCATTTCATCGAAAAATGTTTTTCTCGATTTGGAAATATTCTCACTTCAGTAATTGAAAGACGCTTCTCAAGACTAATCTCCAATTTTAGCGAAATTAGATTAAAAGCAAATTTGAATGTAATAGAAGTTAATGGGGCCTTGAGGATTGCTGGCCATTGAATGGGGTTTGGCGAACCTTGCTGACCATTTATGAAGTACCGACATTTTTCAAGAGCCTTTGTGTCGTGTCGGACACTTCGATACGTGTCCGACACTCTTTGACACTCTCGGACACTTTCTGATACTCAGTTAACACGTGTCGGAAAATCCGACACCTGATCAACTTTCTCGATACTCTTTGATATTCGAGTCAGAATTTTGATATACAAGTTTTCGACATATGATTCCAATATTGATGTTAATGTTAAAAATTCAATAAATAAAAGGTCCAAATATATATATGAAAAAATAAAACATAATAATAAAAATAATAAATGGAGAAAGAAGAAAAACTCAATATTCTTTTCTCTCTTGATTTTCACTTCTTGTGATACGCAATTCACCCCTTAAGGTTTTATTTTTCCTCCTCTTCCAACATATCTAACATATGAGTCCATAATATGGATCGCTTATTTTTTCTCTAAGTTTTATGAATTATTGAAATAAAGTTGAATTTGTCAAATTGAAATAATTAATGATATTAATAAATGGAGGATTAATGTTTTTTGTGTATATTCATTCTAGGCTTTTTAAATTATTTATTTATGAATTTGATTCAAATTAATTTGATTGAAATAATCATAAAAATGATAATTTATTGTATATATATAAAAATACATATTTAATATACAACGTGTCTTAACATGTCGAAAATATTTGTTTTTTTTTATAAACGACATGTTGGTTTGTCGTGTTATGTCGTGTCGCGTATCAGTGTTGGTTCTACTTAGTTGATCACTAGCTGGCCATCCCCATATGAATGAAGAGTTCTAAAATGAATTAATATTTAAACCAAAACACCCTTATGTTAGTCTTATTCTTTATGCTTTAGTCACGTCAGCATAATGAATAGGTCACGCTGACATTTTCAATAAAATTAAGATAATAAGTTAATTCCATCAATTTGACAAGTTTTAATATATATTTACATATTTTTATAAATTTTAGAACTCAAACTGTATTTTAATGACAGGCTTTAAGACTCCAATGAATTTGTCCCTTCATATTCTAATACAAATGTGTTGATGGCCCGGCAATTATTTTAAGGGGAGAGCACGCTTTCGAAAAGCAAAGACTAACTTCCACAATTTTTTATTTGATAAATTCATGCAATCGGTTCAAGTCGGTAGCCGTCAAGCTTCGACGATCGATCATACGATGCATGCTTATTCTCAAAGAGGAACATGTGATTCTGTCATTATTACAGCAATCAGCTATTCAAGCTGACCAAGTCACGCTTTATCGGATGCGATTAACTTTCCTTCAATAATTCGAATAGACAGAACAACCAAAAGGGCAACAAATTTATTCACCAATAAATAATTTACAAAAATGAAATAACAATTTATTCAACTAAACCCAACCCAACAATAATTAGGCACCACATTATACAAGGTAAAAACGGCATGAACAATTTCCTCCAGATTCTATTTCACAAGATTGTTTTGCATCAGATTCTTGAGCTCTTGTTTTGCATCAGATTCTTGAGCTCGTCGTTTCCAGTACTTTTTTGGCCGGCGCTTTCTCTTGACGTTCCACATAAGCAGAAGGAAACCACCCGGCATTTCCATTACATTCACCTTCCGACCATCCGTTGGGAGCCACCTTGTGAAAACCCCGAAAAAGAGAGATGGAATAGCAAAATTATGATGGGAACGAAATGGTGTAATTACTATTACTAGATAGAGAACTCAGATTGTTTTTCTTTTTCTACTCATATCCATGACAAAAGACAGGGCCGACAGAGCGAGATTGTTGGAGAAAAAGAATATGTCGCTCAGTTTAACAGCAGTGCCAAAAATGATAGATGGCAAAATCCATTTCATCAGAAATGTGCAAACTTGTTCCAATGTAGCTGTTGATTGGTAGCAAATAGAAATTGCAGAGATGAAAAGAGGAGTACCTGCCGGACAATGACATAATCATCAACAGATAGACTCAACTCTCCTTCTGCTTGAGCATCAAATGAGTGTATGACCTGAAGCATGAAGTATTAGGCTATCAGCTAGAAAAGAAAAAGGAAAGAGAAGACGAGGAAGTGAAAATGGTAGCTAATGTAACAAGAGAAACTCCAATTAAATGGGTCCCCCCCCAAAAAAAAAATAGTGGTGTCAGTAATGGACTTATGAAGCACAAAGTACTCTGGTTAAAGCAAAGTCAAATCTGAAATGCAAATGATGGCACACGAAAAAAAAAAAATGCTATCACATGAAAGTATGTGAGGACTGAAAAGAGAAACTGAAAAGGTTTATGACCAGCTTAGATGACAAAGCAATCTGTTCCCCTCTGCAAATATTCTAAAATTTCCAGTAATTTTAGAGCATGGAGACCTTACTTTTCCAATGAAGTAGCTCTCATACTGATCAATGTGTCCATGATCATCTGATATGCTTGATTTGTCATCCTCATGAGCAAGTGGAACTTCCCCATCTCGCTGCAACGTCGTTGATGTCACTGAAGGCTCACTTGATTGCTCTTCCTCTATCATCTACTCCAGGAGACAACATACTCAGCCTCACCATAGGAGCGCAACAACTCAAAATACTAAGAAATAAAATGAAAGAGAGAGCATTATTATTGGTTAAATGTAGGATTTTGGAAGAAGTCTAAAGGTGGTTTTCTGAGAGCATGAGAAAGTATGTCGATAAGCTACCTACCTCAGAATGTAACTTCTCTAAGATGGCAACAACTCTTCGGTGATAGTCTCTCTCCACATCCACCTGCATGGAAAGTTCACTACCAATTCAACAACTAACGCAAGCAAATGGAAGCAGGAAAATGCAATCTCTGCATTTAAATCTTACAACCAATCTAAAGCAGTTGCACTTGCACAATCCGCTATAGAATATGTCACATACTAAAATTCTTCTGCTCAAACTGATTTGCTAATTTGCTATAGTTGGTTCTTTTTTTGCCAAATTTTTTTTATAGTTGGTAGATTAGGAAGAAGTGCTGCCTCAATCTTTGTTGAATCATAACATAGAAGAGTATGCCAAGTACTCAAAAGAAGCTGCACCCATAATCCGAGGAATTGTAATGTCATGAACTATGGAAACTAAGGCATACTTCAAATTGGCTACGACAAACTGCACCTAAAGCTACATTACACAGCCAACTTTCCTATCACTAACTGAAAGAACAGTATCGGCATAAAGTCATTGCCATAATCTTCCAGGTCTTTAGTTGACAATTTTGCTTGACTTTTATAATTTAGCCAGGAAATTTAGAATGGCCAGAAATAAGGGAACATATTTAGACCTAAAGGATCAAAGAATTACTACCGTACATGCCTCTACAAAAATACTGCCCAGAAAAAAATTCCCTGATCGGTCCATCTAGGTCAGCTAAATCCTAAAGTATGTTCAGACGGTAGCTAGCAAATTTGTTCAAGCTATATCGAACTCCCAATTAAGAGAAATGCAATGGTGTAAAGGGATCCATGAAGTAGAGTTGCATCAGTAGGAAAGCTGCATTGCTAATTTCTTTTCATAATACGCAACCCAAAACTGGAAGCCAACCCAATAAAACCAGTTCAGCAAAGGTGAAAATACCAAAAATTGACACTAAAATAGTCACGATATAACCAAAATCCCATCTGCCAATTGTTAAACAACCTCCTCCTCCATTTAGAGTTTCACCATTCAACATACATACTCAAACTGCATCACCATGACATAGGGAAATAGGTATGTAAAGAGCACAAACCAGAAAACTGCTTAATCATCAACTCTAAAACAATAAAATACAAAGGAAGTATGCAGACTACCATTTTAAGGAGACGCTGGAAAGTGATCTGCTGCTGTTGATTCTCAACTGATAACATAGCATCAGTTGCTTCTCTACCAAGTGCCATCATAGCTGATTTAAGCTCAGTCAATCTTGCTTCTGCACTTTTAAGCTTTAGGGTACTTTCTGCAGATTGAGTCGAATCTCTAGATCTTGATCGCCTTCTAAGAACTTCAGCTGCCTGAGAGGGGAAAAAACAATTTTACCATGCACTTACTATATCTCTAACACCATCTTGATGAAGATGTGACCTAATTGATTACCTGGTTTTCCACCTCTTGCCGGAGCTTGTCATAGCGGCGAGTTAAGTGGCGTGCATCTTCCAAAGGAGCTCCATTTATAACTACCCGTAGAGGCTCGGAAACCTATAAATAATATCTGTAACATGATTAGATGAAACCTAAAATTACTAAAACAGCAGGTTAAACTCGATTAAAACTTTCTAGCAGCAATTAGTGTAAAGGACCATTTATCATCACAAAGGACGAAAGACTTAAATAGAATTACCTGATCACCTAAAGTTCCAAGCAAGTTTGCTCGCTCGCTTTCCATTGAATTATGCGAAGTACCAAATGAAAGAGCAGCTCTCGAAAGAGCAGAACCAGAGCCCTGGTTCTCAACTCCATAATTGCGGCAGTCATCAGCCAACTTCCTTACTACCACATAGAAACAATATACAGACGTCAGCAGTGGAAAGGGCATGGAGAATGAGAAAGAAAATCTATCTTCACCTATCTCCATTTGCTTTGAGCTTATGGATATGAAACCTTCGACGCCTCGAACAATATTCCTCTGTAGATGCTGTGCAAGATAACATAGTTTTAGATTTTTCTCAAGCAAAATCATCATCTCCATATTGCTTGCATCAGTCCCCTCTTAGTGAGAAAATATACCCCATTGGAAGACATGAGATTAGTCAAAGACACTCGATAATTTCACCTTGGCTACCCTGGTAGAATTGTACAGATTCTGGAGTTGCCGGTAACACTGAAGCTCGTCTTCATCAACCATCAGTGCATCAGCATCAAAGTGCCCCAGTTGTTTCAATATTGCCTGCCGAAACACGAAAACACAATGTTGCAGGATTCCTCAATCACTACAAAATCTTCGGTTCACTTAACTCGACGAAGAGATTGATCAATGCCTCTCCTACTAATTCTCACGCAGACCAAGCCCAATGGCTAGTAGAGCCGGTCCATCAAATTCATAGTCCCACAGACAGCACACATGTTTGCGGCCACGAACATTCGCAACCAAACGTTCAAACATAATCGACGAGAAGACGAAGCTAATCGAGTAACTCCAGATAACTGCATTATCTCGATTTCCGCAGCATAACAAATCAACGCACACGAACAGAACCGTTCCAAGTCCACTATTCAAAACACACACTAACAAATCCCGGATCATCCAACCAAAACAGGACCAACGACAGCAGCAGCAACGACAACAACAGAAGCCGCACGGAAAAACTCGAACATCAGACGATTTCGCCACAGGAGCGGCGGCAATGCCCGCGGCGAGCTCAGCCGAGAGAACAATCGGAATCACCTGCTGCTGCTTGGCGACTTGCTCCCGCAGCTTGCTGGCCTGCTTCTTGATGGCCTCCATACTCCGCGCGCGCACGGGCCGGAAAGCCCGATTCGCCGCCTCTCTCTCGGGACTGCGATCGCCGATCGCGGGGAACCGCCGGAAGCGGAGGCGGCGGGAGCAATGGCGGCGGCGGCGGCGGCGGCGGGTTGGAGGTTGGAGGCGGGGAGAGGAGGCGGAGGAGGAGGAGGAGGGGGTGGGTTTTTTGCGGTTATCTTTACAGGTAACGACAGAAGAGAGAGAAAGAAGAGAGAGAAAGAGGGGCTGGCAGGAATGATGAAAAGCTGGGGGGGAAGAGGAGAACGGAAATGAAAAGTGGGGAGAGAAAGTGGAGGGGAATCGACAGGGAAAGGCGAGAGGAAGGAGGAGGAAGAATTTCGGAGAAAGTGTATTGACTCTATTCATCGCGTAATTGAGGGCGCACGTGGCCCTCCGCCATGCGGTCGGTCGGGCCCTTCTTCCTCCTCTTCGATTAAATTAAGGTAGAAAACAAAACTAGGATTTAAAAAAGAGAATATAACACCGATAGTCCACTAACTTTGCCGTCATGTATAATATAATCCTCAAAATTTTAATTTATTTAATATGATTTTTGAGTTCTACCCAATGTGAACTTTTAGTTTATTCAATTTGATCATCGAATTTTTTATATATATTCAATAGAGACTATATTAGATTTAAAAATAATAATTTATTAATTATATCGAATATTTATTAAAAGCTCAGTGATCATATTATATATTGAATTAAAAGTCTAAAGACTGCATTAAACAAATTAAAGTTTAGAAATTAAATTACACATTGAGTTAAAATTTATAAATCGTTTGTGTAATTATACTATTAAAAAATTTAAAAGAGCAAACTTTGATAAAAAAACCGATCATAATTAAAATTCTTTTTAAAATAAAATTTTATCTAGTGACTAAATTTGCAATTATCATTGAACATCTTTAATTTTAATTCTCAGCAATTGAAATCGTCATATTTTAAGATTGATTAAAATTGTTAAAAATTTAATTTCTCAATCTCATAAGTAAGCTCTTGGGCTTCTCAATTTGCGTCGCAAAGCGGAAAGTTTGTCGGAAAATTATATGAACTTATTTCTGGAAAAAAGAAAACGAAACGCAACTCGGTCGGTGTGGTTCTTGATTTGTGTGTTTTTAGATAACAAACATACATATTAAAGTCCAGAAATATAAGAAAATGTCAAGCTTGCCGGTTCTTGAAGCAAAACCCCAATTAAGAAGCAGCCCTAAAAATTTTATATATATTGAAAGAATGTATTGAAAAAGAGAGCACGAATGAAGCCTCCGGAGTCAAAGGGGCAACTAAACCTTATGAAATTAAAGCAGTGGCGGCCACCGAACATTTGAATGTTGTACTTTACCTTTCGCAGGCGAGAGCGATGTTTTCTCGTGGCGTTTTACAAGTCTAATTACAGGATTCCTGATGTCACGTACTACGGCACGAGGCATCTCTTTCATAAGATCAACCCGCAGGGAAGGATCGCGTAGTAGCAGCAGAAACGATGATTACGATGAGGTAATCGATGCCGTTTCGATTCGCCACGGCACTAAGAAGTCGATCTGAATCGTGTAAAAACAACCGGGGGGAGGTACCTGAGTCGAAGGAAATAAGCGGAGCGATGAAACATTGAGTACATGGAATTTCGACTTGAATGTCATGAATGTCGAATCCAGTCGTCTGCTAGGCCATGAATGTCGAAGACCCCCTTCTTTGGCCTCCAGGGTGCAGTACAGGATGAACTGGCGCTCGTACGCGGCCACGACCTCGCAGGGCAAGTGGGCGGCTGTGGAGTCGGCGGGAGGCAGGCGGAGGATGGCAAGGACGAGAAGATCATGTGAAATCCAAATGACCTGACCGCTGCAATCTCAGCTGCGGACACAACAATGGCTCGTCACTATGGGCGGCACCTTGGCTAGCGCCGCCTCCTTGAGTTAAGGCCAATTACTTTTGCCTGCTCAACTTGGCTGAGGACAAGGTCCTTGACGCGGCCATGCCCGGGAGCGACGGTGACGATGACTTGCCCGCCATTCAAACCCGGAAAAATAATGTAAGGTAGAGGAAGGTGGATGAGATAGGTCTTGTCTATTAACTATTACCAGATCATTACTCGAAGATCAACACAACTCCACGGGGAGAGGGAAGCGTAAGGACTTTGGGCCGGGGCTTGACAGCAGCGTTGCAGACGTGGCCTAACGACGGTGATTAGGCGACAACGGGTGGACAAGCCTTTTGGCCCACGATCGGGCGTGAGATCAATGTTTGCGTGTCGCAACTCCCGAAGGGCTAATCGGGCACGAATAATCCTCTTGCGGGGGGTGCTTATGCTTCGTACTTATGCCCTGGGTAAGCTTTCTTAAGCCTTACTGGTTGCAATTTGATTTCTCGTTCATTTATCAAGTTTAACTAAAATTGCCACTAACATATTCTGGTCCATTATGAGATTTCTGCGGACTAGGGATATTGGGGGTTTGGGGCCTTGGTTATATAAGTTTTACCTAATGCTCATTACCTCACTCTACTTTTCTCATCTAGTAAAATGTTCTTTCACTCGATCTTCATTGAATTTATCTCTAAACATGCAAAACCTGAAGAAAATTATCTTATGATGTTTTGAAGTTGACAAAATTATTTATTATTTTTTTTTTCTATCCGTCAGGTGTATTCCTAAACTTTGGAGCTCCTTTACAAGGAGCTTGGTGAGCCTCTAATGAGCCTACCTAATGAAACCCCATAAACCCATAAACCCACCTATATGGAGGAGAGGAGTTTCAAAATCCCCATCTCCCCGTTCCCATGTTAATATAAATGCATATGCTTTTTAATTCAAGTAATGTTAATATAAGGAATGGTTTGTCACCATTAATGGCATCAAAAGTACATAGAGGAGTGACGCCTTAAAGCTGGATGGACCTTGATTAAGGGGCAAACAATGGACCTTGATGGAGAGTGAACAAATTTAGAAAAACAAGTAATTTGTGAAAATTCGGAGATATCAAGATAATATGACAGCCAAGTGAAGTCTAGATTGATAATATATTCAAAAAGATCAATGGAATCAGAATATTAATATGGTAGTTCTTAGTTGATTCCCAGCACGCAACTTGAATAGACTCATTGGATTGTTGACAAATGTAACTCCTATATCAATTGTAATGAAGATGATTATCGCATGATTTGGATACTGAGACTTAGATATTCCTTTGACTAAATTATAGGTCAAAAGTATTAACAATTAGCGCCACGGGCCTGGAATTCTAAAAGGACAAACTAAAGATAAATTGAATTAATTCTTGCCTATTTTATTCTCTCCATTAAAGGAACAAACAGTTACCAAGAATATCTGTTTCTATTTAGGGAAATCACAATATTGCTAGAAGAATCTGATTGTACCAGCGATCAGATATCAAGAATCGTGTTGTCATTTCCAATGACTTTTTGATTCTCATGGAGATTCTCCATGACTAGTTTGGAGATTAAAAATTATATAGGAGACTCAACACAAGCTGAAGGAAGTACAAAAATCTAGAAAGCTACAAACACTGAAATTATCACCCTCTCTGTAATCATGATTCTATTCACTTGTGTTCCTCTTTGTTAAGAGTTATTGTTACTCATTATAATTTGTGATTTGAGAAGTGTACAAGTGCATAAGCTGTGCTTGTTTATTGATAGTGACATCTATCATTTTCGGGTGGAAGCAGCACTTGCTTCATTATAACTATTCATGAGTGTATAAGTGAGTTCTAAGCTTTTGGTCTATGCTAAGAGGATGGATATAAGCCTGATCTAAGTTTGATTATGTACATTGTCTTCTATCTATATTTATATAACAGAACAATCTTGCATATGATATCATCAAATAGTTTTTGCATCTATCTAACTTGAATATTTTGTGAAAAATTGTTATCGACCTATTCACTCTCTTTAGGCACTATGCATAAGTGCGCAAAAAAAAAAAAAAAAAAAGAGAGAAAAAAAGAAAAAGATGAAACAAGCGATAGCTAAAGAAAGCAAAGCAAAGCAACCCAAGCCATACAGGCTAAATTTACACCTGTCCTTGTTATAAAGCCTTGCGACAGGACCTCAGTGATTCATAAAGATGTACGTGCAAGAGTCTAGTAAAAGAAAAATATCTCAATTTTTGTGATGAAGAATAAATTCCCTTGATCTTGATTTTATGCTCCCTAATTTAGAATGACGCATGCACTGTAGATGCAAATTTTTGCTAGGCCTAGGAAAAGAGAGTGCAGACAAATTTCTTAAGAGGGGTTGCGCTCAATTGGGCTAAGTTTTGAGAGTCCATTGAGTTTAGAGCCCAATTTGAATGAAATGCACTGTATCGCCTATGTTTAAATTTAATGTAAACACACAATGCCTAAACAAAAATGTCCCCAATTTCTAAACATAGATAAACGCAATAAAGAATGATAATGTAAGATTATGCAACATTGATTCCTAATGTTTATGAAATGCATGAAAAATCCCTAGGTACAAATTTATGTGTCAACATTATGGGTGAGGAATTATCCTATTGACTAATGGGAAGCGGGCTAGTCCCCGAAAATGCCCTTCCTTTGGAGTTGGGGCTCCAAATCTGACTTGCTTGTTAGGAAGTAAAGGGCTGTACCCTCCTTTCTACTAGAAACTAACTCAATGATCTCATAAAATCTAAGCCCAGGTATATAAGAAATGAGACAATCAGAATAAGATAGAAGGAATCGGAATGAATTATGAGGCACCGGAACAGTAAATAATATCAAAGTGCTTCATGTAATGACACATTGGAATTAAAAAATATATATTTTTTGGTCAAATTACTTCATGCAGTATTTTTGGTCTCAAGACATAAAAGAGTCTGAAAGCGCATCCCACAACACACCAGTCCTCATCGAATTTGAATTGGGATCCGTCTGGTCGTGAGAGACATTGAGAATGGTTCTTTTGACGGTTGATAAAGGCGAACCAACAGAGGGGGACACGTCTCGGCCTCCTTCACTTCTCTTTCTCTTTCTCGCTTGTGCTTTCCTTTTCCCGGAAAACAGTGAAGGGGTCTCTCTCTGTGGACGAGACTCGTCGGCTGGGAAAAATATTTTAGAGCTACATTGCGCAGAAGAGAGAAGAAAAGACACAGGCTCTGTTAGAATCTCGTGTCTTTCGCTCGAGCACAGTGGCTCCAGGAAAGCGGCTGGCTTAATAGTAAATACTGAGGAGTCGAAGTCTTCCTGAAACGACATTACTTGTTGGGTCACCAGGTTTGGATCTCTTCATTGTCTTGGTGCACTTACTTGGGTGTGGAAAAGACTCAGCGCCGCAGGATTTCTTCCTTGCTGAACGCCAGAAAGGGAGGAGTTTATAAAGGGCATCCATCGACGAATTGGGACGAATAAGTCGGACTTTATTGGTGATCTTTTGTTGTCTGCTTGCCTCTTTTATTAGCATATTTCCAATTGATATTACTCAATTGCATCCTCGCCTATAATAATAAAAATGGATACACAAATAATCTTTAAACTTTGACTCAACGTGTAATGTGGTCTTTAAACTTTTAATTTGTTCAATATGGTCTTCGAACCTTAACTCAATGTGCCATGCGATTCTTGAACTTTTAATCTGTTTAATGCAATACATGAGCTTTTTGCACATGTTCAACTTAATCCTTAAATCATATGAAAATGTTTAATGTTGTAAAAATTCATGAACTACATTGCACATTAGACCAAATTTTAGGGCTCATTTGTATCATTTTCTCTCTGTTTCTACTTCCCATTTACATTCTGTGTCATTTGAATTTGAAAGATGATATCAAGAAAGTGAATGACGGTTTCATTCTCGTTCCAATGGCTTCACTCGCTCCTGATAGTCAAGCATGCCCTAGAGTCTTATTCAGTCACAGGGAAGGGGACTTGCAGGGGCCACAGCCTCACCCTTTCGCCAAAATATTTTCTTATATACAATATAGATACAAATTAACAAACATTCCAATTATAAATAATTTACCCTCCCAAATTTATTACTAGCATTAGGTAAGATAAGTATTTTTGGTCTTAGAGCTACATAGAGTCTAATTTGATATTACCACAATATATCTCTATTTTCGAAAGATCAAATTAATAACAAAATCAAATTACATTAGTCATCTCTACTATATAAAAATAAATTCTCTCTCTCTCTCTCTGATTGATATAATCATTCAATCGTTGGAAAATATTGTTCAAATATAAGTGAAACCAAAATCAATTGAATATTTTAGTGAAAAAACTCTTGATGGAAAATGGCCTTTGATATCCTATATAATAATCAATGGTTATCAAAGAAAGTACTGCTTCTCTTGTCCAAATAATAATTCATCTTTATATGGAAAAGTTCAAGAAAACAATTTTACATAATACTTAATTGAACCCTCTACTTTTTTAAACTTAATACCGACTAACTAATATACACTTCGCCTAATGTAAGGTTGTTCAAAATTTCTTGCGCAAAGAAGTTTTCGCCAGGTCAACCCAAATCATGGCTCCATCACTGTGTCGCGAGACACGCTCGCTGATCCTTGACCAGTGGCCGGCCGCCCCATAGGCCCTGCGAAGATGGCTAGAAAAAAAAAAAATAAAAATCTAAAAGTTTTTAAAAAAATTAAAAATAATCCACGTTAGCATTGGTTGCGCTACATCAGATAGCTAGTTAGCGCTTTCCAATCAAAATTAGGAAAAAGGACCATAATTCGTCAAAAGGTTAAAACAAAGTCGACAAATCATCAAAATATTTAGAATTGAATTGATATAATTGAAAGATTTAAGACATAATTAGCTACCGTATAATAATTTAAGGATTTTTTAAGCAATTTTCCCTGGCTTCGTCACTAGTCTCATCTTGATGCTTCCGATTAGATAGCACTGTTATTCCATTCGATTGTTTGCCGATTTCCAAGAGTTAAGAATATTTTTCAGTATCTTTCAAGTTGGGTCTTCATTTTGGCATGGATATATAACGCGGTCTCAGAGGACCATGCAGATACGACTAGAAACTCCTAGACAAACCCGTGCTTCATGCATCGAAGAAAACTTTTCCATCTTCCGAGTTACTATAAATAATATTGCCACATTGTCCATAGATCGTCTCTCGTAAGGAAATAATGGTAGTGCATATATGAAGGTCTCCGTAAGAAAACATAAAATAGATTTTTTATGAACGCCAACAGGAAATGTACCTAGCAAGACTCCGCGTCTTAAGATTTGACTTTAGGGTTCATATCTTTTGACTTTGATAAGGGACGAGTTTATCAATATTGAGGACTGTTGTTTAAGTAAGCATTTTTCTAGATGATCTACGTTTTTCAAAAGAAGTAACAGGACAAGGCCCAATGATATTCACACAAAGTCACTTTTTCCTCACTTTATCTTAAGGCTTGCAATTCAAATCATGCATTGGACTTATCAAGCGATATGGGGTAATATTTCAACACTGCTTTAACAGATAAGCTGGATTAAGACTTTTGCCAAGTAATGTGGGACGATATTTCAACACCCCTTTCACACAAGCCGGATTGCGATAATTTGGTTCGACTTTATTGTCCAAGGAAATTTGGGGAAAATGTTTCTCTGTATTACTTTATGTATGCTATTACATTGTACATTTATAATGTAAGAATGAAAGAATAAAATAGGAAAAATAATATACATGAATAAGAATTTCCTATTTACTGTATTAATCAAAGATCTACTAGAATCGATTATAATCAAAATCGACTCTAAGATCTTCCAACATAATAGGGTGTGGTTGAGTCCATAGGTGCACAATAAGAACATCAATGGACAAGTGATGCTGCTTGTGTGTTTGTGGTTGAGTCCATAGGTGCATATGCTCGTAACAATCATACTTAATTCTCGATAAACTCGTCAAGTACCGGCGTAAATGAATAAGAACCTAAAGTCCCGTTAGGTGCATGAGAATTGAGACACTCCAAATAAAATAGAAGGAATCGAAACGAGCTATGA
Organism: Eucalyptus decipiens; assembly: GCA_014182575.1. Lineage (NCBI taxonomy): Eukaryota > Viridiplantae > Streptophyta > Magnoliopsida > Myrtales > Myrtaceae > Eucalyptus > Eucalyptus decipiens. The sequence goes on along the minus strand of CM024613.1, from coordinate 13,038,388 downwards.
GGTATCTGAATAGTAATTAACTTAATAGTACTTCATGTGATGATACATCAAAATTGGGATGTATCCTTTCTACGGTTCAATATTTATTTTGGTTGAATTACTTCACGTAGTATTTTTGATCTCAAAACTAAATGGAGTCTAAAAGCGCATTTGATCAAGTCTCATAGTCCCATCCCACGACATAACACAACGCACCATTCCTCATCGAAATTGGAATGGGTCTCGTCGTAAAAGACTTAGAAAATGGTTCTTCTGATGGCGGCGAAACGCGAACCAACAGGGGGGACAGGCGTCCTTCACTTCTCTTTCTTCTTCTCGTTTGTGCTTTTCTTTTCCGGGAAAATAATGAAGGAGTTCGGTGGGGACGCGTCGGCACTTTTCCTGGGAAAATATTTTACAGCTGCAGCCTGCGGTTGCGCAGAAAGGGAGAAGAAAAGACACAGGGTCTGATGGAATCTCATGCCTTTCGGTGGTTCTTGTAAATGCTAAAAAATCTAAAGTCTTCTTCAAACGACAATACTTGGGTTGCAAGTATCGGTGTTTCTTGCTTGCCTGCTTGTCTTTTTCTATTAACCTATTCCCATTCATTCTCACTTCATACGAAAAGAGAAATGATTGGGTGACTATCCTTAATTTATCATGAGAATAACAGTCTATTCTGAATTATAAAAAATCAAATAATGAATAATTATAAATTATTATTTCTTTTTTTGTGATCCGGGAATTGTCGTACAGTTGGTAGCCGGTGGCGTAAACCTGGGGCGACCCGTAGGGACCCACCTCGCACGTAAGTCGTGCAAATGACGAGATGGGGAGTTGAACTCTGGCCTTGCAAGTGGTTAGCGTGCAACTTCACTATCTCTGCCACCAACTTGGTGGTAAATAATTATAAATTGTTGTGAGATTCAATATTTAAAAATTTATGATTCACAATAAGTTGTTATTTTAATAATAACCCAAAAACAGTTATATTAACAAAATCCATGCGGTAATGCAAAACTTTTCAGTTGTGCTTTTTGCTTATGTTTTGCCTCGTTCAAATTTTGCGGAACAATATCGGGAAAGTGAATTGGGTTTCCATTCCCGGCTTCATTCCCGATAACCAAACGTGCCCTCAAGGTCTTATTTGGCGACCAATAATTCATCCTGACCCCCAAAATTATTGGTATTAGTTATGATAGTGTCTTTGGTCTCAAAGCTACATAGAGTCTAATTTGATATTACCACAACATGTATCTAATTTTCGAAAGATGAAACTAATAATAAATCAAACTGCTATATTAAAATGAAGTCTCTCCCTCCACATATTTATCCTTTTATGTGTTCCTTAAACACTCGAGCACAGGGCGCTCCTTTACTAGTACATTAGTGAGATAATCGTCTAATTATATTTTTTAGATCATATTTTATATGTATTGATTTATCTTTTTTCTTATGATATTTTCGATAAGGAAATGTGATTTTTTTGTAAAATTTTTTGACTTTACGTATGCGCCTTCCTCTATAAGAAAACCTATGTGATTGGGGTGAATTTTTCAATCGTTCAAAAATGTTGCATAAATATAAGGGAAGCCAAAATTAATTGAATATTATTGTGAAAAAGCACTTGATGATAAATCACCTTTCTTATCCGATAAAATTATCACTAGTTAGCAAGAGACTCTTGTTTCTCTTGTCCAAATAACAGATCATCTTTATATGGAAAAGTTCAAGAAAACAATTTTACAAAATAAATTGAACTCTCTGCTTTTTTAAACTTAATACCGACTAATATACACCCCACCTAGTGTAAGGTTGTTCAGAATTCTCACGCAAAGAAGAGTTTTCTGATTCCACCTATCGTCACTGAATTTCACCAGCTCAACTCAAATCATGACTCCGTGACTAGATCCATGACACCCTCACTGACCCTCGACCAGTGGCCAGTGGCCCCGTTGGCCTGGTGAAGATGAAAAGAAAAAGAAAAAACCAAAAAAAAAAAAAAAATCAATAAAAACTTATGAAAATATTTGAAAAATTACAAAATAATTCATGTCAGCATCGGTTATGCCATGGTGATTTCCAATTAAAATTAGTCGAAATGACCACATTGGTAATTCATTAAAAGATTTATGACTAAATTGGCAAATTGTCAAGAACTAAATAGACATAATTAAAATGTTTATGATTGAATTGGACACTGTATAATAAGTTTAGGACTTTTCGGACAATTTTCTCTTGCTTTATCACTGACCTCATTTTGATGCTTCCCATTAGATAACATTGTTAGTCTATCCATTTAATTCTTAGCCGATTTCAAAGACTATTTCTTCTTCTTCTTTTTTCATAGTATTTTTCAAGTTTGGTCTTCGTTTTTTATTTTTCTTTTTGGCATAGATGTATAACGCGGTCTTAGTGGACCCTGCAGATACGACTAGAAACTAGCAGACAAACCCGTGCTACACGCGTCAAGAAAACTTTTCCATCTTTCAACTTATTATAAGTTATATCATTTACTAATAGGCCTGACCTTCGGAGAATATTTGCCACATTGTCCTTAGATCGTCTCTCGTAAGGAAAAACCGTCAATGCATAAATAAAGGTCTCGGTAGAAAAAAGAAAACGATTTTAAAATTCGAAGATTTGAAAGATGGCTATGGAGAGAAAAGTGTACTAGGTGCCTCCTGGGATCTCATCGACTGTTGCATCGTCGGCACTTTCGACGTTAGTGTCTGGAAAGTGACATTTAACTATATTGTAAGCTGACTATCCGATTTTCGTCGAGTCGTGTCAACACTTAGGTTTTTTATTAGCTCGAGATGTGGGATACAGTAAATTGCTCTTTTCCCATATAACATGCGATACAAGTAGCGCGAAATTTCGTTGAGTGTGACTGGTTATTGCTGTCTATAAAAGCTTATCAATTGCACTTCATCTGGCGCACATTTACATACGCCAGTAACCAAAAAAAAAGAAGAAAATCATGGCATCCTTACTCTTTGTGCTTCTTACTTGGACCATGCTTCTCGGGATGGTTCACACTTCACTTGCTAAGCCACTATGCCATTCAGATGAGAGCTATGCCTTGATGGAATTCAAGGGAAGTTTTAAACCAATAAAGTAGATTATCGCTGTGTTTATCCGAAGGTTGAATCATGGTCACTTGACGGACATGGAGATTGCTGCTCGTGGGAAGGTGTAGAGTGCGACGAGGCCACCGGTCATGTGATAGTCCTTGACCTTAGCGACAGCTGTCTCTTTGGTACCATAAATTCTAACACTGGCATCTTTCGCTTACTCCACTTAGAATCGCTCAATCTTGCTTTGAATAACTTCAACTTTTCCTCAATCCCATATGGTTTCGGCAATCTTTTCAAGTTACAGTACCTTAATCTCTAAAATTCTGACTTTATTGGGAAAGTCCCCTTGGATATCTCATAGCTCTCAAAATTAGTTTCTCTTGACTTGTCTTCTGAGTTGTTCACTCTTGAGTTGAGCGACGTAGACAACTTCGTTAAAAACTTAACTATGCTTAGAGAAATTGATCTCTCTCATGTAGCCATGCTATCGCCATTCCCCCATGCACTTACAAACTTCTCTTCTTTGAAGTCGCTTAGACTTGTGGTATGTGGATTGTTTGGAGAATTTCCAGTAAGCATCTTTCAGTTACCAAATTTGGAAGTCCTCAACATTCGTAGCAATTTCAACCTTCTTGGTTTTTTTCCAGAACATCAGTGAGGTAGTTCCTTGAAATCATTGTCTCTTCAGGGCACGAATTTTTCAGGGGAAATACCCATGTCGATAGGAAACCTTGTTTTGTTGAATGAATTATCAATTGGGAGTTGTTATTTCTCGGGTTCACTTCCCACTTCACTAGGTAATCTTTCTCAACTTGTTGATATGGATATATCACACAACACATTTCAAGGTGAAATCCCCACTTCCTTCGCTAACCTAACCTGGTTGGCATATCTAGATCTCTCTTACAATAATTTCACAGATGATCATAATTGGCATTGGCTAGTCAACTTGGCAAAACTCACCCATTTGAAGCTCTCAGGTAATATATAGATAGCAAGGTTTGTTTTGTCAAATAGAAAAGGAAATGATAAGATTCAATTAGTTGCCAAACTAACAAGTGCGGTCTATTTACATTTGGCAGGTATTCAGCTAAGTGGTCGAATTCCATCTTCAATTATGAACCAAACGTGGTGGATTGAGCTTCACCTTCAATCCAACAATTTGCAAGGTGAAATTCCAAACTCATTATGGGAATTCAAGGATCTTGAAATTCTGAATCTTTATGGGAATAATTTGAGCGGTATTGTGGATTTGCACAAACTCAAGAACTTGGAATATTTATTTTTGGACTTCAACAACATATCTTTTGTCAGCAAGACCGAGATCAATGTCACTCTTCCAAATCTTATTTGATTAAGATTAGAGTCATGCAATTTACATGAGTTCCCAAAGTTTTTAGGCTACCAAACCAGATTAGAGATGGTAACTCTAGCACACAATAAAATCAGAGGGTGTATTCCTACGTGGTTATGGAATGGTAGCAGAGAATCCTTAACCTATATTGATCTTTCTCACAATTTTCTAACTGGTTGTGAAAACAATCAAATCAATTTGCCACTACCCAAGTTGAGCTATCTTGACATTAGTTCTAACTTGCTTGAGACAACACTTCCCACTCCACCTCCATTTATCAATTATTACAATATCTCCAATAACTTCCTCTTTGGAGAAATTCAATCTATTTGTAAAGGAAGATCCCTTGTCATTCTTGATTTGTCCATCAATAGTCTCAATGGCACAATTCCTTCATGTTTGGGAAACATTGAGTCTTTGTCAATTTTGGATCTCGGGAAAAATAAACTTGACGGTATGATTCCTCAAGCTTATCCAAAAGGTTGTGCATTGAAGCTTATTGATCTCCCAGGGAAACAATTGCAAGGGCCTATCCCAAGATCTTTGGCAAATTGTACGATGCTGGAATATTTGAACCTTGGTTACAATCAAATTCTTGATGAGTTCCCTCTTGGGTTATCAGAATTGACAAAGCTCAAAGCTATTATATTGAAGTCCAATAAGTTCCATGGTCCAATAGAAGCATATCAAAGCCAGTTCAACTTCAGCAATTTGCATATTATGGACCTTTCCAACAATAAATTCAATGGTGAACTTCCTTCCAAGTTGATGCAGAGTTTCCATGCCACGAAAGTTATTGTTGGTCAAGATCATTTGGATTATATAGGTATTCGGAAAACTTATGGTATCTTCCAAAGATCAATATTTGCAAAATATGAAATGAGATTGATGAATAAAGGCATAGAGAGGGAATACTCAAAGGTTCCGAATGCCCTTATGGGAATTGACCTCTCCAATAATAAATTTGAAGGATGCATACCTAATCTCGTTGGAGATTTGAAGTCACTTCTTTTGCTTAACCTTTCAAACAACATTCTCACCGGTTGCATTCCACCTTCCTTAGCAAACTTGACAATGCTCGAATGTTTAGATCTTTCTCAAAACAAGTTATTAGGAGGATCCCTCAACAACTAGCCCATCTTACATTCCTTTCATCTTTTAATGTCTCTTATAATCAACTGTCGGGACAAATTCCACAAGGGAGTCAGTTCAATACATTTGAGATAGATTCATATGCCATGAATGAGGGGTTATGTGGAAGCCCTTTGTCAAAAAACTGCATAAGGACCAAGGATACGTCACCATCATCACTGCCTCTTGATGAAGAAAAAGGCGAAGAGTCTCTATTCGACTTGGATTGGAAAATTGTGCTAATTGGCATTGGAGTCGGCTTTATGATTGGTGTTGTGCTAGGGAACTAGATCATTGACGAGAAGAGTAGGTGGTTCTTGCACCATGCCAAGAGAATGGAAAAAAGATGGAAAAGATCGGGAAGATGCTGAACAATAAGGAGTTGTGCATGTAGTCAATTACTTTTTTGACACTTATCAGTAATTGTTGTGTGTCTGGCTTGTATTATCTACTTTTACGAATTTCTCTGATTCGGATTTATGTTTGCTTCACGTGAACCTGTGTTTTTGGCAAGTTTATATATGTAGACGTTATTTTCTTGTTCACTATTGTATCTTTCTGACTGTTTTCCCTAGAAGATCATGTTATATCATCAGATAACGTAACGTGTAGTATTTTCTAATGGAACCAATCACGTTCACTTCTTGGCTGTGATTGAGGGACTAATTTAGGACATTTGCTACTTCCAAAAAATTAATTGTGGAAAGCTCCTAAATATTGAACCCATTGACATGGAAGAGACAGGGAAATAAAACATGAAACTCAATAATTTGCAATTTAACCGTTAAAGACTACAATAAAAAATGATGAATTGTTATCCTTTGCCACCAAAAGATGAGAAAAACCTAATAAAAAAGTTGTTGATGTGACAAAATTGGAAAAATTATTTGACCACTCCTAAACATATTGTATAGATGTGACAATTTAGTTCTATACTTTTTAATTTTACCAATTCAATGTTCAAGTTTAGTACGTAATTCTAATATAGTCATTCCGGCCAATTTTCACCCAAAATTACTACTTGTTTGTCTTGTAGGATGGTTGGCGATGACTAAATTGCCACATTAGCGATTTCTGGTGAATCTTGATCAAAAGAAGTATATTGGAATCTCACAAAAATGTTTAGTACTAAATTGATAAAATTAAAAAGTTTAAAACTGAATTGACATTTGTATAATATGTTTAGGACTAAATAGATATTTTTCCCTAATAAAATTCACAGTTCAAAGTACTTATAAAAGGTAAACGGGAAAGAATATGAATGCTAGTAAAGAATATGAACTGCTAGTAAAACTTTGTTTTGAAAAGAAGGTTATCTACAATTGGCTTTGACAGGATCTTCCCTATGCGTTGAAACTTGAAAATACTTCACTATGCAACAGCCCATCAAACCATCTCTAAATGTTAAATGCTTCTGCCAGACTTGCTTTCAAAATGCTTTCATTTCTATCACAAACAAAATATATAATAATTTAAGCTTGTTAAATGCTTTTTTTCCTCCTTCTTGGGTATCGATTTCAATAGCTTTCTAGAGTAGAATTGACTTTTATTTTACCGTCCATTTGATCAATAGTTTTAATCTACACACACACAAACACTCATGCTCATTAATTAACCTATTGTCGCGACCTATTTTTCGGGTGCACTACCTAAAACTAGGTTAATGGACTACTAAGCTTTTACACTTAGCTCGGGCTCTCCCAAGCCCATACCAAATCGCGACTTAAGTCTAAATTTTTAAACATGCAAGAGTTTATTATCTATGAGTCGCCACTAATCGGTTTATGGTAGGTCGATTAGACACCTACGTAAAATAAAGGGAGATTTATTTTACTCCTACGAACCAGAGGCCCAAAGTACGGGGACTTGGTTACACTAGAATTTTCTAATGCCCTTTCGATACCATTTCTTTTTAATTTTTCAAAATGTTTTTGCAAGCAGCTGATTTATTTTAACCTAAATTACTATCATGCAAATGTGTGGTGACCACGGGTGCTCATCCATTATTTAAAACATTCAAATAAATAAATTGCATCACACAAAACAAGCAATCATTTTTTTTTTTTGGATTTTTTTAGAAATTGGAGTTCTTTTATAAAAATGCATTTTTAACTAAATGACTTAATCCTATTAATATGCAAATTCTAATTAAATGGGCATATTATGCAAACTAGTTATTATGCATCTCATGACTTAACTTCACTAATGAACAACTTCTTGATTAAATGATCCTATTATGCAAACTAGTTAACACGCACCTAGTATTTTTGTATTTTTTTTTATTGAAATTCAGAATTTATAAAGATCCTAATTAATCTATCTAAGAAGGGATAATTTTCTAATTTATTCTAGGGATTAATTTGACTAAAACCCTATCCTGTCTTAGAAAAACTATTTTTATTTTTTATTTTAAAAAGAGGATGAGAATATGAAAATGTGCCAATTATGTCTAAGACTTCTAAAAGGCTATTTAAGTCTAATCCTAACTTATTTCTTTTAAAATATCTAAAAATGCAGTCCTAAAAATATTATCTAAAAATGCAATCCTAGAAATATAATCCTAAAAATTTGATTAATTAAACCTACGTGTCTATTATATTAAACCTTAATGTCCTATATGCTTATGCAATTTTTTTTTGAATATTTTGATTTTTGATTTTTTAGTTTCTTTTTTTAGTTTTTTTTAGTTGAATAATTGTTAAACAATGATTAAATCTAAACAATTAATATAATCACTAAATAAAGGATCTAAATAATTGAAAAAATAACCTCGACGTCTCACAGGTTAAATTAACAATTATTCTAACCCTAATCGTCACAACAACTTAAAATAATTAAAAAATCTAGCACGAAGTCTTACGTTCCAAATTAAATAATTATTATGATTTTAACAATTAAGATTCTACCAAAAAGCCCAAAAATTAAAAATAATTAGAAAAATGATCCGATGTCTCTCGGATCAAATTAATAATTATATTAATTTCGGACAAAATCCTAGCGGATAATGCCTATAAAATGCACAAATATTAACATTCAATATTACAATTCAAATAATTAAACTAAAAGAATGCTATCAAATAAAATAAACAGAAAAATAACATAAAAATAAAGACAGTAAAATAAACTAAACTATAAAAGTAAAACAAAACAAAATAAAAAAGAACAAAAACTACCTAAGGGGGGGAGTGAACTGACGGTGGACGGCGTTGGGCAGTCGTTGGGGCTCCGGCAGGGAGTGGCTGCAGGTGGACGGCGGCGGGCTCGAGCTCGGGGCAACGGAGATCGGTAGAGCAAGGGCACGGCGCGGTGTCTGGCGGGGCAGCAGACCGGCGAGGGGCTGAACAGCAGTGTTGGGCAGCAGATCTGTTGGACGTTGGGGCAGAGGAGGATCGCGTGATGGGAGTAAGCGCGGGTGGACCTGCGGCAGCGATGGGCGAGCAGGTCGCAGGTGGTGGTGGTGGAGACAGCGCGGGCTGCTGGCGCGAGCGTCGGGGGTCGGAGCTGAGGCGTCGACCGGCGGGGGTATTCGTGCAGGCGACGCGGACGGGAGGTGAAGGTGCTGCTTGGGCAGAGGGGCGGTGGCACTGGACGGAGGGGGGGATGTAGTTTGCAGGTGCTGTGCGTCGTGCTTCGAACTGGCTGCTAGACACAGAGACCAGCACAGGGGACGAACGGGTGAACTGCTGTGACGGTGCTGGTGTAGAGGCGGGCTCGTGAGGTGCCGGCGGAGCAACGACGGTCGACGGCTCGGCTGCTGGCGTGGGCGAAGCTGGCGCAACGCTCGCGGACGGAGGCTACGGGGGAGGGGGGAAGGAGACCCGTGCGCGAGGAAGATAACCTTCTTGCTGCTTTTTCTTTTTTTCTTTCTTTTTTTTTTTTACTTTCACGACGTCTCCTCACACGACATCTCTCTGCTGTACCTTTCTGCAGAAACCAAAACTCACTTTGACTCATGCAAAAGGGAAAATGAACAATAGAAATAGAAGAGGATGCCCTTTGTACGAATTCTCTTCCTTATTTTTTTAACTCTCGCTCACTTTTCTTTTTTCTTTTCTTTGCACTTCTGCAGGTTGTCAGAAGAGAAGAAAAATGACTTTTCTTGGATGACAAAGGAGGTTTCCTCTTCTTCTTTTTTCACTTTCATGAATTCTCTCGTGTTTTTCTTCTCACCAATTTTTTCGCAAATTCCCCCCCTTGGCTCACGAAAATTATGGCTCTTTTTATAGTGATTTTCAGATGGCCATTTTTATAGCAACTTTCGACTTTCCACCTTTTGTTGCATTAAATCAAGCTCGCAAATCGGAACGTGATTTCGCAATCAGCTCGATCCGGCTCAGATTTCTTCCATTTTGCAAAATTCTTGCCTCTTATTCACTTGATTTTTAATTGTTTCTGCATTTATCAAAATCTAAATATCCATCAGAATTCCAATTTTCCATGCATAATCAATCAAATCAATTCCCCCCATTTTTTCATTTTTTTCCTTTTATTTGTTCTAATGCAATTTTTATTTTCTTTATTTTCCCAGATTTGCTAAAATTATGTGTCAACAGCTGCCCCTCTTTGAAGGTGAGCTCGTAAAGATTACCTTCAAAGACAAATTAAGACCTAATTTTAATTATGCACATGCACTAAATGACCTTTTTTTTTTTGGAAAAATGAGTCCCATTTTGAAATGAAATTTATATGATGTATGGAAATGCTAATGCAAATGATAAAGGAACTTACTTGGAATTACTTACCTTCGGGGATGGTAGAGTAACTCAAGATAGATTGGTGTTACATGTCCAGGACCCGTACCATTCTATGATCGCCCATAATAGTAACATGATTTCACAAAGTAACTGCTTTCCCAGGACCCGTACCATTTTACAGTCGCCTAGTATGGCATTATTTGGTTGTGTCTAGGACCCGTACTATTCTACGGTCACCTAAATGAGATTGTCTAGGACCCGTACCATTCTACGGTCGCTTGAACTGAGGTTGTCTAGGACCCGTATCATTCTACGGTTGCCTTGACGAAAAAATGATTTTTCAGATTCCGTACCATTCTACGGTCGCCTGAATTGAGGTTGTCTAGGACTCGTACCATTCTATGGACGCCTAAACGGGGATTTGTTTTCTAGGACCCGTACCATTCTACGGTCGCCTAAACGGGGATATTGCTTTCCCAGGACCCGTACCATTCTACGGTCGCTTGTTAGAGCAATAAATGTTGTCTAGGACCCGTACCATTCTACGGTCGCCTAGACTGAGGTTTTGCTTGGCTAGGACCCGAACCATTCTTCGGTCGCCCAGCCTTGCGATAGAAATCATCCGACCAGGACCCGAACCGTTCTTCGGTTGCCTTAATCAGATTGAATCTAGAGGAAAAATCTTTGGGGGACAACTCCATCGAGTGCCCGTGCTTGAAAATGAATACCTATACAATGACAAGTATTTAAGGTAAGGATAGAGATATACTTATCTGGTAACATCTCTGTTCCTTGGGGATATGTCTCCTGCAAAACACAGTTGTAGGAGAGGCAATATGCATTCACAGACATGCATTTAAATTCAAGTAAGGTTCATGCGTGATGATTTCTATCATTCTTGCATTACCTAATTTCCATTGGGAAGAATTTCAAAAGGGTATTCCAATCTAAATACATGAGTATTATGGATGTGTCAAATGAGGAATCTTTTGGTTTGAAAGGACTTTTCTCTCATCCTTATCAAAAGGGTTGTTTCATCCTGACATTTGACACAGGATTTTAACAATCACTCTATCTCACTATCATCATGCTAAACAAGGTTTTGTGCAATCTCGCAAGTGGTACGACCTTACCAATCTGAGAGGTCTTTAATAGGGACCGTAATGTGGGCCTGGTCAATGGCTTAACAAAATGGACTCTTTGAGTTGAGACTTTTTGAAAGAATGAGTGATATTCTGTAATCATCTCGCGGTTTACAAGTCAAGAACCCTACAAAATGAGAAAGAAATAATCTTGCTCACACTTCTTCGAGCGACGCTTAAAACATGTGAACCCCTAGGTTAATTAAAGTGCCCTAATCTGAAGAGACTTTTGCAAGGGACGTAACGTAGGCTTGGCTCATGGGTTGAGAAATGAAATGATTATTAGGCTCAAAAAAGTGTTTAGGGGGGTTAAAGTTGGTGATCATCTTGACATTTCCACCACTTTCCTTCTCCACCGTCGAAGATTTTTTTTATCACAACTCCATTGATTGTAACAACATTTGAAAGGTTGTTTTTTTTTTTTTGGAGATTGGCCTTGCTTTTACCAGGCACACTGCTTTTTCATGCCCCTATTTTGCACTTCTTCTCTTTGGACTTACACAGTCTTCTTTTATGAGCATTTTAGACCATGCTACTTAAATGATTGTCTTTCTTCTTGCCCTAGTGTGGGGGATGATCACCAACTGGGTTTGACATGAAATGAATTTATAGGCTCAAGTGGGCTATGCAATAGTAAAAAATGTGTAGAATAAAGAAAGAATTGCTCTTCGTCATCCTAAGGCACTTGAATTACTGCGTAAGTTACACTGCAAAAGCGATGCTCAAAGATTGATGCAAGTGTGAGCAAAAAGATTTCTATCATTCATTTTAAATTTGTCCCAGTGTGGGATGATTCTTGACAGGGATAATTTTTTCAAAAAAATCTCCATAAGTGTATGGGGCTCAAAGGGGTTGAGCAATGGATCACCTGTAGTGTTTGGGATAGAGGAACGAATGCCTCTCATCACCTTGGTTGACGTACCCTTTGCGAGATAGCCCTCTTCCTTGTGGGCATGAAATTTTTCACACAACTCGCTGGGGGTTAGTGTATGAAACAGTGTATGGAACAAGGCTTGCCTTTCATTATTCCAAAGTATCCCATTTGACACATTTAATTTATCTCACACAATTCATCAAGGGAGAAAAAATGCAAGATTTGCAATAAATTTGAACAATTGAACTCATTGAAGCAATTTATTCATCATTGAAATGCTTGCAGTTCAAAACATGACATAGCAAATTCTATCATGGGTAATACTTCTTGACAGCATTTGAATTAACAGGAGTGGAAAACTCACGACCGTCCATTTCTGCCAATATCAAGGCACCGCCAGGAAGTATCTTTTTTACTACATATGGGCCGCTGTAGTTTGGAGCAAACTTGCCTCCAGGATCTGGAAAGATTGGCAACAGCTTCCTTAGGATTAGGTCATTTACCTCGAAATGCCTTGGCTGCACCTTCCGGTTGAAAGATTTGGCTACTCTCTGTTGATATGCTTGGCCATGGCAGAGAGCTTTCAATCTTTTCTCGTCGATCAAGTTCAACTGTTCGAACCTTTGTTGTGACCATTCCGCCTCAGACAACTCCACTTGGGATAAAATCCTTAGAGAAGGAATCTCCACTTCTACAGGTAGAACTGCCTCCATGCCGTACACCAAAGCAAACGGGGTTGCTCCAGTGGAAGTGTGGATCGATGTCCGGTATGCCATTAGTGCGAAGGGTAGCCTGTCATGCCAATTTCGATAATTCACGGCTGTCTTAGCCAAAATCTTCTTAATGTTCTTATTGGCCGCTTCAACGGCCCCATTCATTTGAGGGCGGTAAGGAGACGAATTTAGATGCTTGATTTTGAACTCTCCGAACAACTCATCAACAAATTTGTTGTTCAAATTGGTCCAATTATCGGTGATGATTGCTTTAGGGACACCATAGCGAGCAATTATGTCACGTTTGACAAACTTCACAACATTACGAGCAGTGACACTTGCAAAGGATGTAGCTTCGATCCATTTGGAGAAATAGTCTATCGCCACCAAAATGAATCGATGTCCATTTGAAGCCTTGGGGTTGATTGGGCCAATCACATCAATACCCCACATCAAGAAAGGCCATGGCTCGGAAAACTGATGCAGCTCAGTTGGAGGAACATTTATCTTATTTCCATGAATCTGGCAGCGATGACAACTCCGAACATACCGGATGCAGTCACTTTCCTGTGTGAGCCAGTAGTATCCTAATCTCATAATCTTCTTGGCCAACATGTGTCCATTCATATGTGGGCCACATACTCCCTCGTGCACTTCCTGCATGATTTGAGTGGCTTCGACTGCATCTATACATCGTAACAAGACAGAATCGTAGGATCTCTTGTACAAATTCTCACCACTGACGAAAAATTTCGAGGCCATCTTCATGATGTACTTCCTATCAACCCAAGTGCTTCCTTCAGGAAATTCTTGTTTTTTTAATGTAATTCATGATATCGTAATACCATGGTTTTCCATCAGGTTCTTCAGTCACAATCATACAATAAGCCGGCTTTGGCAAAACTTCTATTTTCAGAGGCTCAACCTCCAACCCATCAGTGACTTATAGCATAGAGGACAAAGTCGCGAGAGCATCTGCAAATTGATTATGAGACCTCGGCAAGTATTCAAATGAAACATCCTTGAACTCTTTGACCAGATTTTCTAAATACTTGTGGTATGGGAGTAACTTGGCATCCTTGGTCTTCCATTCTCCCACGGTCTGCAGTATGATTAGTGCAGAATCTCCAAACACTTTTAACTTAGCCACACCCATCTCAATTGCGGCCTGAAACCCGAGGATGCAAGCTTCATATTCGGCTACATTGTTAGTGCATGGAAATATCAATTTTGCAGCTATCGGGTGGTGTTGTCCATCTGGAGATATCAGAACTGCCCCAGTACCCGAACCAGATAGGTTTACAGCTCCATCAAAGAACATCTTCCATGAGTCTTCATCTACACACAAGACACGGTCATCAAGGAAACTATCATCATCATTAGGGACTCCTGAATTCTCGGTTAGTAGATCAGCGATCGCTCGGCCTTTAACCGACTTTTGTGGCATGAATTGCACATCAAATTCGGAAATCAAGATTTGCCATTTGGCCAACTTCCCCACCAAAGTTGGCCGATCAAGCAAGTACTTGATAGGGTCGCTCTCAGTCACGAGGAATGTCTGATAATGTAGTGTGTATTGTCGCAACCTTTGCAACACCCACACCAATGCCACACAAGTTTTTTCAACATCAGAATACTTCAACTTTGATATAGTGAACTTCTTGCTCTGGTAATAAATGGCCCGTTCTTTTCTATCAACAGGACTTTCTTGAGCCAGCATTGCACCCAATGACTCACTATGAATGGTGAGGTAAAGAATCAAAGGATGCCCTGGTGAGGGTGGGACAAGAACTGGTGGATTCATCAAGTACTGCTTTAGCTTGTTAAACGCTTCTCGACACTCATCATCCCAATTGACTTGTGCATTCTTCTTTAGAAGCTTGAAGAATGGCTTGGCAGTTTCAGAGAGTTGGGAAATGAATCTCGCTATGTAATTCAATCTCCCTAGAAGGCTCCGGACTTCTTTCACCGTTGACGGAGGTTGCAATTCGCATATGGCCTTAGCCTTGGAAGGATCGATCTCAATCCCTTTACTACTCACAATAAATCCGAGTAATTTACCGGATGTTGCTCCGAACACGCATTTAGCGGGATTTAGACGAAGTTTGAACTCACGGAGTCGATCAAACAACTTCTTCAAGGTTTCGATGTGGCTTCTTCCTGGTTGGGTCTTTGCAATCATATCATCAACGTAAACCTCATCTCTTGGTGCATCATGTCATGAAATAATGCTACCATAGCTCGCTGGTAGGTTGCCCCTGCATTCTTGAGTCCGAAAGGCATGACCTTATAATGAAAGGTTCCCCACGGGGTAATAAATGCAGTCTTCTCCTTGTCTTCCTCCTTCATCCTTATCTGATTGTACCCAGAAAAACCATCCATAAATGAGAATAGTTCAAAGCCAGCAGTACTATCCACAAGGACATCTATGTGTGGTAATGGAAAATCATCCTTTGGACTAGCTTTGTTCAGATCTCGATAGTCAACACAAACTCGAACTCGACCGTCCTTCTTCATCACTAGCACAATATTAGCCACCCATTCGGGGTATTGAGAGACTTCAATAAATCCCACATTCAAAAGCTTCATCACCTCTTCCTCTATCTTCTTCGAGAGCTTAGGCTTAGTCCTCCGTAGCCTTTGCTTCTTAGGTGGAACGTCCGGATTAGTAGGTAGGGAATGTTCCACAATTGACGGGTCTAGTCCAGGCATGTCAGCATAGGTCCATGCGAAAATGTTTTGATATTCCTTCAATAATTGGATTAGGCGTTCAGCCTCATCTTTGGGGAGACTTGCCCCAATCTTCACCTCTTTGGCTTCTTCAGTGTCGCTCAAATTAATAGTGATGGTTTGCTCAGATGTGAAGGCCTTAGCTTTTTCATGTTGTTCCCAGTTACGTTGCACTTCAATGGGATCTTCGATCGAGTCTTCAGGATTATCATTGTCAACACTTGTTGCAATGGATTGGACCATTTCTGCCTCTTTGCATGCCATAGGATTGTTCCTGAAACATGAGGTAGATAAATTAGAAAGACAAACAGAGTAGTCAGCATCTTTGCTTTAAAAAAAAGAAAAAATCTTTGGCAAAAACATTTTTTGAAACATTTTGACACGAGGAAGCATGATGAAGCCCAGGCCTCAGAGTTCTCCTTGGATTTTTCTTTTCTTTTATCAGTTGGATATCATCACCGGGCTGGTTTGGTGTACCTCATTATGCCCTCAAAATAAAATTTGTAATTTCATTGAAATTCATCAATCAATTACATTTATTGAATGGAGAAAATGCAACACTCAATCAATAAAAGAAGACACTGAAAACATCATTCAGAAAATAATAAAAATTCCCACGCAGGGGAATGTGCAAAAGCAGTAAAAAGGTTACTCTTATGGGCTAAGGCCCATCTTTTCAGGGGGTCCTTCATCAATGGCTCCTATGATGAGGTTGTCGAATAAGCTTGCAACTCCTTCTAGCTCATCATCAGGGTTCTCTGCCTTCGAGGGTGTCAAATCATCCATGCCACCCCATCCATCCGGGACTATCTCACTAGGATCAATGTAATAGCTGGGAGGGGTTGAATACTTCACCAGGTAATCAAACTTGCCACTAGGCTGCCCCAAAGTGTCTATCATTTCCACTTCTTCATGCATCATTCTTGGAGGACCAGGGAATGTCTCGTGAATGCTCGGGGGTAGTGGGTTTTGCCTCTCTCGCCTTTGGTCAGGTGGCGAGCTCCGCCTTTCTTGTCTTCGTCCTTCATAACTTCCCCCACCTCGTCCATGGTACCCTAAACCAGCAGAACGAGACCTCTGAGGAGCTTCAATGGGACTTCGAATGCCTTGACCATTTCTCCCAAGACCATTGCCAGGGACGAAGTCATTCCCAACCATTACTCTTCCCACCATGAGTGCAGCATTCGATACTTCAGGAGTAAGCGATGATGAACCCCGGGAAGCATGTATGGTGGACACCAACTCGAATGAGTGGTAACTTGATTCAAACTGGGAATCCGGCTCTACATAGGGGATAGCCGTCTCATGATAGATTCGGTGGTCCTCCTCACCGTACACGGTAACCAACTTCCTTTCGATCACAAATTTCACAGCTTGATGTAGACTTGAAGGCACTGCCCCAGCAGTATGTATCCAGGGACGACCTAGCAAGAAATTGAATGCAGTAGGGATGTCCAACACTTGGAAGGGAATGTTGAAGACGACCGGCCCTATTTGTACATCAAGGTGGATTTCCTCCTTTTTTGTTCCATCGAAAGCTCGCACTGAAGTCTTCGCGGCATGTATCCTCGATGGGTCTACCTTGAGGTGGTGAAGAGTGGCCAACGGACAAATGTTCAGAGCGGACCCATTATCAATGAGTACTCGGGACACATGGGAAGACTTGTGCTTAACGTATATGTAGAGTGCTTTGTTATGTCCCCTGCCTTCAAGAGGAAATTCCTCATCTGAGAAGGCAATCAAATCCTTAAGAAGGATTGATCCCACAAATTCTTCTAGCTTGTCTGCTTCCACGGTCTCTGGCACACGAATTTCACTCAACACCTTCATTAGCGACTTTTGATGCACGGGGGACGTCATTAGGAGCTCAAGTAAGGAGATCTGAGCGGGCATCTTTCGTAGTTGGTCAACCATGTTATACTCGCTTGCTTTGATTACGGCCAAGAACTCCTTAGCTTCTTCATCGGTGACCGGCTTTGCAGGTTGAAGACTGGCTTGACCATAGGTCCGACCAGACCTTGTTACAAGGTCCACATCCAGGTCATAGGATCAAGGCACCGCCTTATCATTGACATACTCATATGGCTGAGGCACTTCTATCACTATCTTTTCGTCAGATGCATCCTCTAATGGGGGCATGTCTACAAGCGAAGGATCAACTTCTTTCTTGTCAGCATCGAGTGTAGCTTGTTCCTCCTCCCAATCGATGATGAGGTGGGAGATAGTAGAAAATATGCAATTACGATCAGCATACATAATGATGCCATCATCCACCATTTTGGCAACTCTTTCTCTCATCACCGATAGAGGGGCATCTTCCTGATCTTGGTAATACCCAGCTCTCACTAGCCCCTTGTAGGCATCTGCCACGTGCAATTTTGAATTCCCGATCTGTCTGACTTCAGGTTCCAGGATAGCATTCACCGTACCCTCGTGCTCTGGTAGCGGATTTTTTTGAACGTTCGGCCGAGCAGTCTGAAATGAAAAGGCTTTTGTATCAAGGAGATTCTGGATCTTGTGATTGAGGGTGAAACATTCATCAGTTGAATGCCCAAATTCACTGTTATGGTAGTCACACTTCTTCGTCGGGTCGTAACCACGAATGCCTTCACGGTTAGGGCGCTTTGGTTCACTAGTAAGCAAATCCTTCTTTCGGAGGACTGTCAGCACTTGGGATGGAGACCCCGGAGAGGGAGAATTGCCTTCTATTATTCGCTTGGGCGAATGATTGACGACCAGCGGGTTGTTGCTGTCTTGGGTTTACCTGTATAGCTAGGGCACGTTTGGCACTTTCTTGGCTATAAGCCACGTTCACATCCACGGCCGCCTCCTTTTCCTTCTTGGCGGAGAATCTTTTAGTAGATGGCTCAGAAAACCATCCTTCCCTTATCCCCATCTCGATCTGTTCTCCCACTGGAATAAGCTGATTGAAGCTCTCGACATAAGTACTGGCCATTCGATTACGGAACTCAGATGGAAGGGTCTTCACGAACAACTTCATCAACTCCTTGTTGGTAGGCTCATGAGTAATTTGAGCTGCCAAGTTTCTCTATCTCACAGCATATTCTTTAAATGACTCACTCATTTTCTTTTCCATCCGCTCCAGGTCTTCTCATGAAGGCGCGATGTCCATGTTGAACCTGTACTGTTTGAGGAATGCGTCTGCCACTTCGTTCCAGGTCTCAAGGAGGTTTACGTTCTTCATTACGTACCAGTTTAGTGCAGGCCCGGTCAAACTCGCATGAAACGATTGGATCATAAGGGGCTCATTTTTTACGTGTTGGGCCATGCGCACGTGGTACATTTGCAAATGAGATTTCGGACAAGATGTCCCGTCATACTTCTCGAACTCTGGCATTTTGAACTTGCTCGGCATATTGACCTTCTCATAGACCGAGAGGTCGAACAGGAGTGAGCTTTGAGACTCATGCAGCTGTCTCACTTTCTCTTCCAGCTTTGCAAAGCGCTCATCCTGGTCTATCTTCGAAACACTGTCTAGCTTAGCCTTTCCAACAAGGACCCTGTCATCTTCCAGCTCGGGCATTTTGTCATCATTCATTTGGGCCCTATTTGCCTGCCTCGGGACTACTATCTCGGGGAGAGCGGATGGAGGATTTGGGTTCACTTGGAGGGATTGAAGCTGAGCTGTTATAAGCTGCATGGAAGCGGCTAACTGGCTGAGTTGATCTTCCACAGAGGACATGCGATCACGCATCTCGCCTTGGTCGGCCATTCTTGCTCTTAATCGTGTGATAATGGGAGAGCGCGGAGGATCCGTTGTTACCTAAAGAAAGAGGGTAATGTAAGAACTAATGACAAGATAGAAAAAGGCCCATGACAATGGTCTAATCGCCTGATTTTGATTCAAAATTCACTATAAATATTAAACCAAACAATGAACTAAGAATTGAAATTCAAGTCCCTAAACATTGAACTAAAAATTGAATTGAAAATCGAAATCAAGCTCCCTAGACATTGGACTAAGAATCAAAATTCAAAAGATCTCATTTTATATGCTTTCGGGATTTCAACGCCTTGCGAAGCTTCCTATTTTCAGCTTCAATCATTTCCACTTTCCGCTTAAGATGCTCAATTTGTGCTCGCTGAGTGGGCTTCTCAGTCACATCTAGGACCACTGGACGTAAGGCCGTAGGAATCCGGTGTTGTTGAATGTAGAATGCCGACGCATGGTGGACTTCCTCTTCGCCTTTCAGTCTTTTGGGTACCAAAATCTTCTCTGGGTGGCATTCATTCCATGCGGTAATGATCACCTGGATCTCATTGAAGTAGTTATAATCTGTTCGAATAAAACGAACTTGGAACATCTCTGTCTTGAGTGGTGGAGGAACTTCCTGAAGAGCTTGGTACTGACGGGCCACCCTATATGGGTAATAAGAAGTCACACCAGAAAGACCCAGCAACGGGATTGGCTCATCATGCTTGTGTGAGAAACGAGCCTCTCCAACGCGAAACCATTTAGTATGCCATAGGAATGCCTTAGGATCAGGATTTTTCAAAAGATTAATCCAACGAGCGTACTGTTTATTTGGAGAAAAACGCTCTAAGACTGCAAATTTTTGTATGGGATGCCTAAAATCGTCAATCTTAAATTGTCTCATGAGGTGCCCAAATCCTCTTATGTGGGAGAAAAACCATATTTGTAAAAGCTCAGGGAGGGCACGCATGGTCTTTTCTTCATTTTGTTTGAAACGGTTTTAATGACAAAAATGTTTAAGCTAAAACCATATTGACATAATTTAACCCGTCACAAACACGATTAACCACCCATGAAATTGAAGGATTAATGGCATTTCTTCGATAAGGAAAAACAATTAGCCCGAAAAATGCTAACATGAAGATCCTAGCTTTTGACATCATTGATTGACTTTCAAAACAGCCTTTCAAAAATGAAAAAGGGGCATGCAAAACAATTGGCCTTGACAACTTTCCTTACTCTTTCGGCTTCGATTCCTAAAAACTGTAATAATTCAGAAATAGAATCTATACCGATAGGCGGTCTAACAAGTTCCTTTTCCAGGGGCATTCCAATGGCAACACTATATTCTTCTAGTGTTGGAGTCAATTCGTACTCACCAAATATGAATGTGGAAGTTTGTGGACACCAAAAGTGAGGGAGTGCTTGTATCACACTAGAGTGGATGTTGATCTCCAATAGTGGGAGAAGTCAGGCAATCCTAGTCTTCACATACCTCTGGCCCTCTTGATCTAACTGATCCAGCCACATCTTGAGCTCTTTTTTGGGAGTGGAAATGAATTGTACGTCGGTCCTCCCCATAGCATATAAAACAAGACTGGCGACGAAACCTAATGTCATGGACCGACAAAATTGCAATAAGTAAATTGCGAAGTAAGAATTTAGATAACTTACTTTCACCGGAAGGGATGACAAGCACATAGACACACGAGTGAAATGTGTGGCTCGATTTCTATCTAAACGGCTTAACAAAGTGAAGCTAAGAGGATGATCTGACTGTTGCAGTCTCGCATTAACGTGTCAGGTCCCCCTAACTCCAGCTCAGTCGAATGGAATGTCCAATAGTCACGCAGTCTCGCTGATATGGACAAACACATTCGACACCATGAAAAGACTTTCGGGGAAGAGAAGGTCAACCTCTACATAGCAGTCTCGCTTTGGAGGAAGTATCCTTCTCAACATCATCCTAGAAATCTTATCGCAGCCCAGGCCTGGCCACAGGTTGTGTGTGCAATAGTGTAGTGCTAAAAACAATAAAACATGCACAACAGTTTAAATGCAAACAACACTTCTAATCATGGAAAAATAAATCATTAATTCCACACTCCAACCTGCAATACGAAGGTTAGCATAGACTACTCCCCTTATACCTCCCATCTGCAAGAACATTTAACACCTTAGAAATGTTAGGGACGTACCTGGGATCTTCGCTGCCAAACAAAACATTTTTAAAAGAAAATTGGCCTAAGTCCACTAAGTGTTTTAACACAAGTCCCCAGCGGAGTCGCTAAGCTGTCGCGACCTATTTTTCGGGTGCACTACCTAAAACTAGGTTAATGGACTGCTAAGCTTTTACACTTAGCTCGGGCTCTCCCAAGCCCATACCAAATCGCGACTTAAGTCTAAATTTTTAAACATGCAAGAGTTTATTATCTATGAGTCGCCACTAATCGGTTTATGGTAGGTCGATTAGATACCTAAGTAAAATAAATGGAGATTTATTTTACTCCTACGAACCAGAAACTAAGGGTACGGGGACTTGATTACACTAGAATTTTCTAATGCCCTTTCGGTACCATTTCTTTTTAATTTTTCAAAATGTTTTTGCAAGCAGCTGATTTATTTTAATCTAAATTACTATCATGCAAATGTGGTGACTACACGGGTGCTCATCCATTATTTAAAACATTCAAATAAATAAATTGCATCACACAAAACAAGCAATCATTTTTTTTTTTTTTGGATTTTCTTAAAAATTGGAGTTCTTTTATAAAAATGCATTTTTAACTAAATGACTTAATCCTATTAATATGCAAATTCTAATTAAATGGGCCTATTATGCAAACTAGTTATTATGCATCTCATGACTTAACTTCACTAATGAACAAATTCTTGATTAAATGATCCTATTATGCAAACTAGTTAACACGCACCTAGTATTTTTGTATTTTTTTATATTGAAATTCAGAATTTATAAAGATCCTAATTAATCTATCTAAGAAGGGATAATTTTCTAATTTATTGTAGGGATTAATTTGACTTAAACCCTATCCTGTCTTAGAAAAACTATTTTTATTTTTTATTTTAAAAAGAGGATGAGAATATGAAAATGTGCCAATTATGTCTAAGACTTCTAAAAAGGCTATTTAAGTCTAATCCTAACTTATTTCTTTTAAAATATCTAAAAATGCAGTCCTAAAAATATTATCTAAAAATGCAATCCTAAAAATTTGATTAATTAAACCTACGTGTCTATTATATTAAACCTTAATGTCCTATATGCTTATGCAAATTTTTTTGAATATTTTGATTTTTGATTTTTTAGTTTTTTTTAGTTGAATAATTGTTAAACAATGATTAAATCTAAACAATTAATATAATCACTAAATAAAGGATCGAAATAATTGAAAAAATAACCTGACGTCTCATAGGTTAAATTAACAATTATTCTAACCCTAATCGTCACAACAACTTAAAATAATTAAAAAATCTAGCCCGAAGTCTTACGGACCAAATTAAATAATTATTATGATTTTAACAATTAAGATTCTACCAAAAAGCCCAAAAATTAAAAATAATTAGAAAAATGATCCGATGTCTCTCGGATCAAATTAATAATTATATTAATTTCGGACAAAATCCTAGCGGATAATGCCTATAAAATGCACAAATATTAACATTCAATATTACAATTCAAATTATTAAACTAAAAGAATGCTATCAAATAAAATAAACATAAAAATAACATAAAAATAAAGACAGTAAAATAAACTAAACTATAAAAGTAAAACAAAACAACCTAAGGGGGGGAGTGAACCGACGGTGGACGGCGCGGGCGATCGTTGGGGCTTCGGCGGGGAGCGGCTGCAGGTGGACAGCGGCGGGCTCGAGCTCGGGGCAACGGAGATCGGTAGAGCAAGGGCACGACGCGGCGTCTGGCGAGGCAGCAGACCGGCGAGGGGCTGAACAGCAGCGTCGGGCAGCAGATTTGTTGGATGTTGGGGTAGAGGAGGATTGCGTGATGGGAGTAAGCGCGGGTGGACCAGCGGCAGCGATGGGCGAGCAGGTCGTTGGTGGTGGTGGCGGAGACAGCGCGGGCTGCTGGCGTGAGCGTCGGGGGCCGGAGCTGAGGCGTCGACCGGCGGGGTATTCGTGCAGCAACGCGGACGGGAGGTGAAGGTGTTACTTGGGCGGGCGCGGTGGCACCGGACGGAGGGGGGATGTAGTTTGCGGAGTGCGTGCATCGTGCTTCGAACAGGCTGTCATACACAGAGACCAGCACAGTGGACGAATGGGTGAAGTACTATGACAGTGCTGGTGCAGAGGCGGGCTTGTGAGGCGCCGGCGGAGCAACGGCGGTTGACGGCTCGGCTGCTGGCGTGGGCGAAGCTGGCGCAACGCTCACGGACGAAGGCTGCGGGGGGAAGGAGACCCGTGCGCGAGGAAGACAACCTTCTTGCTGCTTTTTCTTTTTTTCTTTCTTTTTTTTTACTTTCACGACGTCTCCTCACACGACCTCTCTCTGCTGTACCTTTCTGCAGAAACCAAAACTCACTTTTGGTGGACTTTGACTCATGCAAAAGGGAAAATGAACAATAGAAATAGAAGAGGATGCCCTTTGTCCGAATTCTCTTCCCTATTTTTTTAACTCTTGCTCACTTTTCTTTTTTCTTTTCTTTGCACTTCTGCAGGTTGTCAGAAGAGAAGAAAAATGACTTTTCTTGGACGACAAAGGAGGTTTTCTCTTCTTCTTTTTTCACTTTCACGAATTCTCTCGTGTTTTTCTTCTCACCAATTTTTTTTCGCAAATTCCCCCCCTTGGCTCACGAAAATTATGGCTCTTTTTATAGTGATTTTCAGATGGCCATTTTTATAGCAACTTTCGACTTTCCACCTTCTATTGCATTAAATCAAGCCCGCAAATCGGAACGTGATTTCGCAATCAGCTCAATCCGGCTCAGATTTCTTTCATTTTGCAAAATTCCTGCCTCTTATTCACTTGATTTTTAATTGTTTCTACATTTATCAAAATCTGAATATCCATCAGAATTCCAATTTTCCATGCATAATCAATCAAATCAATTTCCCCCAATTTTTCATTTTTTTCCTTTTATTTGTTCCAATGCAATTTTTATTTTCTTTATTTTCCCAGATTTGCTAAAATTAGGTGTCAACACCTATTATCTATTAAACAATCCAAAATAAAATGCACATATTAATTATTTTCGTTATATTAACTTAGATATACTTCAATTTATAGCCTACTAACTAAAATAATCCAAAATAAAAAAATGTATATTAAATATTTTAGTTTTAAGTGAAGATAATACAATTGGACTCATTGATTGATAAACTCAAGCGTGACGAAGGAGTTTCGTGTTCATTTTCTTGGGAGACTCATCCCATTTCTCGAGAAAAAAGTTCCAAGAGGAAAAAACACACAAAGAGAAAGACTCCTTAACTGATGCAGTTAATTTTCTATGTTCACGATATCTCTTCTAAGTAACACGAGTGATATAAAATATGGTACAAGCGTTAAGACTCCTCAGATTCCAACGAAACCAGGATAGTCAACCTTAAATGCCCGTCATCTTTGTCATCCGACAATATCTCAACATTGCTTTCCTTAATTCTCTTTGCTTTTGTCTTTTTTTTTTCTTTCCGTAGGGATAGTTTCAGTCATTGAGGAAAGATCTCAATTTGAAACATTTATCTCTCGTAATTCAATCGGTTGATTTTCTAATATATACTAATCATGTCCCTCTTTTCAAAGGTATGGCTTAAGTTTTGTATGCTTCTTTCATGGTGCTTTCAAGTTACAGCCCTCACGCTTTTATGGACATGTGGTGTTCGAACCATTATGCTAATTGGCACTATGTATTTCTCCGATCAAGCGAGGTAAACATATAAATGATCGAACTTAATATCCACTTTGCCTCCTGTGACCTTCTTAAATTAGTATTGATTTATATTATACTATGCAAACATCAATGAAAAGTGACCTGAAAATCTTAGAGACGTTGAATAGAAACTTTTTCATGATCTTTGACCATGGATATGAGATCCAATCAATTAGAAAATCTAAAATATATGACATTGTAGTTATTAAGTTTTAGTATACATAAATTGACTCCTTATTAAAGAGGCCAATTAATTATCATATATAAAACCTACTAGATTATTATTTTTTAGTTGCAATTATAAAAAAAAAAAATTATACACCGATAATTTTAAACACAAGTACATAAACAAAATAATTTAACCGGGAAAGCTAAAGTTTGACAATCTCAAATACTTGCTACAGCACTCCATCACCATATATTTGGGTGTACATGTGATTATTGTCACGCTTTTCCTTCACTAATTCATAATCACATCATTAAAAATAGAATTGACCACTGCTCAGAGCGTTGTAGATAGTTTTAGATATTGCACCAAGATGGACTCTTAGAGTATTATTGGTAATTCATAGTATATAAAATTGACCAATTCAAGTTGTATTTGTCATTCGATCTCAGTTTCTTAGGTATATATCGGTAAATCTATGGTTTCTGTCAATCTCATGATGGGTCCTCGAGAATCACTTGACACTTCATGTTAATATCCCTCAGTTGATCCTAGCTTTGCTTTACATGCGTTTGAGACTCGCTGAAGTTTGCGCATGGTTGAAATTGGCGACCGACTTGCGTGATACAGTTTGAGATTTAGCAGAGGATTGATGGTCTCATTCACTGAATTAGTGAGCATTTTTCCACACGCAAGTGCTCTTATGGTTACCCTGGCAAAAGTGTTGTTCGGTTTGCATCGACCTGCATTTTCAAATAATTGCAACCTCGTATAATACTACGTCAAGCGAAATGATTAGCCGACATGGCTAAAGAGCACGTTGGAATCGGCCTTCGTAATCTATTCAGATGTTGAGTAAAAGGCCGAGCATAAAACCAGAAAAATAGGCACCAAGCTCTTATTTTTCAAATGCAAACTCCTCCTCAAATCATGTCATTGCGCTGCGCTGTGCAATTCAGTGATGGGCATGAACGACGCCATCCTCTTCCGCAGATCGAACCCGACCTTGAACCCCACTTGCGCGAGGTTCCCAAGTATCAGCACACTATGAAGCACTGACACGACACAACACTCTCCGGAAATGTTTGTATCGCGTTGGACACTTTGACACATGTTCAACATCTTCCAACACTTTTGACACTTGGTCAACACATATCGGAAAATCCGATATACTAATTAACTTTCCCGACAATCTCTGACACTTGAGTCCGAAATTTCAATGTGTGAGTTCAGAATTCCGACACGTAATTCCAACACCTAGTCACTCTCCGACACTTGAGTTCGGAATTTTGACACGCGAGTTCGGAATTTTGACATGTACAGGTCATTTTTAATAAATGATTAATCAAAATGTAAATATGTTAAAAAATTAAAAAAGGAGAAAGAAAACTTGTCTTCTCTTTACTTCTGACTCTCACTTCTCGTGACACACAATCCACTTCCAAGTTTTTTTTCTCTTCTCTTTCGACACACTTTAACAAGAAGTCCAAAATGTAGATTACTTATTTTTTTTTTCCCACAAAGTTTTATGGATTATTGGAATAGAGTTAAATTTGTCGACTTGAAACAATAAATGATATTAACAAATGATGAATTAATATTTTTAGTATAATATCATCCTAGCCTCTTTTATTATCATCTATTTATATGTGAATTTAAATCAAATTAATTTGATTAATATAATCATAAAAAATATAATTTATTATGTATATATAAAAATATATATTTAATACACAACGTGTCATGACGAGTATGAATTTTCTATTTTTTTAGAAATGACATGTCGGCGTGTCGTGTCATATCATATTGTGTCGCATAATGGTATCGATGCTACTTAGTTGGCACGCTGTCCATCGGCTTTATTGCGAAGCACACCAAATTATCCTCCGTGAATGGCGTGAATGTGTTAACTATGTTCAGGGCCACATCAGTGCCGCTTGCGAAATGCAGCATCACAACCGGCACATCGATATCGCTGCCTAGGCTCGCGTAACAGAGGCCGAGCTTGCCTTTGGGGTCTGGGACTATCAGCCAGGGGATGGCCTCAGCTACGGCACTCACCAGGTTGTGGAAGAATTAAGACGGCATGTACGTCATGAACGTTGCGGAGTCAATCACCATTTTCATGAGATTGATGGATTCCTTGGCTTCTGAGTTGGCGGAGTTGTCACCATATGAGAACCTCGTTTTTCCTACGCTGGAGCCTTCTAACTTTAAAACGTAGTATGGGTAGGGACCTATCGAGATGAGGTGTTGAGACGGCACCCGGGCCAGAGATCATGGCATCCTCGTTGAAGATGATTTTGCTCATGCCTTTCCAAACTCCAGGACGAGGCAATAGCCGAATTGACCAATGCTGGCCAGACCGACAATGCCGAGCCGGTGTTGTCGAAGATCCCATCGTTGTCATGGCTGCACCTGAACGCCATCCTCTGGAGGGTGATCGAGCTGCCGGGGGTGTTCCAATCGTTAAGTTCTCCACGGTCACGTCACCACTTGTGTAGGACTCGTCATTGTATTGGTAACAGTACTTGCAATCACGTCCATTGTCACCGCCACACCAGGTTTTGTAGAGGAACTCGCACAACATCGTGGGGGCACTGGACGGTTTCATACGTGAGGGAGATCTTGGGTTGAAGATCGGCGGTTTCTGGTCGTAGCATTTAATGCAAGCCTCGCAAGGTGTCCACGAGAAGTCGCTCCCCATGTTGACCATCACGTGGTGAAAGAAACGGATTCCAAAAACCGAAACTCGAACAATCGAGAAACGCGTCCAAGAAATTCTACAAAGGCCAATTGAATAGTTATGTCACACAATGAAAGAAATGGATTCCATGTAAGAGTTTTTCCTAATGTGGACTAAATTAATTAATATTGTAATTTACTGTTTTTACGGCTATCGTAAAACATGGTTGGTCTAAGGTGAGATAGAAGGTTTCTTAATTAGTCTAATATGGGCTGGCTAGTGTGGGCCGAGTTGAGCCTGGCCCGTAATGAAAGGGATTGGCTGGAAACTCTATAAATAGTGCTCAAGTCTCTCCTCTAACCCTAATTCTCACATGTATCCTCACCTAAGGGGCGTTTACCTAACGCTGCACGTGAGGGGGGCCACCTCATTGAGCCAGTGATACGGAGGGCAATAGAGGACAATGACTTGATGCGTGGATCCCCTTGATATATGTGGGTAATCCTTTTCTGCTTCCGCTTTATGTTCGATGGATCCCAAAATAGGTGTGTTAATCTTTCTACTCAATTATGCATATTCTTGTTTTGGTCATGGAGATCTTGGGGTTCCGCAATTTGCGTCCAACATGTGGTATCAGAGCAACCATAACCCTAGAACTTGAACGCATAAAGGTTTTGCCCTAATTTGTACGGATTAGCCCTAATTAGTACAGATCTTGCCATAATTTGTGATTTTCGAGATTTTTTGTTCAATAAAAATAAAATTAAATCACAAATTCGGACCGGGCTCGATGAGACGAGCAAGAGGGTCAGCGGCGCGTCGCCGGGGGATGCCACACGCGCCCCCACGCGCGGCCACGCGCCGCTTGGGCATCAAACGCGTGCTGCACGTGAGCTCCACGCGCCGCGCACTCAGGCGGCGCGTGTGGGCGCATGGAGGCTCCAATCGGCGCGTGGTTGGCGGCGTTGGACTCGTATGGTGATTTCCTATCTCGTGGTATATTTATTTTATATGTTTGATTATTTTATGGATGTGAAAATACATACGGAACCCTAAATACGTGTATTTTTAGTGTATTTTTGCGTATTTTTCTTATATTTTCTGTGATTTTGGAAATATAAGTGTTGGGTTATAGGTATATTATCACATAATCATTATAAAGGTGTGATTCATCAATAAAAACCAAACTTTATTGTGAACTGAAGCTGGCATAATGAGATACAATCATTATGAGATAGTAATTGAATATATCTTGAGATTATGAGAAACAATAAAAGTCATGAAATTTTTATTGCTCATGCATACTCTTTTACATGTTGGTAATCTTTGAATGATGGACGTCTTAAGAACTCGTGACCAAACTGATTGTACTGATTAACATATCTGCTGTATATACGTAATGCATGTCAATTAAGTTACTGCATATTATATATGAACTCATCTGGTCACTTGTTAATGTCTATCAAGTTGAATATTTTTATGGTAAGGGAGTATGGCAATATTTATGCAGAACAATAGTATCTACTGTTGAATTTTTAGATATTTGGTTCTCTGGTTTGACTCAATTAATAGGCCACTAGTTGATTACAATGATAATTTGTTACTTAAAAATTGGCTAATAAATCAGTTGTTGGCCTTGGAGTCATGTTTTGCCGTATAAAACTCATGAGCAATAGTTGATCAGCTGTTAAGCTTGTCGATTTGGTGTACCCTGTATTACTATTGATGTTAATTTGTGAGAGATATTTTAGATCAGCATTCTTTTTATGTTGTTCTAGTAATATGTAATCGGGGTGCATAAAAGATGTTTTATTCTTTGTTATGAGAAGTTTCTTGTATTACTGTGATCAATGATCTCATTAGAATCTGTCTTTTAGGTTCGCTGTATATATATATATATATATATATATATATATATATATATATATATATGTATGATTACTTTTTATTAGTGAATAAAGCAATGTAATTGGCATGATATGTGATTTTGGTGATATGCTGCCCTTATCACTAAAGATAAAATCACATGTATATGGTGTATGTGAGGAGTAAAGTTTATATCCCTGGTATGAGAGAATTTCAATGATTCAATTGAGTAGTGACCGCCAAAGTGGCACGCTTGATTGGGTTTGAGAAATTTCGGTCTCGTATGATGATTATGATGTCTCTTGATCTAATGCGTGGTCATACTCCCAAAGGAGGTGATTGTGTATTAGTTCATGGAGGGATACATGATAGTGTGGTGGAGGAGTGACCAATCCTAATGGTTCATATGCCCAAAGGTGATGAATTCACGAAGATTGGAATATATTCTCATAACCCTTATCTTGTGGGGAGTGTACAACTGCATGTCATGTATTCTGCCCAAAGGTGATTATATGATTATGCGTGTAACTCTCTGGATGTGTACTTGTACGTCAAGTTACACAGTACTCACATGATGCTAATTATATATATTGCTTGGTTTTCAGTCACCTTTTCTATAATTAATAACTCCACTATTATTGAGGTTTTTTACTGCTTAAAATTTTAAGTTGTGGACATATGATTTGTTGTTTGAGGAAAGAGCAATTGAATTTGCTTACTGTCCATGAAGCGTTCCATTCTAGAACACTTGAAAAGAGGTTTGCTTGCGGACTGCACTGCTATAAGATGATGTAAGCCTTAGTTGCTTGAAATTATGTCTTGTCTAATATTGAAATTAGGACACATATGCAAAGATTGTGTTTAAATCCTAATGACATATACATCTCGTATATGGTTAAAAGGTTGTTTCCGAAAGTTTTCTATTTAAAGAAATTGATTGAGATAAAGAATAAACTGGTTCAAATTAGTCTTGAAGGTTGTCAAGCCTAATAGTAGCGGTAAGTATTTTGGCAAATATGACAATACTAAATTGCTTAAAGGGTCATTTGTCAAATACTTGGTAAATTATAGGGTGGTAATTTAATTACTATACCTGAAAATCCTGACAAAAAGATTTGGCCGAAAGGCATAAATGCACCACGTTAAACATGGTGATGAGTATGATTAGTAAGACTAATTTATCTGATTTTTTGTGGGCTGGTATTATGAAAGAAACTTTTTCACGTACAAAAAGTGTCTCTTATTAAAGTTGTTTCATAAACTTCTTTTGAGTTATACACTGGACATAGATTATTTGAATCATATTAAATTTAGAGGTGTTATGTAGAAGTGAGATTATCTAATCCAATATTAGATGCGTTGGAATTTAGATTCACTCGGAATTATTTTGTATCTTACTTAGATTGTTCAAAATGGTATTGATTTTAAGACCCTAAAGAAGATACAAGAATTATGGTATCATATACTGTAAAGTTTCTACAGTTTGACAAGGATAGCTGCTCTCAGACTATTAAAGATAATAGTATAATGGATGTTACTGTATCTTTTTTTTTTTTTTTTTTTTTTTGTTACTGTATCTTTGTCTTTGCTTATATAAACAATTGTGGTACAGACAATTGTGGAATCTCCTGTACCATGGACTAAACTTGTTGAGGTTTAAAGTACTATTCTTGATATAGTTTATAATGAAATTTCTTAAACTTCTCAAGTGCAGAATGAAGTGGTTGCAGCTTTATTAAGGAGATTTGTTAAGGAAAGACGATCAGTTATACCATCAGACTATATAGTCTATTTGTGAGAGCATGATTACAATATCCACTATATGGTTGATGTAATGACATATTTATAAATGTCGTTTCTTATTCTCAATCAAGTATGTGATTAGATGCCATAAAAGACGATATACAATCTATGAAACATCATAGTGTTTGGAAACTAACTTATTGGCATACAAAATTAAAAGAATTTCAAAAAAGAAAAAAAAAAGATTGTGGAATTTAAAGCCAAATTGGTAACTAAAGTTTTCACTCTGAAAGAGGGGTGGATTGTTTATAGTGAAGAAATAAATATTTCTTTCTAGTATTTTTAAAGATTCTTTCAGAGTGAATGTGTCATTAATAATTTATTTTGATATGGAGTTACGCCAAATAGATACAAAATCTATATAGTGCAACTGGATGATTTTGCAGCAGATTCAAGTAAACTTGTATGTATACTGAAAAGTTCTAATTCATGGTATTAAGCAAGTTTCCAGACAATATTCTTAAAGTTTCATAGTGTTGTTATTTTGTTCAATTGGGAACAAAGTAATTCAATATAATGCAAGGTCAGTGGGAGGAAATTTATTTTTCCTCATACTTTATGTACATGATGTTTTGCTTACAAGTTGTGACCTTCAGACATCTTATATCCTTTGTACTAAGGTCTGTAAGGATTGTTTTTGCCATATTATATTAGATTTTCTCGGAGGATATTTGCTGATTGTATATTGGAAATATTCAATATACATCATTGCAAGCCAGGAATTGCTCCTGTTGTTAAGGGTGATGGACTAAATCTATCACATTGTCCTTATTTAGATATTGAGAAAATCTAATTAAATGGTGTACCTTGTGTCAGTGCGTATACTCAAATTTGCACTAGACTAAATATCGTCTTTGTGACGGGACTTCTAGGAAGATATCAGTCAAATCTAGGACGTGATCACTGGGTTGTTGCCAAGAAGATTTTAAAGGTACTTAAAGAAAACAAGAGATTATATGCTGATTTACAAACATGTTCAATTCTTGCAGTTAGTAGGGTATTTAGATGTAAACTTTGTTGGCTGTTCTGATGACATGCAATCAATAACAGAATACATATTTATGTTAGCAGTAAGTGCAATAAATAAAGTTTTATGTCATCTTCTACTATGTAAGCAGTGTTAGTAACATTCTTTTAGGCTGTTACTTGGGCTTTTAAGCTCCACAACCTCATGAAAGGAGTTGATTGTTTTAACTTTATGGATAGATTCATACGGTTGTATTGAGATAACAAATTTGTAGTATTATTTATTTACTACAGAGGTCTCAATGGATCTAAATATATGGTGGTCAAAATTTTTGACCAAAAGCAAATAGTACAGAAAGGTGACGTTTTAATATAATATATATTTCACAGATGATGTGATTGCAGATCCATTAACTAAAGGCCTACACCGGTGTTTATTTGAGTGACATATTGTTAGCATGGGCCTAGGAGCATCATGAGATGCTATTGTTTAGTGGGAGCTATTTTGGCTTTACTTTGATAAGGGTTTCATTTGTATTCGTTACATTTTGTAACGGTTTGATATTTATCAACTTTTGCATTCAATAAAATATTTTTGAATGTGTTATTATTATGTTGAATACATATTGATAAAGTCTCAAGGGATTGTATAAACCTTGAGTGAAGGCTAGGGGCATCCGGGCATCCGGTTATTAGCCTTGTGCATATGTCTTGTGATACATAAATAAAGGTTAACCATAAGGACAAGACATATGTGGGTTCATTGGAACCATAAAGCATTCTCTAGTGGCACAAGTTTTTGTGACGCCTAAAGTTAAGAGAATGGTGACTGACAAATGGGATCTCTCTATGAGAGATGTTATCCATTTGCCACACTACCATATTGAATCCATATCAATAAAGTTGAGAACATTCGTGACTATGGAAGGCTCCGTGTATATACATGCAGTTACCGCCATGATTCGGTGTTTAAGACTTTATGGGATAGGATTGACTATTAAGAATTATCTCTGGACCAAATGTGCGCACATACAGTACGATTTCAATTAATATAGTCCAAGTGGGAGAATGTAAGAGTTTTTCCTAATGTGGACTAAATTAATTGATATTGTAATTTATTATTTTTACGGCTATCGTAAAACAGGGTTGGTCTAAGGTGAGATAGAATGTTTCTTAATTAGTCTAATATGGGCTAGCTAGTGTGGGCCGAGTTGAGCCTAGCCCGTAATGAGAGGGACTGGCTGGAAACTCTATAAATAGTGCTCAAGTCTCTCCTCTAACCCTAATTCTCACATGTATCCTCACCTAAGGGGCGTTTACCTAACACTGCACGTGAGGGGGGCCGCCTCATTGAGCCAGTGATACGGAGGGCAATAGAGGAGAATGACTTGATGCGTGGATCCCCTTGATATATGTGGGTAATCCTTTTCTGCTTCCGCTTTATGTTCGATGGATCCCAAAACAGGTGCGTTAATCTTTCTACTCAATTATGCATATTCTTGTTTTGGTTATGGAGATCTTGGGGTTGCGCTATTTGCGTCCAACATTCCAAAATACCGAAACTCGAACAATTGGGAAACACGTCCAAGAAATTCTACAAACACTAATTGAATAGGTATGTCACACGATGAACATACCTTGTCTTCTGTCACGACCCTCCTTTTTCATCAAGGGGAAAAGAAATGGATATACAGGTATTGCCTATAGTGGTGGGCTAATGGTCTGAAATCAATCTCATGTTCATATCTCGCACGACGTTAAATTTCAATTTAAGTTTGATGTAACCTAAAAGGTTCTTTGTGAGACAGGAGTCGCCCCTAGCCATTTGGGTTCGGCTAGAAACTAAATAAAATGTGGGAGGATCATATCGTTTCCTATGCAATAGAGATTCTAATTTCGAAAACTTGATTATGCTAAGAACTATCTAAGATATGGAATAATGACCATCTACTCCACTGGGGGGTTGATTGAGAAGGGTGCCTTCCGAGGCTTCAAGCTGCGAACCCTTGGATGGCGAGAGTCCAAAGCTACAAACCTGCGTATGCTTGGAGAGACTATTAAAATCGCCAATTAAAAAGGATTCCGAGATTGCAAATTGCGAATCAAACAGAAAGGTTTTTAAAGGAGCTCCGAGATTGCGTGAGCAAATTAAGCGGAGATTTCAAATGGAAATCTTAATCAACTTCAAATAACGTACAAAGACTTTGGATGTCGTTCAATGTTTGGCAAATGTTAACAAAATTCCTTTGGAGGAAAGTTTTCAACAAGATGATTTTGGTTAACTCAAAAAGTTTTGTTAACACTGCTAAGTTGGAGCACCCTAGTCAGAAAGGTCTTCTCAATCGCTCACAAAGGGTTTTTTTTATCCCATTCATTAGCGTGGAAAATCAATTTTTTGACTGCTAGAGATGTCTCACACAACTGACGTCCGAGGCACTTGGAAATAGTCACAATGAGTAGATTTTGATAAATTGAAAAGGTCTTTTAAGGACCATAATGTAGGTTTGATCCCAAGCTTACAAAAAGGATAGTCACTTTGAGGACAAGAAAGAATATTCAACAAAATCTTTGCCGGGTTTACAAGTCCATAACCTTGAAGATAAATATCAATGCAAAGGTGAACAAGATGTGTGCACGAGCCCATGTTCAGGGATCGTAACTCGAAAGACTAACATAAAACCTTTGAATTAAACATTCTAAACACAACTCAATCGCTCCAAGTTTTGAAAAGATAAAAGAATGCCATAATTTATGGGTCGGAAGTAAAGCTATAGACTATTAACCGGAGGCCTTCTGCAGCCGTTTTAAAATGTACCTACTGTTTATCTTGTCATATTATATCGGTAGGGTCCTCCGGGCATTCGCGTATATTAGTGCCATAATATTGTTCTATGTCTCTAAGAATCTGGATCTCGTTGTCTTTGACAAAATTTACCACAACACCCTGCAAAAGCAGATGCGGATTGGCATTTGTAAATTGCGATGTCGATGAGATTTATTATTATACCCACAGGATGAACAAAAAACTGAATTGCCATTGCCTCCACTTCAAGGTTCAAAATAGTTACCTTCCGCCCAAAACGGCCTAATCGAGGCCCAATGGACATACAGCTCTCTGCTGTTGGGAAGATCATAGTTGACAATGAGACAAACCTACAGAGTGTATTGAGAATGATTCAGTCGTCCACTCGCGCAACTAAATGGTCGTGGCGCAACAGGAAAATAAGAAATTTGGCCTTCTGAAAAAGCAAGCATCCGACCTACGAATGAGTTGATGCACACAGTAGCCAAAAACAGTAGAATGTCATCATTTGCATTATTGCGATGTTAATTTTCAGGACTAACCTGCTCAACATCAATCCCTCGAGTCCACACATTGGTGGTGATCATCAACCGAGTTGCCCCAGATCGGAATCCAGCCATTACTGCATCTCTCTCCTTTTGAGGCATGTCCCCGTGCATGAAAGACACAGTGAAGTTGGAATCACGCATCTTTTCAGCAAGCCACTCCACCTGCTCGACATATATAAGGAAGAAATGAAAAGCCACAGCACAGAAGATAAGATCAAATAGAAATAGAGCAATAGAGGTCTTCACAATCTCTAAGTCGTCAAGGTGTTTATGTTCGACCTCAAGTGTGGAACCCGACATGGTTGGAGTCGTACCTTTCACTTAGTGTTGCAGAATACAACTCCTTGGCTTATGGGGCAGTTGTCGTATATATCGCACATAGTGTCAAATTTCCAGTCTTCTCTTTCCACTGGCACCATGTACTGGTCGACGCGCTGCAACCATACGAAGTAAAGGAAGGATTGTGTCAGAAGAATCTCATGATCCCTAGCCGCCATCAAATGCAACTAACCCAATGTAGCTCACCTCCAGCATCAACTCATCATGCTTCATAACAATCCTTATGGGATCGGTCATGAATCTTCCTATCGTCTCTAATATCTCAGTGGGGAAGGTTGCTGAAACTAAGACAACCTGCAGAGAATGCCACTCGTGCATTAGCCAGTTGCGAACATGAACGTGTATGAGCGACTCCCTAACAACTGATTTAATTTAGAACGAAGCAAATCATAGCAATGTGCTGAAAAATTATGAAGCGCACATCACGGGGAGAGAAGTATGTCTCGTCGTGGTAAAAAATCTACTCCTCATCAGACAAGACAAGGAGAAAAAGAAAAGAACAAGTGCCCTTACTTTGAAGTACCCTATGGAGAGTGAAATTGCTAGCAATTGGGACGATATGGAAAAGATCTGGCATCACACTCTACATTGAGTTACGCGGGGCTCCCGAAGAACGTCCGATGCTCCTTATTTAAGCAACCCTCAACCCAAAAAGCAATTGGGGAGAAGATGCCACTGATCATATTTGAAACGTTTGTCCCTAATAGTGTTGATTTAATAAATGCAAGGTGTATGGATGGGGATGAACTTTCACACGGAAACTTATTAAGAGAGTTGATTTAATAAATGCAAGATGTATATATAGGGATGGATTCTTCAATGCAGGTTTTTTTGATTTGATTTGATTTGATTTTTTCTAACCACATCCCGACCTTAATAGCATACTTGACGTGTAACCTAAAGATTTATCCTTTTGAAGGTCCAAAGCGAACATGACATGAACCATAGTCGGCAAAAATCAAACAAGAAGGTTGCAACTCAGAAAAAGGCAAATGAATATAACCTCTCAACTTCCCACGTTGACCAAATTTCAGCTTTAACATGGGATTGGGACATTCGGAAGGTCCAAAGTGAACATGACATGAACCATAGTCGAGAAAAATTCTACATGAGGGTTGCAGCTCGAAAAAGACAAATGAATATAATTTCTTGAGGGTTTTCTCAGCTAATTCTCTGTTCCTCTCTCCAGAACATTGCTCCTCAATCACATGAATCCATTCCACCAAAGAAGAAAGAAAATCACATGGATCCACTCTCAGAAACCCCAATCCAGCATACAAAAGACCAAAAAAATGCGACTTTTGAGTTGGTCGGTTTCTCTCTTAATTTTCAACATCTACTCCGGAATAAGAAGGCCTGCTCTAAAATTACAGCAGTCTGAAAATGGTAAGTGGAGACATTCTTCGAACATGGGACGCGCTTCTTCCCCATTAAATGTCTCCCACACGACTTATGTCTATCTAATTGTAGTGATCATCACAGCTCTCTCTAAATAAGGTCCATTCACGAAATTTCGAGTGGAATAATGTTTTTTTTTCTTTCTTTTTTTCTAGTTGGCTATAATATGTAGTTGGTCAACTATGCAACAAATATTACGTAATATTTCTAGCGGAATAATGTTTTTATTGGTTTAGAAGTTTCCCATAATCATTTAAGTGACCACAAGTATAAATTGTTGAAATAAAATAAAATTGATTATCGGATGACGATTGCTAGATGAGAAACTTGCAAGCATTGAAGGAGCCATAAAAACCTTATGGTAGGTTACATGGATTTGAAGAATGGAAGTTATTGAAGACTTCTGTTACTTTTTTGTGCGTTTTGTTTGTATTTATGATTACTTGTATGAGGCTGTTTTGTTTTAGTCATTAAATTTGTGGGTTGTTATGTAATCCTTGACGTTTGTAAACTTCAATTCCTATATAAATGGATGAAGTCGTGAGTTGTAAATCAAGCCACAAGTCATAGTCCACGAAGACACAAATAAGAGCATGCATTCTCAATGCAAATTTCTCCCTCAAATTTCTAGTGTTCTTATTCCAAGTTTCCAAAGTTTATTGTCATTCTTGGTTCCAACATAAATAAGGTCCATTCTTGAAGTCCGTGGTGAAAGTTCCTGTTAACCATCTCAAACTGATTCTTGCTTCTGCCTTCTTATCTTGAACTAGGAAAACACTAAGAGAGACTGAGAGAGGGAGAGAAAATGTCAAGGACTGTGCAAATTGTTTTACGGGAGATTGACGAAGTGGAGAGGAGGATAGGGCGTCTCAGATCGGAGCTCGACACTATCGAGAATGCATTTTTGCGTGATAGGCGGGCTGAGAATATCAATCACCCGGAAGCCCACATGGCAGCGACGCGAGCCAGAGTGCTGGAAATTCGAGAAGACATCACCCGGGCAGCCCACATGGCAGCGACGCGAGCTAGAATGCGGAAAATTCGAGGAGAGA
This sequence comes from Eucalyptus decipiens, assembly GCA_014182575.1. NCBI lineage: Eukaryota > Viridiplantae > Streptophyta > Magnoliopsida > Myrtales > Myrtaceae > Eucalyptus > Eucalyptus decipiens. The sequence continues at coordinate 12,999,449 of CM024613.1, read as the reverse complement.
TCACCCGGGCTGAATATGAGCGTGATGCGCTCATCATAGAATCCATGGACTTAATGGCGGAACGATCTTCTCCTCTCAAATAGAGAATACGTTTGCTTTTATGGGCATCCGAACGTTAAGAGAAGCATAGTGGGGTCTGGGGTTTTATTGGATAAGGTTGTAAGAATGGTATACTTATGTAGTTGGGAGAATAATTGTTTCTTGGATATGGTTCTTAAACTTCAAGATTGATAATAGCATTTTCTTGTTTCTTGGCCGTCGAAGAATAAGAAATAAAGATATATAGAAATGTTTCTTGGATCCCGCATTGAATATGTTTGGAGTTTCTTTGTTTACAATGCTCACAGCTTGTAGGTTTAAAGTGTACGGGGCCTGTCATACGATTGGAAATATCTTTCATCCATTTCATTTTATATAATGATTCTATATAATTCTTAAGTGTAGGATCATTTTCATATTTGCCGGTCGTTTAGTTGCAATGAGTATGACCGGCAAATATGAAAATGAAGAGAAAAGCTAGGAGAGTAAAATTCGTGAAGAAGTCCCTTAATTCTTAGATTCATCCAACATCTGCTTTTATAAATTTGTGCACTTGAGATCTTTGATGATACACACCTACTGGACATTACATATCCTTCAATCTTCCCCAAAGAAAAGCATAATAAGACTGAGTATGTCATAGAAAAGAAATGTATACAGACGGACTTCAAATATATGCAATTATGTAGGGGCATGCCCAAGCGGGAAAAAAAAATACTGAAGAGAAAAGCTAGGAGAGTAAAATTCGTGAAGAAGTCCCTTAATTCTTAGATTCATCCAACATCTGCTTTTATAAAACTTTGTGCACTTGAGAACTTTGATGATACGCACCTACTGGAGATTACATATCCTTCAATCTTCCCCAAAGAAAAGCATAATAATACCTGAGTATGTCATAGAAAAGAAATGTATACAGATGAACTTCAAGTATATGCAATTATATAATTACGTATTCTCTATTGTCTTGAAAGTCCAAATACAGTTTCCGTGTGAAAAATTGTCTTTGCTGGTGCGGTGGGAAAAAATGTTGTATGATCTAATAATTAATTCAACCAACATGGAACTCACATAATTAATTGTCGAGACGGCATTGGTCCACAAGCTCCGAAATCTTTTGCTAGAGATCATTTAGGTGATCGCCCCCATCTTTAGTCTTGACCGCCAAATCGTCCACATAACATTAGATGATATAGTGGAGCAAAGTCCCTAGGAAGGAAAGTCATGAACGTTGCGCCGGCTTTCTTTGAACCTAAAATGTGTAACTGTGTATCAGAATATTCCCCTGGAATTATAAAGGCCGTCGTTTCCTCGCCACCATTTGGATCCATTCTTGTATTGATTGCTGCTGGAATATCCATTCTATCCGTAGCTCGGCGATAGGCAAAAGGAATGTGTCCTTTGGACTGGCATTGTTTAAGTCTATGAAGTTAACAAAACACTCTAACATTGGTCATTCTTCTCTTTCGCTGGCAAAATATTTCCAAGCCAAGCAGGGTATTCATTTCAGTAACTTTGATAAGTTAGTCGAATTCAGCTACTAGGTCCGGATGAAAAGAATTTGGTTTCTGGACGAATATTCAACTAAGATATCATCTGTTTCTCTCATCAGCCGGTGACTAGGCATATAAAAGTAGATAACATGCACATGCACATGCACATGCACATGCCCATAGACGTGCAGATTCCCCTCTTTTATCAACACAGGTAATAAATCCAAGATGTATAAATAAGGATGAGTTCTTCTAGTGCTCATGGAAAGCTCAAAAGCCTATATATATCCGCATTGAACAAGAATAACTTGGATTAGAAGTACGTAGTTTTGTGAAAGTTAACGTGGAAACTTGATAAGAGCGTTGATTTAATACGTGCGAGATTTATAAATAAGGATGGGTCCTTCAATAGAGGTTTTTCTATTTGATTTGATTTTCCATTTTTCTAACCACTTCTTGATCCCACTCGTTTTCTTTTGTATGGCCAAGAACGGAAGTCCTTTGCCTTTGCAAGACTCCTTCAAGTCATACCCACAAGCACTAGAGACTCGTCGATTTAAATTTTTTTGCTGACAACTTGTGAACTTATCCCTGTCCACAATGTGAAGAGGATTAATCTGTGAGTTCCTAATATGTTTTCATTCTAGGAAATGACACCTTCATCTAAATCACCTATGCCAAAATCAAACAACAGTCAATTCTTATTAGAAGATGATTAATCTGTGAGTTCTTAATATGTTTTCATTTCAACAAACCCTATATTGTTATGAAATACATGAATGGATAGAATACATGAATGAATATTCATTATATTCATCTTATCCAATGTACTTATTATGGTACATTCGTATCAAATGTTCTAAGTACATCTCCCTATACAATGAACGTTCGTCTGCCTTATCCTGTACATGTATCATTCGATACATTGATATTAATGATAAGTACATTCCTGTTCTCCTATAAATAGGAGTTTAGTTTTGATGTACAATAGACAACAACACAGAAACACGATAGTGAGATACTAGAAATAAAGCTCTCTCTCATCTTGCTTTCTCCACTATCTCTTGTGTTCACTTGCTTTCTCTTCTTTAATCTCTTCTCTATTATATATTCGCCACGCGATATTTTACAACATGTTATCAGCACGAGGATCTACCGATTGAGTAAGTAACTTTTGCAAGCACGAAAAATCTACCGACTGAGTAAGTAAGTTTTGCAAGGTGGGTACTCTTTTTATTAATCAACTTATACTTCATCTTCTTCTATCAATTCTTCATTTTTATTTTTCTTGGCCCGAAGCCAAAATTCAAATCTAAAAGTATCATTCTGCTCCTGAAGTAACGGTGGATATTTGGAAATCCATTTAATTAATTTAAGGATTTATTTTTGCAAGGATTATGGCAAATATTGAAAAGCCCAAATTCCACATCCTGGAAGTGAGTGGAAAGAATTATCTATCCTGGCGCCTTGACATGTAAATGCACCTCCAAGGGCAAGGTCTCGCTAATACGATTACAGAGGATGGAACCTCAAATGAAAAGGATAAAGCAAATGCGCTGATTTTTATTTGCCGTCATTTGCATGAGAGCCTGCAGACTCAATATTTATCCGTTCGAGACCCTCATATCTTGTGGAGGAGGTTGAAGGATAGGTATGATCATACCAAAACTGTTATCCTCCCTCAAGCACAATATGACTGGCAAAATCTCAGATTGCAAGATTTTAAGTCAGTGTCTGACTATAATTCTGCTTTATTTGATATCGTTTCTCGGCTTGAGTTATGCGGTATCAAACTCGCTGATGCGGAATTGTTAGAGAAAACTTTCTCCACCTTCCATGCTTCGAATATTGTATTGTAACAGCAATACCGGCAACGTCAGTTTGCCACATATTCTGAATTAATTTTTGTGCTTCTTACTGTCGAGCAAACCAATGAATTACTGCTCAAAAATCATGATCTTAGACCTGCTGGCTCAAAAGCATTGCCTGAAGCACATGCTAACTTTGAGAAAAATACTAGCCATTTTAAGGGCTATAAGCGCAGGCAAGAACATAATCCTAGAAGGGGCAATAAATTTAACCGCCCTAGGAAATCAAACTTTGGCGTGAATCATGGCAAAGAAAAGAAGCCAAAGAAGGTGATTAATGAAAGTATTTGTCATCGCTGTGTAATATTATCCGTACACGCGGTCTTAGGAGACCAGGATCCTCGCTGTGCACCCACACGTGGTCAAGCGGTCCACAGCGGTCAAGAGTTGGCTCTAATACCATTTGTAACGACCCGGGCCCCACTGTGTAATATTGTCCACTTTGGGTCACCTGCCCTGGTGCGGACGAACCGCCATCCCAGCCACGGTCTTTTCCCTCACGGCTTTAAAACGCGTTACACAGGTGAGAGGGACCAAGCCTTATAAGCTAACCAAAATCTCCCTCCCTAGGCGATGTGGGACAAGAGAGGAGGTTGTTACACTCTCCACCTCTTAACAGAATAGCGTCCTCGCTATGGCCCCACGGGCATCAAAATAGCATTCGAGCTGTGGTCCCACACTCGGTTAGCTGTGTAATATTGTCCGCTTTGGGTCACCCGCCCTATGGCATGACTGGGCACTGGTCACGTACCTGTCGTACGCCAAAACATTTTGTTGACCTATACCGGGCATCTTTAAATAATACAGGCAAGCGTGGTGAATCTCATGCCATTGAAATTAATCCTACTGCCATAACCACTATTGATACTAACAATATTTCTGTTGGTGGAACTCATCTTGCTCCTGAAGTAGCAAATGTGAAGACCTCTGATTACTTTGATGAGACATCAGATTGATGGATGATGATTTGAATTTTGAATTTTATGATTCTAATAATTTCTTTTTAGTTGTTTCGCTTTAGATATATTACATAATATTATTCTTTCATATGGTTATGAAATGCTTATGAACCTTATATAATATTTATTTGACTCTATAACTAAAATGCAATATTGATTAACCCTAGAAGTGGTTATATGACTCAATTGAGGGGGAGATATTATAAACTATGCATTGCAACATTGATATGTGGCGAGTTCACAATATGCAATAATGATTAGCCCCAGAAGTGGCTATATATGCATTGCACTCTTTTTTCTTTATGTCCGGTTTTTTCCCATAGGGTTTTTCCGGCTTAAAGTTTTTAACGAGGCAATTAAAGCATCCATAAAAGGGAGAGATCATAACATGTGTGCTCTGCACTCTTTTTCTCTTTTGTTCGGTTTTTATCCCACTAGGTTTTTCCGGCTTAAGGTTTTTAATGAGGCAGTATCATTCGATGCACATTCGTAATGAATATGATGAATATTCAAGGGGGAGTGTTATGAAATACATGAATGGATAGAATACATGAATGCATATTCATTATATTCATCTTATCCAATGTACTTATTATGGTACATTTGTATCAAATGTTCTAAGTATATCTCCCTATACAATGAACGTTCGTCTGCCTTATCCTGTACATGTATCATTCGATACATTGATATTAATTATAAGTACATTCTTGTTCTCCTATAAATAGGAGTTTAGTTTTGATGTACAATAGACAACAACACAGAAACACGACAGTGAGATACTAGAAATAAAGCTCTCTCTCATCTTGCTTTCTCCACTATCTCTTGTGTTCACTTGCTTTCTCTTCTTTAATCTATTCTCTATTATATATTCGCCACGCGATATTTTACAACATATATCATATATTCCAGCCGATTCAAATTCTTTGAATTAAGAAATTGAGGCCCTGTTTGGTTCAGCATTTGAAATGCTCATTTGGGCTCTAAAGTCCCTTGGCCAAATGCAAAGGTGTTTGGTTCGTTTTTTTTTGCACGACTTTGGCGAGATGCAATTGCATCTTCAAGTGGCTCTAAGAGCCTTTAGCCCAATGTAGCTCTTGAGGTCCTTTGGCAAGTTGCATCTTCGGTACTGTTCATCTTCTTCGTGGTACTGTTCATCTTCTTTGGAGAGACGAACGGAGGCCAATGATCGTCGACCAAGGAGAGGCCCGCACCGGCGACCGTTGCCTGGGGGTTGTGGCCACCTGGCGATTGCCACCTGAGGTCGTGTGACCTCAGGCGTCGCTTGGGTCGAGCGGCCTGGTCGCCAGACCTCAGGTGTCGCGCGACCCAGGCGATGGTCGTGCGACCTCAGGCGTTGCCTGAGGTCTAGCGACCTTAGGTGGTGGTTGCCTAGGTTTGCGCGACCAAGGCGATGGAGGCTTGAGGTCACCGAACCTCAGGCGACGCGTCGCCTAGGTCGCGCGACCTAGGCATTGCCTGAGGTCCGGTGACCTTAGGCAGTGGTCGCTTGGGTTCGCGCAACCCATGCGACGGAGGCTTGAGGTCGCGAAACCTCAGGCAACGCCTGGGTCGCGAGACCCACGACGACGCCTAGGTCGCGAACCCCAAGCGTCGCCTAAGGTCCGACGGCAACATGCGATCGTCGCCTGGGTCGCGCGAACCCAGGTGACCCCCGCCTGAGGTTGCCGGACCTCAGGCAAGGCTGTCCGGTGGCTTCCTTTAAAAAAAAAATTAAAATTTTTTTATATATAAAATTTACCAAAAATCCTTCACAAAATGTAGTTTTTACCGAACGGTGTTTAAGCTAAAGTTCTTTCACAATGCACTTTAAAACTATAATTTACCAAACGCCATTTGCATTTACACAAACCCCTTTAGCTCAAAGGTATTTGCATTTTCCCAATTGCATTTGCCCAAAGCCGAACCAAACGGGCCTTGAATCACCTACATCATCATCTAACAAAGATGATCTACCTGTTTCTTTAATGACACTTGCATCTTTAGTGGGATCCCCGCATCCATGCCTTGATGATTCTTGCTCACTAGTTCCAAGACAAAGGCATATTGAGCAGCCACATTTGTCCTTCGGCATGGACCAAAGAGTACAAATGTCCCACATTGATTTCTCCATGTACATGTCGTCCTATCTCCTCTTATGTTTCATTTAGCCGACTATCATCAAAAAATATATGTTGTATTAGTCGCATATCTTGGATGAAGCAATGCGTAACCCACAATGGCAAGGCCATGGAAGCTTAACTACATTCTCTCATTGAGAACCTCACTTGGGATATTGTCAATCTACCTTTGCATTGAAAACCAAATTGGTTGCAAATGGGAATGCAAATTTAAGTACAACACAAATGGCTCTATTGAACGTAACAAGGCTCACTTGGTTGCCAAATGATTGACTCAAAGGGAAGGTTTCGATTATCATGGGACTTTTCTAGTGGCGGCTCTTGCGTTGACAACTTACTATCATACACTGGTGAGTCTTTTGGGGTTAGTTCACACCGCATGGTAAACTTCTTGTGGCGTTGATGGTGCGCACAATGAATCCACCAATTTCGATGGTTCTCTTAGTGTCAACTATAGCCCAATGGTCACTAGCTTAGGTTTCTCCAGAGATGCCAGCACCGCCAATGGAGAATTCCTTCCCATGGTCGTGCCTTCAATTTACAACTCACACTGATCTCGGAGCCTTACCAATTGCTGTCCTGGTCTTTCCACCATCACAACTGTTGCAATTCAGTCCGATAGAGCTTCCTCGCATTGCCACGGCACTCCCCCACCTACGGTATACCACTTGTCCTTGGTCACCCCTCGGGAATAGCTACAACCGTCTGCCATCAAGCATTGTGTCACCGGCCACATCGTTTGTCATTCATCTGAGCCACCTTTGTCGATCCAATTTGGAAACGTAATATTCAAATTTAGGTAATAATCTTCATATGATTTTGGTGAATATTTTATGGCCTAATTTGATTATTGAATATCTAATGTACATATTTGAGTGATAGACAATATCCACCAGGATTTGTTTTCTAATCCGCAACAGCACAACGATTTTTATTCAATCTATAAGATTTTAGATGGAATAATTAATTGCGCGGTAATCTTTAAAATTGAAATTTTGATCTTTAAGATTTAATCAATTTATTGATTTATTAGCAAAATAATCAAGTTAATTAGATATTATTCTCTAATTTGAGTTATGGATGATATCTTTGGCAATTCGTTGATATTTTGTAATTTGTGTGATTGTTTTGGTTGTCCTTATATGAAAATTAAAAAAGAAAAACAGATTGCTTGTAGATTAATTAGCTCCATTCGATAACATTGCATGTCTAAGTAGATTCTATAATATTTGAGTGATAGACAATATCCACCAGGATTTGTTTTTCTAATCCGCAACAGCACAACGATTTTTATTCAATCTATAAGATTTTAGATGGAATAATTAATTGCGCGGTAATCTTTAAAATTGAAATTTTGATCTTTAAGATTTAAGATCAATTTATTGATTTATTAGCAAAATAATCAAGTTAATTAGATATTATTCTCTAATTTGAGTTATGGATGATATCTATGGCAATTCGTTGATATTTTGTAATTTGTGTGATTGTTTTGGTTGTCCTTATATGAAAATTAAAAAAGAAAAACAGATTGCTTGTAGATTAATTAGCTCCATTCGATAACATTGCATGTCTAAGTAGATTCTATAATATTCATGATAAGATTCTAATTGAAATTAGGAATTGACCCAATTTAATACTTAAATTGAATTAGATATTATCTTTCTTCCAAATAGTTAATTTCCCTCATTTTTAGTTACGAATTTTAATTAAAAGAAAATCACATGCATTTCATGTAGAGTAGTCACATATAAATCATTGCCCGTCAATAGAGTTAGGTCATTAAATTTAAATTGTGTGTATAGTTTGTGTGTTAGGATTATATTATTTTTTTAAAGTCTCGTGTATGTTATATAAACTATTTTTGTACATCATTGCATGCATTGCACGTAGTTTACCTTTCATTTAATTAAGTGAATATCATGTGCATGCCATGTATAATAGTTACGTATTAATCATTGTCCGTCATTAGAATTAGGTCATTAAATTAAAATCGAGTGTCATATAGTTTGCATGTTAATTATAAGTCACATGTCATGTTAATATAAACTATTTTTGTAAATCATGTAGCTTAGCCTTCATTTAAATAAGTGAAAATCCTATTAAAAAAAAAAGTCGAGTGAATTGCGTGATAATTAGAAGTCATATTTAAGTTGAACATGTGTTTCTAATTAGTATTTGTTGCAAATGCTTGCGTTGCATCAAAGTAAGTATTTACTCCTTACATTTGCAATTTATTGGTTGCCATGCTTTATTTAGTGTTTAATAATAGTTGCACACCCACATGATTATCTTACATGTTAAATGATAGAGTTAAAATCAACTTAGACTGCTGCAAAATATTTTTAAAAATATATGAGAAATCGTATCGAAAGAGCATTAGAGTAATCAAGCGTAATCAAGTTCCTAAATTTATTCAATCTTTAGTTTGTAATAGTAAGGTATTTCTCACAATACTTTACTTTGGTATCAAATTGACCCATCATAAATCGATTAGTGGCGACTTCTATATAAAAAATCATTTTCATGTTAATAACTTGAACTCTAAGTTGCAAATCGATAAGGGTTTGGGAGAGCTTAAGTTAAGTATAGACTTAATAAATCTTTAGTCAAACCATAGTTGGTGCACTCAAGGTAATGTCATGACAATAATGTCACGTGGGATGACCGGCGTCTACGTTGAATTTTCCAACGAAACAAATCGGCGATGGCACTTAAGTGATTGATTTTTCAAAATTTTTGCACTTAAGTGAGCAAGAAGAAACTAGTAACCCGATTTGTGACGAAAGACTTTGACCTGACCTGTACTGTTCACAATATGCTCTCAAGCCGTGCGATCGCTCTCTTGTTCACTCGCGACTGCTGCTGCTGAATCCGGGCATTTGGATGGATCGTTGGAGCTGAGCTCCGGTGGATCCCTTCTCCCAACCACCCTCTCCTTCTTCACCGAAGGATTTCGGCTATCTCCTCCCCGTTGATGTCTGGTGCCCTTCGATTGGAGCCCCCCCTTTTTCTGGTTTTCACGAATCCGATTCTGCTGGTGCAAGCTCCTTTGCTGGTGTGGGGTGCTGGGTCTTGGTGGGTTTTCTCTCCCTCCTCCACCCTTGGACTCCACCGAAGTATCTTGCAAAACTTGGCTTCCCCGGGTATTAATGCTCTTCCTTAAATAGGGTTTTCTGGTTTCCTTTCTACTGTGTTGGGCTATTTGAGCAGATGGATAGGTCCACTCGTGAATGCGGTACTTCAAGGAAGGCCAAGCGAGATTGGTTCAGGGGCCGTAGCCATGGTAGGAGATCTCGTCCTCCTTTGGACAAGGGCAAGGCTGCTGCCTCCCCTGCCCAATCTCCTCCCACTCGAGCCCGTCCACCTGCTGTTTCTATTGTTGTTGGTACCTCTGGTAAACCTGACACTAAACCTGCAGGGACGTGCAAGCCTTCTAGAGGGCATGTTGCCCCGTTAGATCCTGAGGCCGCCAATGCGCAAGCCCTTTCTTAGGCAAATATAGCTAAGGCTGCTACCAAGGGATATGACCTCACTTATGTGCCTCTAGATGTGGTTGATGGTGAGCCATTTGCCCGAATTCCATCCGAAGTCCTTGAAGGATGTGATCCTAAATGGAAGGAATGTCTTGTGGGTTATTATGTAGGCAAACGACTGCCATTCCAGATGACTGAAATTGCTATGAAGAACGTTTGGGGGTCCCAACTTCTGGAAGTCCGGGCGAATGATGATGGTTTTTATTTCTTTCATTTACCGGACCCTGAATTTCGGAGGAAGGTCCTTGATGGTGGGCCTCTCACTGTGGTGAAGGTGCCTCTCATTCTGCAACAGTGGCACCCATTGCTAGAACTTAAAAGGAACAGCCACAAAACGGTCCCGGTTTGGGTTCGGCTCAGGAACGTTCCACTTGCTCTTTGGTCTGCCTTGGGAATTAGCACTATTGCTAGTACTATTGGTCGCCCCTTATATGCGGATTAGCACACGGAATAGGTTCACACCCTATCTTATGTGCGTGTTTGCATTGAGATCAATGCTGAACATACCTTACCAAAGTCTATACCAATTGGTATCGAAGGAACCACTCGCCGAGTGGATGTTCTATATGAATGGAAGCCTGTTGTATGCCCTGCTTGTTGCTCCTTTGGTCATGTTTGTGGCCCCAACATACATGCCCATCCTCCTGGTACATCTGCTGCAAATTCTTCCATCCCAATCAACCCTGTTGGTGACTTATCCCGGCTTGCTGATAATGCTTAGTGAACTCGAGTAGATGAAGGGTGGAAGGTGATTTGGGGAAAAAAAGGCACCCGTGCTGGTGCTTCTTTGCCTGTCTCCGCTATTGATCCTCCTCAAAACCCAGTTATTCCTACTAAGGGGGTTATTCCTAACCTGCAAGAGGCTGGACCCTCCTTGTCGATAAACCTTAATGCCCCCCGCATGCGGGTTACTACCTCCTCTGTCTCTGAGGATGATTTGGATGTTGAGGCCTCTGTTGCTGGATCCGAATTTGAAGAAGATAGGTTGCTTGTTGCTCCCTTGATTTTGTTGGGTCTGTCTCCCCTTGCTGAACAGGTTCGACCTTCATCCCCTGTCCATCAGCCAAGTGAAGTACAGCCAACCTCCTTTGATAGTAATGCTCCGGGTAGCCCCAAACCGAAAACTACCTCGAAGAAAAAGTGAGGTAAAAAGTAAGTCCCCCGCCATCTTGTAAATATGTATATAGCTACTTGGAATATAAGAGGATTGGGTGCTCTTGTTAAACAAGCTGAGATCCGTAACCTCATTAGAGTCAATAGCTTGAGTTGTTTGGGCATTTTGGAAACGAAGGCCTCTCCCATATTGTTTCCTTCGTTATCTCAATGCCTTGTGCTCGGTTGGGTTTGGATTGCTAATTACGAGCACTCTGACAAAAGGAGGATCTAGATTGGATGGAATCCTAAAGCGGTTGAGTTTACCTCCCTCTCTTCCTCCCATCAAGTCATTCATGGGCATTTGAAATGTCTCTCTACTGGTGAAGCTTTTTACCTTTCGGTGGTATATGTTGAGCACACCTATGTGCGTAGGCGTCCTCTATGGCAAGACTTGATCCAGACCAGTGGTTCTCGTAATGCTTCTCCTTGGCTGATTTCCGGTGATTTTAATGCCATTAGGTTTCCCTCGGATAGGATTGGCAGCCTCTCCACTTGGTTACTGTCTTATGATGAGTTTGGAACCTGCTTACTTCAAGCGGAGCTTGAGGATCTCCGGTATACTGGTTGTAGATTTACCTGGGCTAACTCCTCTGGTGAAAATCGCAAGCAGAGGAAAATTGATCGAGAGCTCATCAACTCTTGCTGGAGTAGTGCATTTTCCTTCTCCGAAGCCTCGTTTCTTCTGGCCGACATCTCAGATCACTCTCCAATGGTGGTAAGAATTTTCCCTACTCCTAAGACTAAGAAGCGTTTCAAATTTTTTAACTTTTAAATGCAACATCCGTCCTTTACCCAGTTAGTTCGCCAAGCTTGGGACTCGCCGGTTAGGGGTACAGCCATGTACACTCTCTATGTTAAGTTGAAGTTGCTTAAGGCTAAGCTCAAGAGCCTTAACAAAGAATTATTTTCAGACATTTCTGCTAGAACTATGGAGGCCCGTAATGCTTTAACTGCCACACAGGAAGCCCTTCATTTGGATCCATTAAATTGGAGCTTGTAGCCCACAAGCGAGAATGCATAAACTCTTTCTCGAACCTATGCCTACAGGAAGAAAGCTTCTACAAGCAGAAGTCTCGGGTTAAGTGGCTTGAAGAGGGTGATCTTAACACCAAATTCTTCCACCATTCAGTGAACAAAAGGCATCTCCTCAATAGAATCCTATCTTTAAGGGATGATGCAGGGAATACAGTTCAAGACCCTCCTCAAGTTCAACAACTTGTGGTCTCTCACTTCCGAGACCTTTTGGCCTCCACTGCTCTCCCTAATCTACCTTCAGTTCAGGATGTCTCATCGATCATCCCTCGGGTTCTCGACGACAGCTAGGTTCTCAACCTCTCAAGGCCTGTTTCTAATGCGGAAATTCGTGAGTCCTTATTCTCCATTTCAACTAGTAAAGCACCGGGCCCCGATGGCTTTGGCGTGGAATTCTTTAAGCATTGCTGGGATGTTGTTGGCCCTCTGGTTACTAATGCGATTAGTGATTTCTTCACTACTGGAAAGCTCCTCAAGGAATCTAACAACACTATTCTCATCCTTGTGCCGAAATGCCCAAATGCTACTACGGTAAATGATTTCAAGCCGATTGCTTGTTGCAACACGATATACAAATGCATTACAAAGATTATTGCCAATCGTATGGTTGCCGTCATGCCTTCTGTCATTAGTACTGCTCAAAACGCCTTTGTTAAAGGAAGACGAATTAGTGACAACATATTTATAGCTCAGGAGCTTTTTGCGAGGTTCCACCTCAAGCCACATAAGCCTAGGTGCGCCATCAAAGTTGATTTCCATAAAGCTTATGATACACTCAATTGGGATTTTCTAGAGGTAACGCTTCAAGCTTTTTGCTTTCCCCTCCACTTTATTAACCTTATTATGAGCTGTGTTCGGTCACCTCATTTCTCGGTCTCCCTTAATGGCAAACTCCATGGATTCTTCCCTAGTGGTAGAGGCATTAGACAAGGAGATCCCATGTCACCCTACCTCTTCACCTTTGTCATGGAAGTTTTTACAGGCATCATCACTAAGCAAGCCAATCAACCATCGTTCCAATTTTTTTGGAGATGCAAGCCGATTAGACTTACTCATTTGTTTTTTGCGGATGATGTGCTGTTGTTTGCGGAGGCGTCTATGCCAGCCCTTTCTCTTCTCAAGGTAGGCTTGGATAGTTTTTCCACATGGTCTGGCCTCCAACCGAATCTACATAAGAGTGAGATTTATTTCTCAGGGGTCGCCCCTGAATCTCGAAGCGATTTCATCTCTCTATTTGGCTTCCAAGAGGGATCCATGCCTTTCCGATATCTGGGGGTTCCCGTTATTTCTTCTAGACTTTGCAAAGTTGATTGTGCTACACCGGTTAATCTCATCACTTCAAGGGTGCAATCTTGGACACAACGCTTTCTCTCGTTTGCGGGTCGCCTACAACTTATCAGGTCAGTGCTCCATTCCATTCAAGCCTATTGGGCGAATGTCTTCATTCTTCCTAGATCGGTTCTGGATGATATTGAGCGGATTTTGAGGCAATTCCTATGGAAGGGCCCGGACCTTGGTAGGGGTGGTGCCAAGGTCGCTTGGATTGATGTATGCCTCCCGAAATCTAAAGGGGGCTTAGGAATCCGAAGACTCAGGGAAAGCAACACCGCGGCCATGCTAAAACACATCTGGTTGTTATTTACAGATAGAGAATCCCTTTGGTGCAGATGGATACACTCTGTCTTCTTGAAAAATGTTAGTTTTTGGCTGGCATCTAAACCTACCTCTTGCTCTTGGTCCTGGAAAAAAATCCTGGACCTTCGTGTGAAGTTTCGCAAGTGCTTTCGCTGGCATGTTGGAAATGGCTGCTCGACCTCCTTCTGGTATGACAACTGGCACCTCAAAGGGCCCCTGAACTTATTATTTTCCAATGCAGACATTTACTGTTCTCGGTTACCCAAAGAAGCTACAGTCGCCGACTTTTTCTCCTATCCTAACCCATATTCGGGTATTCTGGATGTGGTTACCTCCTGGGATGATCCCCTTCCTGAACTCAATGATGAAGATGATCATTTTCTTTGGCTGGGTAGCTTGGATGGCACCTTTTCTGCTGCGTCTGCTTGGGACACTCTTCGGCCGACTAGTCATCTAGTATAGTGGGCACCTTTCATTTGGAACAATTCATTGGTACCCCGCTACCAATTCCTGCTATGGTTGATTACAAAAAATAGACTACCGACTCAGATACTACTCCTTACCTATGGTAGAATACCGGATGGGAACTGTGCCTTTTGCTCCTGTCGCCCAAACTCAATTGATCACTTGTTTTTTGGATGCCCCATTCCTACTACCATAGCCACTTTTTGGGCCGCAAGATTTAATTATGCTTGGCGGAATAAATCTTGGAAGGAAAACTTGCTTTGGGCAATCAATTCACTTTTAGGACCTTCCTTCCGCTCCTCTTACTCGCTTTGCGTTTGCTGCTTTATGCAACATTACTTGGAAGGAGCGTAACAATATACTATTCCGAGGTAGACCTCCCTCCCTTTTGGCCATGAAAAGGCGCCTTGAACAGGTTATAAAGGACAAAGCCTTGTCTTTCCATCAAGTCCCTCCCATTGCAGCTAACAGAAGATTATTGCAAAG
>CM024613.1:12698637-12984549 GCA_014182575.1 Eucalyptus decipiens | reverse complement strand
AACCGCTCATCGAGATATGGGACAAGATTGAAAGTTCTTGTAATTATCTATCTTTAATATTCATAACACCTTATGCAAAAGCGTTTGCCTACATTTGATCATGTAGAGTCCACTCAACCAAAAATGAGCTTCACACCACTTGACTAGCAAATCATCGTAGCAACCGGCTGCATCTACTCTACTCTTCAAAAACTTCTACCATTTGACACAAATTGAAAAGCAAAGTGCGGCTGAAATTCATTAGTAAAATACAATTAAACCATAAAAAGTTCAAAATACTTAATATAAACCATGAATATATAACTTCACATCTTGTTAATTCACTTGAACTTCTAAACACCTGAAAACAAAACAAACAACACTTAATTAATACTCAACAAAAGTTTTAAATTGAAACTACTATTAGTGCTAATGATAGAACATCTCAATATAATATAATATAACATACATTTTACTTAGGTTTGAATATATAAAAGAATTATAAATAATATAATATAATATACAGGGTTGGTTCAGGGTTAGACCGACCAAAAACTCTTAGGACTGAAGACTAACCCGCACAGTGTTAGTCCTGAAATTTCAGGACCAAAGACCAACCCAGTCCCCTTGGGAACCAGACCAGGACTGGCAGGGTTGGGCCGGTCCAGGGTTGGTCCGGGTCGACCCTAGACCGCTGCTCACCCCTAATTCTTGCTCACTAGTTCCAAGACAAAGGCATATTGAGCAGCCACATTTGTCCTTCGGCATGGACCATAGAGTACAAATGTCCCACACCGATTTCTCCATGTACATGTTGTCCTATCTCCTCTTATGTTTCATTTAGCCGACTATCATCAAAACACATATGTTGCATTAGTCGCATATAAGAGGAACAACAATCATCAACTTTTGATGAAGCAATGGGTAACCCACAATGGCAAGCCCATGGAAGCTTAACTACATTCTCTCATCGAGAACCACACTTGGGATATTGTCAATCTACCTTTGCATTAAAAACCAAATTGGTTTCAAATGGGTATGTAAATTTAAGTACAACGCAAATGGCTCTGTTGAACGTAACAAGGCTCGCTTGGTTGCCAAATGATTGACTCAAAGGGAAGGTTTCGATTATCATGGGACTTTTCCGGTGGCGGCTCTTGCGTTGACAACTTACTATTATACATTGGTGAGTCTTTTGGGGTGGCGGCTCTACATTGTCATTGTGACATTTGTCACCGCATGGTAAACTTCCTGTGGCGTTGATGGTGCGCTCAATGAAACCACCAATTTCGATGGTTCTTTTAGTGTCAACTATAGCCCAATGGTCACCGGCTTAGGTTTCTCCAGAGACGCCAACACCGCCAATGGAGAATTCCTTCCCATGGTCATGCCTTCAAGTTACAACTCACACTGATCTCAGAGCCTTACCAATTGCTGTCCTCGTCTTTCCACCATCACAAGTGTCGCAATTCAGTCCGATAGAGCTTCCTCGCATTACCACAGCACTCCCCCACCTGCGGCATACCACTTGTCCTTGGTCACCCCTCGGGAATACCTACAGCTGTCCGCCATCAAGCATCGTGTCACCCGCCACATCATTCGTCATTCATCTAGGCCACCTTTGTCGATCCAATTTGGAAACGTAATATTCAAATTTAGGTAATAATCTTCATTTGATTTTGGTGAATATTTTATGGCCTAATTTGATTATTCAATATCTAATGTACATATTTGAGTGATAGACAATATCCATGAGGATTTCTTTTCTAATCCGCAACCGCACATCGATTTTTTATTCTATCCATAAAGTTTTAGATGGAATAATTAATTACGCGATAATCTTCAAAATTGAAATTTTGATCTTTAAGATTTAAGATCAATTTATTGATTTTATTAGCGGAATAATCAAGTTAATTAGATATTATTTTTCTAATTTGAGTTATGGATGATATCTTTGGCAATTCGTTGATATTTTGTAATTTGTGTGATTGTTTTGGTTGTCCTTATTTGAAAATTAAAAAAAAAAAAAGATTGGTTGTAGATTAATTAGCTCTATTCTATAACATTGCATGTCTAAGTAGATTCTATCATATTCATGATAAGATTCTAATTGAAATTAGGAATTGACACAATTTAATACTTAAATTGAACTAGATATTATCTTTCTTTCAAATAGTTAATTTCCCTCATTTTTAGTTACGAATTTTAATATAAAAAAATCACATGCATGTCATGTAGAGTAGTCACATATAAATCATTGCTCGTCAATAGAGTTAGGTCATTTAATTTAAATTGTGTGTATAGTTTGTGTGTTAGGATTATTATTTTTTTTTAAAGTCTCGTGTATATTATATAAACTATTTTTGTACGACATTGCATGCATTGCACGTAGTTTACCTTTCATTTAATTATGTGAATATCATGTGCATGTCATGTGTAATAGTCACGTATTAATCATTGTCCGTCATTAGAATTAGGTCATTAAATTAAAATCGAGTGTCATATAGTTCGCATGTTAATTGAAAGTCACATGTCATGTTAATATAAACTATTTTTGTACATCATGTAGCTTAGCCTTCATTTAAATAAGCGAAAATCCTGTTAAAAGAAAAAAATCGAGTGAATTGCATGATAGTTAGAAGTCATATTTAAGCTGAACATGTGTTTCTAATTAGTATTTGTTGCAAATGCTTGCGTTGCATCAAGGTAATTATTTACTCCCTACATTTGCAATTTATTGGTTGCCATGCTTTATTTAGTGTTTAAAAATAGTTGTACCCGCATGATTATCTTACATGTTAAATGATAGAGTTAAAATCAACTTAGACCGTTGCAAAATATATTTAAAAATATATGAGAAAACGTATCGAAAGAGCACTAGAATAATCAAACGTAATCAAGTCCCTAAATTTATTCAATCTTTAGTTTGTAGTAGTAAGGTATTTCTCACAATACTTTACTTTGGTATCAAATCGACCCATCATAAATCGATTAGTGACGACTTCTATATAAAAAATCATTTGCATGTTAATAACTTGAACTCTTAAGTCGTAAATCGATAAGGGTTTAGGAGAGCTTGAGTTAAGTATAGACTTAATAAATCATTAATCGAACCACAGTTGGTGCACTCGAGGTAACGTCATGACAGTAATGTCTCGTAGGACGACCGGCGTCTACATTGAATATTCCAACAAAACAAATCACTGATGGCACTTAAGTGATCTATTTTTCAAAAATTTTGCACTTAAGTGAGCAAGAAGAAACTAGTAACACTCCAATGAGCTCTTGATGTACTTATCCCCCAACACAAGGTTAACTCTTTTCCAATCTCAGATTTCGACTTAAAAATTAAGAAAATTCTACGGTGATGGGCTCAAGTAACAACGCGCACAAGTGTTTGCATCTCCAAATCACGTAAGGGTATTAAACCCGATTACAGGCCCAGCATATGGGCTTAGTCACGGCTTGACTAGGCAACTCAAATCTCTCATGACATTCACGGTGTTGAGTGGGTCAAAGACATTTGTTCATATCCAACTTTCGCTAAAAAAACCTTTAGAATCTCACTGGTTTTCTGCTGAGTGGCTTAAAGATGATAGAGTTGGCGCCCGCTTAGCAAGAGCAGAAGTCCCGATGATACCTTGGTGAAAATGGAGATCAAAAGCACCAAGAAGAATACTTTTATTAACCATAAACTCCAACTTTGGATTGAAACTTTGGAGCGTAAGGTTTTCACGTTAAGTATGGGTGAAAGACGTGATATTTTTGGTGCGAGTTTAGCAAAGAGTTTTAGACGCCTCGGTGAAAATTGAAGGTTAGTGAACACCCGAAGTCAACGCCTTGGACTTACTTTTTTGGGAAAGGGTGAGGAAATTGATGATGTCCGGTTTTTTGGGAGATTGTCGAGCACCACTTCATCTTAAGGGAACTTAAATATCAACACGAAGGTGGACAAAATGTGTGTAGGAGCCCGTGTTCAAGGATCGGAACTCGAAAGACTAACATAAAACCCTCCAATTAAACAT
The DNA here is from genome assembly GCA_014182575.1 of Eucalyptus decipiens. Lineage (NCBI taxonomy): Eukaryota > Viridiplantae > Streptophyta > Magnoliopsida > Myrtales > Myrtaceae > Eucalyptus > Eucalyptus decipiens. Next base: position 12,980,545 of record CM024613.1, on the reverse strand, counting down.
TCCAAACACAACCCAATTGCTTTCAAGTTTTGAAAAGATCAAACAATGCGATAATATATGGGTCGGCAGTAAAGCTATAGACTAATAACCGAACCTCACGCGGCCTTTTTAAGTGTACCCACTGTTATCTTGTCATATTATATCGCCAGGGTCCTCCGGACATTCGCATATGTTGATGCCATAATACTGCTCTATGTCTCTAAGAATCTGGATCTCCTTGTCTTTGACAAAATTTACCACAACACCCTGCAAAAGCACATGCGGATTGGCATTTGTAAATTGCAATGTCGATGAGAGATTTGTCGTTATACCCACGGCAAGAACAAAAAACTTAAAATAGGATTGTCATTGCCTCCAGTTCAAGGTTCATAATAGTTACCTTCCGCCCAAAATGGCCTACTCGACCGGCCCGATGGACGTACAGCTCCCTGCTGTTGGGAAGATCATAGTTGACAACGAGACAAACCTACAGAGTGTATTGAGAACGATTCAGTCGTCCACTCACGCAACTAAATGGTCGTGGCGCAACAGGAAAATAAGAAATCTGGCCTTCCGAAAAAGCAAGCATCCGACCTACGAATGGGTTGATGCACAGAGAAGACAAAAACAGTAGAATGTCATCATCTGCATTATTGCGATGTTAATTTTCAGGACTAACCTGCTCAACATCAATCCCTCGAGCCCACACATCGGTGGTGATCATCAACCGAGTCGCCCCAGATCGAAATCCAGCCATTACTGCATCTCTCCTTTTTGAGGCATGTCCCCGTGCATGAAAGACACGGTGAAGTTAGAATCACGCATCTTTTCGCAAGCCACTCCACCTGCTCGACAAATATAAGGAAGACATGAAGAGCCACAAAGACAAAAATATAGATCAAAGAGAAATAGAGCAGTAGAGGTCTTCACGATCTCTAAGTCATCGAGATGTTTATGTTCCACCTCAAGTGTGGAACCCAACGTGGTTGGGGTCGTACCTTCCGCTTAGTGTTGCAGAATACAACTCCTTGGCTTATGGGGCAGTTGTCGTATAGATCGCACAGAGTGTCAAATTTCCAGTCTTCTCTTTCCACTGGCACCATGTATTGGTCGACACGCTACAACCATACGAAGTAAAGGAAGGATTGTGTCAACTCATGATCCCTAGCCGCCATCAAATGCAACTAACCCAATGTAGCTCACCTCCAACATCAACTCATCACGCTTCACAACAATCCTTATGGGATCGGTCATGAATCTTCCTGTCATCTCTAATATCTCAATGGGGAAGGTTGCTGAAACTAAGACAACCTGCAGAGAATGCCACTCATGCATTAGCCGCCAGAACATGAACGTGTATGAGCGACTCCCTAACAACTGATTTAATTTAGAACGAAGCAAATCATAGCAATGTGCTGAAAAATTACGAAGCGCGCATCATGGGGAGAGAAGCATGTCTCGTCGTGGTAAAGAATCTAATACTCATCGACAAGACAAGGAGAAAAAGAAAAGAACAAGTGCCCTATTCATAGTAGAACTATGAAGCCAAAAGACAACCGTTTTATCCACCTTGTACATGCTCTAATGTCCGAATTGTGTAGATATTAAGGAGGATGAAGGAGGAAAGAAAATTCCAGATCTCTCATCGAATTTTGAATTTTATAAAAATTAAATGCTCCATCTTGCAGCATGTTGACTATTGCAGAAAGACCTTTTGGAAATTCTAGGAACCAACTGAGGAGGACAAGGGATGACTATCTAGATTGATAATGATTGAAAAGTGACGAGCATTTCTTAGATTGGACTTAAAAAGAAGTAATGGCATTCGGTTTAATTCGGATAATGCAATGGAATTAAGCCAAGGGCTACTGGGGTTATTGCGTAAAAGAAGTCATCTTTACTATCACTGCTCCTACTACTACTACTACATTGATTCAACATGAAGGACAGGCAACCTGAAGCTCTGGAGGAAGGAATCTGTAAACATCATAGATTTGATCCTTAAATCCTTTGCTCAAAGATCTCATCGCTTTGTCCTGGCAAAAATATAGGTAAGTGAATAGAGAGAACTTGTTTTGCAGAAAGCAGAAGGAAACCTAACAGGATCCGAAGTCGAAGGAGGTGATGCAGTGCACTCACAAGGACTAGGAGTTTGATGGCCCTGGTGCGAAGAGTTCTCCTCTTTATCATGTCAAGCACCCTGCCCGGAGTTCCGGACACAACATGAACTCCGTGCTCCAATTTCCGGATATCTTCACCCATGCTCTTGCCTCCAACGCATGCATGGGCTAGCACGTTCCTGTAATAACCAATAGCCAGCACAACTCTCTCCGTCTGACTCGCCAAATCCCTCGTAGGTGACAAAATCAGCACTTGCACACTGAACAGAACATGAAGGACGCAAACTAGCTAAGACAAAATCGATGGCCACAAGGCAGCAACCGAATTCAAATTGCAACTTTCAGAGAGCCAAATAAACAAGAGTAGCTTGAAAAATCAACAAAATACAAGCAACAGAGTCATGGATACTTAATAGTAGGAGCTTGTTGACAAGTGCATCCAGGATATTTGCTACACACTAAGCACACCACATTGCAGTTTCAATTATACTGACGCTCGTGTTATAGAGAATCAAATAATGTAAGAACAAAACTATTCGTTTTCCTTGATAATGAAGAAAACCTTTCGTGCCTTGCAAGTGCCTAAAATATTTAGTTAAGAGGACCCACTTAAACATTCCGATATAATATACATATATAACCCGAATAAGTGCATAAACTCAAGCTACGCTTAATTCCAAAGAAAGCTTCTCAAAACAAAGTTCACGAACAAATTCCTTAGACTAAGGCTTGAACTTCTTTCAGGGCCATCCGAGGGGTGATGGTAAAACTAAAAGCCAGCATCCCTCTGCCTCAACATCAGAACATCTCAAATTGTTGAGTTAACGAGGTCGAAAACCAAAAATTCTTCCTCTTAGAGCGATTGAATTTTGTTACGCCAGAAATTCGAGAGAGAGAGAGAGGGTTCGCCAATTTTTATTCTTTATTTTTTTAAGTAATCTTTGGTGTCATAGTTTGAGCTCTATAATGTTAATGACTCATCTTACCCTCCAAAGCAAAACGCATAACATGCCTCAACCTAATTCCAGTAGAAAACCGATAGTTACAGAAGGGTCTTCGCTCAAGAAGAGGATCGCGTACTCTCTCGTGGAGGTGTCCACGATTTGGCAAGACGCGAGGGCAAACGTGGAGGTCTTGCCCGTGCCGGATTGCGCCTTAGCGATCACGTCTCGGCCTCGGACAATCGGCACCACGGCTCGCTGTTGAATCGCCGAGGGCTTGTCGAACCCGTGGCCGTAGATCCCACGGAGAACATCGTCGCTCAAGCCCATGCGGTCGAAGCTCGACAAGGCCTCCACGCCTGTCGCCGTCTCGAATGCCGCCGCCGCCGGCCGCGATTGGGTCGCCGGAACTGGCCTTGCCATCAAGGACGTCGCCATTACCAAATCCAAAGAGATGAGGAAAGGGCAAGAGAGCAGTCTCGTCTCTCTCTGGAATTGATGAGTGAGCGGGAGGGAGGAAGCGCTTGTCTCAAACAGGGCCAAATGGACTTCGTGTCATATTAGGACATCAAGGATTATGTCAATCTCATATCAAGATCTGTCTAAAGTGTCATGATTTTATTAAATAAGATCATGAAATGAATACCGTCTCAAATAAAATCTGAAGCGACGATATGACCTTGGGTAAGAGAAATTACTTCGATCCAAGACATTAGCATTTAAAAATCACATACGATTTTGCACCTCGATTTTGTATTAATTTTGGAGTTTTCTATGATATAAAATATATAAAAAAAAAAAAAAAAAAAGAGTTAGTTTAGCTTAAATTTGTCATATGTGTTGAGATTTTTTGTGACATCAATCCTATTTTCTTTGGTCAAAACCTAGAAAATCAAATTACCCAGAATGACAGCATGGAAAATTACATGTTTTGACCCTTGGGGATCTCAACGCTAGTTCTTTCGCTTTTAATCCTATTTCCGACGAAAATTTAGGATAATTCCATCGAATTTCAATTCAAAATATGCCCAAAATTGTTGAGTTAGCATTAACAACTGTGCCCCATGTATGAACTGCTAATGCGAATTTCCCTATTGATCTTGTACTTTAAATGTTTCCCTTGGATTCTAAGTGTGTGTTGATGATCTAGCTAATTAGATTGATATGTTTTGGTGATTTTACTACAATTATCTAAGCATCGGTTGGAATGGTTGTATGAAAAACAAGCCTTTTCTTAAGTCAATTTAACCCTCGGGGATCTCAATGCTGGGCCTTTTCCTCCTTGCAATGGATTTTTCTTGTAGAAAAGATGTATTTGATGGGACTATGGTTATTTGATTTTTCTGGCTATTTAACCATGTCTTAACCGCAGTCTCGGATCCTTGTTCAAGGCGTTTGAATCCGTCCCACCATTTTATCTTGTATTTTCGGACAAGTACAGGTACTAAGTTGGAGGATGTATTGTATTCGAACTCCCAAGCTATTACCAATAAGATTTTGAATATTATGAAAAAATGCATAAGGCATGAGAACCTTAAATCATGTTGGGTTGGTACAAAGTGTTTCCGAAATATTTTGTATTATTGACTAATTGTGGGATGTAGTATAATGTCCAAAGGACCAAAGAAATCCCACCAGGAGTTAAACTAGTTTGATATGCTTTGTCTTGGGAAGTTGTCTTTGAAGAATACTAGCCAAGTATCCGAAGGCAGAGGCCATAGCTTTGTAATGGATTCTATAGGCAAGAGTTAGAGGAATGGATCCATTTGCTACTTTGTAATTATGGGTTTTGATTTAGAGTGTGAGGGATTTAAGAATATTTTTATCCTTAAGAGAAACTGAGAAATTGGGATAACAAATCAAACGTATTGGTCCTTTGCAAAGACTTGTTTTTACTGTACCAAGGATGGATTCATTATAGTTTAAGAGATGCATTTGATGGGACTGTGGTTATTTGATTTTTCTATATATAATTCCGGCGGGACTTATTTAATTCTTCCTATTCTCAATTGAAAGTTTTGTCCAAGTATTTTCACTTTATTCGGCTTCACATTTTTGTTTGAATATCAATCTTATGTTTCCTCTATTGGGGTGTTTATTTATTTTTGCTGCTCTAGAAATTGGTCACTGGACATGTACACTTTTCTAAGAAGGCCGCCTATGAGATATATATTATATTGTTTTCCATTAACTTTCACTTTGTAATAAATTTAAAACCTAAGATAACACGCAAATAAATGGTATACTGTCACAAATCTTTAATAATACAACACGTAAGACTCTAGAACCTTTCTTACCGTGGATGACACTCAAACGATTATGTCGTTGGGTGTGTTTGAACTCTCAACCAAAGCTTGTCTCCTGCTTCTGTTTTGGATTTTGTCGTTCGTTTCTGAATCGGAGAATGAAACGGTGAATCGAATGGAATCTGACCCTTTTATATGTAATTCGAAGTTGGGTTTCGTTCTCTCGTTTGTATTGCCCGATGCACGGCCATGTTAACCGTCGAATTTTAGAGGCTTAGGAACTGATTTAGGCGGTTCGCCATTGAATTTTACCGAATCTGAATGGGTGATGGCTTGCCGATTGTTAAACGCGTGTAGAGCTTTCCAAGAATCGACGGATTGTGCGAGACCAAGAGAGGAAATTGAGATGATTTAGCTTAATCTGTTTCAAGGCATCGAGAGGAGATTCCTTTCATGAATAGATGCATAGTTGGTGTGCGAGCTGCTGTGGTGTTTCGAGTTAAAGCGAGATCAACAATTAAAGCATGATTGTTGAACTGGACGACCGTAATGGGTTGAAAAGTCCGTAATATCTTTAAGATTCTCGTCACTCTCTATCCGTTTTCCCGTATTGTTATGGTAGTTAAAGGATTTCTTCAAAAATTCTTGATTTTCTTTTTCCTGGCCAGTGTATTATTTGGAATTAGCATTTCATTGTTTTGTTGTTGGATAGTGAGGGATGGAGCCTGCATAATTGAAAATATATCCTTAAGGCTTTAATTATTCTAAAATTAAAAAGCTACTGAAGGTATCTTTGTTCTTGGTTTTGGGCTTAGATCTCTTGATTTATCTTGGTATCTCCACAAAAGCTCTATTCAATTAGCTTTGTTGGATCGTTCAGTGCAGTTCATTATACAGCTATGTATTATCCCCAGGTATTTCTATGATAAAACGTAACCGTGGATCCATTAGAACTTACCTACGTGGATCTTACTTGGACATTGATATTTACCTGTATTAATCATGTAGAGTTTTTCCTTTGATTAGCATAAGGAGATGGCAGACGCTGAAGACGTTCCGCCTCTCGTTGTTGATAATGGATTTGGCATGGTCAAGGTGAGAATATCGATGCACCAGTCCATTGCTATGGGCTTTCCTCGAGTGCATGGTGGTATCTGTGCTGAATTTGACAAGTTGGTTTTGCTGGAGATGATGCTCCAAGGGTTGTCTTCCCCAGTATGGTTGGTCGATCGAGGCACCCCGCTGACATGGTTAGTATGGGCCACAGGGTTGCTTATGTTGGAGCTGAGGCCCAATCTAAAAGGGGCAGACTTACTTTGAAGTACCCTATAGAGAGTGGAATTGATAGCAATTGGGACGATATGGAAAAGATCCGGCATCACACTTTCCACATTGAGCTACGCGGGGCTCCCGAAGAACATCCGATGCTCCTTATTTAAGCAACCCTCATCCCAAAAAGCAAACGGGGAGAAGATGCCGCTGATTATATTTGAAACGTTTGCCCCTGATAGTGTTGTCAAAGTTAACGTGAAGACATAGTCAGAGAGTTGATTTAATAAATGCAAGGTGTATAAATGGGGATGAACTTTCACATGGAAACTTACTAAAAGAGTTTATTTAATAAATGCAAGGTGTATAAATGGGGATGAACTTTCACGCGCAAACTTATCAAGAGCATTGATTTAATAAATGCAAGATGTATATATAGGTAGGGATGGGTTCTTCAACACGGGTTTTTGATTTGATTTGATTTTTCTCTTTTCTAACCACGTCCCGATCTTAATAGCATACTTGACGTGTAACCTAAAGATTTATCCTTTTGAAGGTGTAAAGTGAACATGATATAAACCATAATCGGCAAAAATCAAACAAGAAGGTTGCATCTCGAGAAAGGCAAATGAATATAACCTCTCAACTTCCCACGTTGACCAAATTTCAGCTTTAACATGGGATTGGGACATTCGGAAGGTCCAAAGCAAACATGACATGTACCATAGTCGAGAAAAATTATACATGAGGGTTGCAACTCGAAATAGACAAATGAATATAATTTCTTGAGGGTTTTCTCAGCTAATTCTCTGTTCCTCTCTCCAGAACATTGCTCCTCAATCTCATAAATCCATTCCACCAAAGAAAAAGAAAATCACATGAATCCACTCTCAGAAACCCCAATCCAGCATACAAAAGACCAAAAAAATGCGACTTCTGAAGTTGGTCGGTTTCTCTCTTAATGTTCAACATATACTCCGAAATAAGAAGGCCCGCTCTAAAATTACAGCAGTCTGAAAATGGTAAGTGGAGAGATTCTTCGAACATGGGACGCGCTTCTTCCCCATTAAACGTCTCCCACAGGACTTATGTCCATCTAATTGTAGTGCTCATCACAGCTCTCTCTAAATAAGGTCCATTCACGAAATTTTGAGTGGAATAATGTTTTCTTTTTCTAGTTGGCTATAATATGTAGTCGGTCAACTATGCAACAAATATTACGTAATATTTCTAGCAGAATAATGTTTTCTTCTTTTATTGGTTTTGAAGTTTCCCGTAATCATTTAAGTGACCGCGAGTATAAATAAGGTCCATTCTTGAAGTTTGAGGGGAAAGTTCCTGTTAACCATCTCAAACTGATTCTTGCTTCTTCCTTCTTATCTTGAACCAGGAAAACACTAAGAGAGACTAAGAGAGGGAGAGAAAATGCCAAGGATTGAGCAAGTTGTTTTAGAGGAGCTTCAGGAAGTGGAGAGGAAGAATGGTTAAGGCGTCTCTTATGTAGTTGGGAGAATAATTGTTTCTCAGATGGGAGCTCCTCCTTAAAGAGAATGTCTTGTTGTTTGCTAGGTGGGTCGTGAATATCAATCACCCGGAAGCCCGCCTTGCAGCGATGCGAGCCAGAATGCAGGAAATTCGAGAAGAGATCACCCAGGCTGAAGAGGAGCATGCTGCGCTCTTCGTAGAATTCATTGAAGCCCGCCGGGCGTAACGATCTTCTCCTCTAAAATCGAGTATACGTTTGCTTTTATGGGCATCCGAAGGTTAAGAGAAGCATAGTGGGGTAAGAATGGTATACTTATGTAGCTGGGAGAATAAGAATGGTATACTTATGTAGTTGGGAGAATAATTGTTTCTTGGATATGGTTCTTGAACTTCAAGATTGATAATAGTGTTTTCTTGTTTCTTGGTCATCCGGAGAATAAGAAATAAAGATATATAGAAGTGTTTCTTGGATACCGCATTGAATATGTTTGGAGTTTTTTTGTTTATAATGCTCACAGCTTTTAAACTCGTAGGTTTAAAGTGTACGGGGCTGTCATACGAATGGAAATATCTTTCATCCATTTCTTTTTATATATGATTCTATATAATTCTTAAGTGTTAGATCATTTTCATATTTGCCAGTCATTTAGTCGCAATGAGTATGATGCTGGTGAATAGGTGGGAGTAAACGAGGAAGAGAAATGGGCATGCGCATGCGGGAAAAAAAAATACTGAAGAGAAAAGCTAGGAGAGTAAAATTCGTGAAGAAGTCCCTTAATTCTTAGATTCATCCAACATCTGCTTTTACAAATTTGTGCACTTGAGATCTTTGATGATACACGCCTACGGGAGATTACATATCCTTCAATCTTCCCCAAAGAAAAGCATAATAATACCTGAGTATCTCATAGAAAAGAAATGTATACAGACGAACTTCAAGTATATGCAATTGTATAATTACGTATTCTCTATTGCCTCGAAAGTCAAAATACAGTTTCCGCATGAAAAATTGTCTTTGCTGGTATGGTGGAAAAAAAATATTGTATGATCTAATAATTAATTCATCCAACATGGAACTCACATAATTAATTGTCGAGAAGACATTGGTCCACAAGCTCTGAAATCTTTTGCTAGAGTTCATTTAGGTGATCGCCCCGTCTTTAGTCTTGACCGCCAAATCGTCCACATAACATTGGATGATATGGTGGAGCAAAGTCCCTAGGAAGGAAAGTCATGAACGTTGCGCCTGCTTTCTTTGAACCTAAAATGTATAACTTTGTATCGGAATATTCCCCTGGAACTATAAAGGCCGTCGTTTCCTCGCCACCATTTTGGATCCATTCTTGTATTGATTGCTGCTGGAATATCCATTCTATCCGTAGCTCGGCGATAGGCAAAAGGAATGTGTCCTTTGGACTGGCATTGTTTAAGTCTATAAAGTTAACAAAACACTCTAACATTGGTCATTCTTCTCTTTCGCTGGAAAAATATTTCCAAGCCGAGCAGGGTATTCATTTCAGTAACTTTGATAAGTTAGTCGAATTCAGCTACTTGGTCCGGATGAAAAGAATTTGGTTTCTGCACGAATATTCAACTAAGATAACATCTGTTTCTCTCGTCAGCTGGTGACTAGGCATATAAAAGTAGATAACATGCACATGCACGTGCCCCTCTTTTACCAACATAGGTAATAAATCCAAGATGTATAAATAAGGATGAGTTCTTCTAGTGCTCACGAAAAGGTCAAAAGCCCATATATATCCGCATTAAACAAGAATGCCTTGGACTAGAAGTATGTAGTTTTGTCAAAGTTAACGTGGAAACTTGATAAGAGCATTGATTTAATACAGGCGACATTTATAAATAAGGATGAGTCCTTCAACAGAGGTTTTTCTATTTGATTTGATTTTCCATTTTTCTAACCACTTCTTGATCCCACTCATTTTTTCTTTTGTATGGCCAAGAACGGAAGTCCTTTGCCTTTGCAAGACTCCTTCAAGTCATACCCACAAGCACTAGAGACTCGTCGATTTAATTTTTTTGCTGACAACTTGTGAACTTAATTCTATGTTGCTGACAACTTGTGAACTTAATTCTATGTACCGCAATTGTTATCCCTTTCCACAATGTGAAGAGGATTAATCTGTGAGTTCTTAATATGTTTTCATTCTAAAAAATGACACCTTCATCTAAATCACCTTTGCCAAAATCAAACAACAGTCAATTCTTATTAGAAGAGGATTAATTCATGAGTTCTTAATATGTTTTCATTTCAGCAAACCCTATATCATATATTCCAACCGATTCAAATTCTTTGAATCAAGAAATTGAATCACCTACATCATCATCGACAAAGATGATCAGCCTACTTCTTCAATGACACCTACATCTTCGAGGGATCCCCGCATCCATGCCTTGATGATTCTTGCTAGGGGTGAGCATAGTCCGGGTTGGTCCGGCCACCCCCTAACCTATAACCAACCCACACAGTGTCGGTCCTTAATTTTTAGGACCGAGGACCGACCTTATTAAGTCTGAGACCAAGGACCGGACCGACCCAATGGGTTCGGTCCAGTTCCAGGGTCAACCCGGGACTGATCGATAATTTTTTTCGTCTTATTTTTTTACTCCCTAAAAAAGCAAACCTACAAATTCAAATTACACATTCATCGACAATGCGGCATTATGCAACTAAATTATTAATATGAATACATATTTAGCAAATTTAAGATGACACGATAATAGAAATTTCGTACCTGCTAACCGCTCATCGAGATATGGGACAAGATTGAAAGTTCTTGTAATTATCTATCTTTAATATTCATAACACCTTATGCAAAAGCGTTTGCCTACATTTGATCATGTAGAGTCCACTCAACCAAAAAATGAGCTTCACACCACTTGACTAGCAAATCATCGTAGCAACTGCAGTACTACTCTACTCTTCAAAAACTTCTACCATTTGACACAAATTGAAAAGCAAAGTGCGGCTGAAATTCATTAGTAAAATACAATTAAACCATAAAAAGTTCAAAATACTTAATATAAACCATGAATATATAACTTCACATCTTGTTAATTCACTTGAACTTCTAAACACCTGAAAACAAAACAAACAACACTTAATTAATACTCAACAAAAGTTTTAAATTGAAACTACTATTAGTGCTAATGATAGAACATCTCAATATAATATAATATAACATATATTTTACTTAGGTTTGAATATATAAAAGAATTATAAATAATATAATATAATATACAGGGTTGGTCCAGGGTTGGACCGACCCAAAATTCTTAGGACCGAAGACCAACCCGCACAGTGTTGGTCTTGGAATTTCAGGACCAATGACCAACCCAGTCCCCTTGGGAACCGGACCAGGACCGGCAGGGTTGGGCCGGTCTAGGGTCGGTCCAGGGTCGACCCTAGACCGCTGCTCACCCCTAATTCTTGCTCACTAGTTCCAAGACAAAGGCATATTGAGCAGCCACATTTGTCCTTCGGCATGGACCATAGAGTACAAATGTCCCACACTGATTTCTCCATGTACATGTTGTCCTATCTCCTCTTATGTTTCATTTAGCCGACTATCATCAAAACACATATGTTGCATTAGTCGCATATAAGAGGAACAACAATCATCAACTTTTGATGAAGCAATGGGTAACCCACAATGGCAAGCCCATGGAAGCTTAACTACATTCTCTCATCGAGAACCACACTTGGGATATTGTCAATCTACCTTTGCATTAAAAACCAAATTGGTTTCAAATGGGTATGTAAATTTAAGTACAACGCAAATGGCTCTGTTGAACGTAACAAGGCTCGCTTGGTTGCCAAATGATTGACTCAAAGGGAAGGTTTCGATTATCATGGGACTTTTCCAGTGGCGGCTCTTGCGTTGACAACTTACTATTATACATTGGTGAGTCTTTTGGGGTGGCGGCTCTACATTGTCATTGTGACATTTGTCACCGCATGGTAAACTTCCTGTGGCGTTGATGGTGCGCTCAATGAAACCACCAATTTCGATGGTTCTTTTAGTGTCAACTATAGCCCAATGGTCACCGGCTTAGGTTTCTCCAGAGACGCCAACACCGCCAATGGAGAATTCCTTCCCATGGTCATGCCTTCAAGTTACAACTCACACTGATCTCGGAGCCTTACCAATTGTTGTCCTCGTCTTTCCACCATCACAAGTGTCGCAATTCAGTTCGGTAGAGCTTCCTCGCATTACCACGGCACTCTCCCACCTGCGACATACCACTTGTCTGTGGTCACCCGTCGGGAATAGCTACAGCTGTCCGCCATCAAGCATCGTGTCACCAGCCACATCGTTCGTCATTCATCTAGGCCACCTTTGTCGATCCAATTTGGAAACGTAATATTCAAATTTAGGTAATAATCTTCATTTGATTTTGGTGAATATTTTATGGCCTAATTTGATTATTCAATATCTAATGTACATATTTGAGTGATAGACAATATCCATGAGGATTTCTTTTCTAATCCGCAACCGCACATCGATTTTTTATTCTATCCATAAAGTTTTAGATGGAATAATTAATTACGCGATAATCTTCAAAATTGAAATTTTGATCTTTAAGATTTAAGATCAATTTATTGATTTTATTAGCGGAATAATCAAGTTAATTAGATATTATTTTTCTAATTTGAGTTATGGATGATATCTTTGGCAATTCGTTGATATTTTGTAATTTGTGTGATTGTTTTGGTTGTCCTTATTTGAAAATTAAAAAAGAAAAAAAGATTGGTTGTAGATTAATTAGCTCTATTCTATAACATTGCATGTCTAAGTAGATTCTATAATATTCATGATAAGATTCTAATTGAAATTAGGAATTGACACAATTTAATACTTAAATTGAACTAGATATTATCTTTCTTTCAAATAGTTAATTTCCCTCATTTTTAGTTACGAATTTTAATATAAAAAAATCACATGCATGTCATGTAGAGTAGTCACATATAAATCATTGCTCATCAATAGAGTTAGGTCATTTAATTTAAATTGTGTGTATAGTTTGTGTGTTAGGATTATTATTTTTTTTTAAAGTCTCGTGTATATTATATAAACTATTTTTGTACGACATTGCATGCATTGCACGTAGTTTACCTTTCATTTAATTATGTGAATATCATGTGCATGTCATGTGTAATAGTCACGTATTAATCATTGTCCGTCATTAGAATTAGGTCATTAAATTAAAATCGAGTGTCATATAGTTTGCATGTTAATTGAAAGTCACATGTCATGTTAATATAAACTATTTTTGTACATCATGTAGCTTAGCCTTCATTTAAATAAGCGAAAATCCTATTAAAAGAAAAAAAATCGAGTGAATTGCATGATAGTTAGAAGTCATATTTAAGCTGAACATGTGTTTCTAATTAGTATTTGTTGCAAATGCTTGCGTTGCATCAAGGTAATTATTTACTCCCTACATTTGCAATTTATTGGTTGCCATGCTTTATTTAGTGTTTAAAAATAGTTGTACCCGCATGATTATCTTACATGTTAAATGATAGAGTTAAAATCAACTTAGACCGTTGCAAAATATATTTAAAAATATATGAGAAAACGTATCAAAAGAGCACTAGAATAATCAAACGTAATCAAGTCCCTAAATTTATTCAATCTTTAGTTTGTAGTAGTAAGGTATTTCTCACAATACTTTACTTTGGTATCAAATCGACCCATCATAAATCGATTAGTGACGACTTCTATATAAAAAATCATTTGCATGTTAATAACTTGAACTCTTAAGTCGTAAATCGATAAGGGTTTAGGAGAGCTTGAGTTAAGTATAGACTTAATAAATCATTAATCGAACCACAGTTGGTGCACTCGAGGTAACGTCATGACAGTAATGTCTCGTAGGACGACCGGCGTCTACATTGAATATTCCAACAAAACAAATCACTGATGGCACTTAAGTGATCTATTTTTCAAAAATTTTGCACTTAAGTGAGCAAGAAGAAACTAGTAACACTCCAATGAGCTCTTGCTGTACTTATCCCCCAACACAAGGTTAACTCTTTTCCAATCTCAGATTTCAACTTAAAAATTAAGAAAATTCTACGGTGATGGGCTCAAGTAACAACGCGCACAAGTGTTTGCATCTCCAAATCACGTAAGGGTATTAAACCCGATTACGGGCCCAGCATATGGGCTTAGTCACGGCTTGACTAGGCAACGCAAATCTCTCATGACATTCACGGTGTTGAGTGGGTCAAAGACATTTGTTCATATCCAACTTTCGCTAAAAAAACCTTTAGAATCTCACTGGTTTTCTGCTGAGTGGCTTAAAGATGATAGAGTTGGCGTCCGCTTAGCAAGAGCAGAAGTCCCGATGATACCTTGGTGAAAAATGGAGATCAAAAAGCACCAAGAATAATACTTTTTATTAACCATAAACTCCAACTTTGGATTGAAACTTTGGAGCGTAAGGTTTTCACGTTAAGTATGGGTGAAAGACGTGATATTTTTGGTGCGAGTTTAGCAAAGAGTTTTAGACGCCTCGGTGAAAATTGAAGGTTAGTGAACACCCGAAGTCAACGCCTTGGACTTACTTTTTTGGGAAAGGGTGAGGAAATTGATGATGTCCGGTTTTTTGGGAGATTGTCGAGCACCACTTCATCTTAATGGAACTTAAATATCAACGCGAAGGTGGACAAAATGTGTGTAGGAGAGCGTGTTCAAGGATCGGAACTCGAAAAACTAATAAAACCCTCCAATTAAGCATTCCAAACACAACCCAATTGCTTTCAAGTTTTGAAAAGATCAAACAATGCGATAATATATGGGTCGGCAATAAAGCTATACACTAATAACCGAACCTCACGCGGCCTTTTTAAGTGTACCCACTGTTATCTTGTCATATTATATTGCCAGGGTCCTCCAGACATTCGCATATGTTGATGCCATAATACTGCTCTATGTCTCTAAGAATCTGGATCTCCTTGTCTTTGACAAAATTTACCACAACACCCCCGCAAAAGCACATGCGGATTGGCATTTGTAAATTGCAATGTCGATGAGAGATTTGCCGTTATACCCACGGCAAGAACAAAAAACTTAAAATAGGATTGTCATTGCCTCCGGTTCAAGGTTCATAATAGTTACCTTCCGCCCAAAACGGCCTACTCGACCGGCCCGATGGACTTACAGCTCCCTGCTGTTGGGAAGATCATAGTTGACAACGAGACAAACCTACAGAGTGTATTGAGAACAATTCAGTCGTCCACTCACGCAACTAAATGGTCGTGGCGCAACAGGAAAATAAGAAATTCGGCCTTCCAAAAAGCAAGCATCCGACCTACGAATGGGTTGATGCACACAGCACAAAAACAGTAGAATGTCATCATTTGCATTATTGCAATGTTAATTTTCGGGACTAACCTGCTCAACATCAATCCCTCGAGCCCACACATCGGTGGTGATCATCAACCGAGTCGCCCCAGATCGAAATCCAGCCATTACTGCATCTCTCTCCTTTTGAGGCATGTCCCCGTGCATGAAAGACACAGTGAAGTTAGAATCACGCATCTTTTCTGCAAGCCACTCCACCTGCTCGACAAATATAAGGAAGACATGAAGAGCCACAGCACAAAATATAGATCAAAGAGAAATAGAGCAGTAGAGGTCTTCACGATCTCTAAGTCATCGAGATGTTTATGTTCCACCTCAAGTGTGGAACCCAACGTGGTTGGGGTCGTACCTTCCGCTTAGTGTTGCAGAATACAACTCCTTGGCTTATGGGGCGGTTGTCGTATAGATCGCACGAGTGTCAAATTTCCAGTCTTCTCTTTCCACTGGCACCATGTATTGGTCGACACGCTACAACCATACGAAGTAAAGGAAGGATTGTGTCAACTCATGATCCCTAGCCGCCATCAAATGCAACTAACCCAATGTAGCTCACCTCCAGCATCAACTCATCACGCTTCACAACAATCCTTATGGGATCGGTCATGAATCTTCCTGTCATCTCTAATATCTCAGTGGGGAAGGTTGCTGAAACTAAGACAACCTGCAGAGAATGCCACTCATGCATTAGCCGTTGTGAACATGAACGTGTATGAGCGACTCCCTAACAACTGATTTAATTTAGAACGAAGCAAATCATAGCAATGTGCTGAAAAATTACGAAGCGCGCATCATGGGGAGAGAAGCATGTCTCGTCGTGGTAAAGAATCTAATACTCATCAGACAAGACAAGGAGAAAAAGAAAAGAACAAGTGCCCTATTCATAGTAGAACTATGAAGCCAAAAGACAACCGTTTTATCCACCTTGTACATGCTCTAATGTCCGAATTGTGTAGATATTAAGGAGGATGAAGGAGGAAAGAAAATTCCAGATCTCTCATCGAATTTTGAATTTTATAAAAATTAAATGCTCCATCTTGCAGCATGTTGACTATTGCAGAAAGACCTTTTGGAAATTCTAGGAACCAACTGAGGAGGACAAGGGATGACTATCTAGATTGATAATGATTGAAAAGTGAAGAGCATTTCTTAGATTGGACTTAAAAAGAAGTAATGGCATTCGGTTTAATTCGGATAATGCAATGGAATTAAGCCAAGGGCTAATACTAGGACTATTATCAAGGGGTTATTGCGTAAAAGAAGTCATCTTTACTACTACTACTACATTGATTCAACATGAAGGACAGGCAACCTGAAGCTCTGGAGGAAGGAATCTGTAAACATCATAGATTTGATCCTTAAATCCTTTGCTCAGCATCTCATCAGCTTTGTCCTGGCAAAAATATAGGTAAGTGAATAGAGAGAACTTGTTTTGCAGAAAGCAGAAGGAAACCTAACAGGATCCGAAGTCGAAGGAGGTGATGCAGTGCACTCACAAGGACTAGGAGTTTGATGGCCCCGTGCGAAGAGTTCTCCTCTTTATCATGTCAAGCACCCTGCCCGGAGTTCCGGACACAACATGAACTCCGTGCTCCAATTTCCGGATATCTTCACCCATGCTCTTGCCTCCAACGCATGCATGGGCTAGCACGTTCCTGTAATAACCAATAGCCAGCACAACTCTCTCCGTCTGACTCGCCAAATCCCTCGTAGGTGACAAAATCAGCACTTGCACACTGAACAGAACATGAAGGAAGCAAATTAGCTAAGACAAAATCGATGGCCACAAGGCAGCAACCAAATTCAAATTGAAAACTTTCAGAGAGCTAAATAAACAAGAGTAGCTTGAAAAATCAACAAAATACAAGCAACAGAGTCACGGATACTTAATAGTAGGAGCTTGTTCACAAGGGCATCCAGGATATTTGCTACACAAGTAAGCACACCCACATTGCAGTTTCAATTATACTAATGCTCGTGTTACATAGAATCAACAATGTAAGAACAAAACTATTGGTTTTCCTTGATAATGAAGAAAACCTTCCGTGCCTTGCAAGTGCCTAAAATATTTAGTTAAGAGGACCCACTTAAACATTCCGATATAATATACATATATAACCCGAATAAGCGCATAAACTCAGGCTACGCTTAATTCCAAAGAAAGCTTCTCAAAACAAAGTTCACGAACAAATTCCTTAGACTAAGGCTTGAACTTCTTTCAGGGCCATCCGAGGGGTGATGGTAAAACTAAAAGCCAGCATCCCTCTGCCTCAACAACAGAACATCTCAAATTGTTGAGTTAACGAGGTCGAAAACCAAAAATTCTTCCTCTTAGAGCGATTGAATTTTGTTACGCCATAAATTCGAGAGAGAGAGAGAGGGTTCGCCAATTTTTATTCTTTATTTTTTTAAATAATCTTTGGTGTCATAGTTTGAGCTCTATAATGTTAATGACTCGTCTTACCCTCCAAAGAAAAACGCATAACATGCCTCAACCTAATTCCAGTAGAAAACCGATAGTTAAAAGAAGGGTCTTCGCTCAAGAAGAGGATCGCGTACTCTCTCGTGGAGGTGTCCACGATTTGGCAAGACGCGAGGGCAAACGTGGAGGTCTTGCCCGTGCCGGATTGCGCCTTAGCGATCACGTCTCGGCCTCGGACAATCGGCACCACGGCTCGCTGTTGAATCGCCGAGGGCTTGTCGAACCCGTGGCCGTAGATCCCACGGAGAAAACATCGTCGCTCAGGCCCATGCAGTCGAAGCTCGACAAGGCCTCCACGCCTGTCGCCGTCTCGAATGTGGCCGCCGCCGGCCGCGATTGGGTCGCCGGAACTGGCCTTGCCATCAAGGACGTCGCCATTACCAAATCCAAAGAGATGAGGAAAGGGCAAGAGAGCAGTCTCGTCTCTCTCTGGAATTGATGAGTGAGCGGGAGGGAGGAAGCGCTTGTCTCAAACAAGGGCCAAATGGACTTCGTGTCATATTAGGACATCAAGGATTATGTCAATCTCATATCAAGATCTGTCTAAAGTGTCATGATTTTATTAAATAAGATCATGAAATGAATACCGTCTCAAATAAAATCTGAAGCGACGATATGACCTTGGGTAAGAGAAATTACTTCGATCCAAGACATTAGCATTTAAAAATCACATACGATTTTGCACCTCGATTTTGTATTAATTTTGGAGTTTTCTATGATATAAAATATATATTAAAAAAAAAACAGAGTTAGTTTAGCTTAAATTTGTCATATGCGTTGAGATTTTTTGTGACATCAATCCTATTTTCTTTGGTCAAAACCTAGAAAATCAAATTACCCAGAATGACAGCATGGAAAATTACATGTTTTGACCCTTGGGGATCTCAACGCTAGTTCTTTCGCTTTTAATCCTATTTCCGACGAAAATTTAGGATAATTCCATCGAATTTCAATTCAAAATATGCCCAAAATTGTTGAGTTAGCATTAACAACTGTCGTGCCCCATGTATGAACTGCTAATGCGAATTTCCCTAGTGATCTTGTACTTTAAATGTTTCCCTTGGATTCTAAGTGTGTGTTGATGATCTAGCTAATTAGATTGATATGTTTTGGTGATTTTACTACAATTATCTAAGCATCGGTTGGAATGGTTGTATGAAAAACAAGCCTTTTCTTAAGTCAATTTAACCCTCGGGGATCTCAATGCTGGGCCTTTTCCTCCTTGCTCTGGACTGCAGCCAGTGCTGCACTTGCAATGGATTTTTCTTGTAGAAAAGATGTATTTGATGGGACTATGGTTATTTGATTTTTCTGGCTATTTAACCATGTCTTAACCGCAGTCTCGGATCCTTGTTCAAGGCGTTTGAATCCGTCCCACCATTTTATCTTGTATTTTCGGACAAGTACAGGTACTAAGTTGGAGGATGTATTGTATTCGAACTCCCAAGCTATTACCAATAAGATTTTGAATATTATGAAAAAATGCATAAGGCATGAGAACCTTAAATCATGTTGGGTTGGTACAAAGTGTTTCCGAAATATTTTGTATTATTGACTAATTGTGGGATGTAGTATAATGTCCAAAGGACCAAAGAAATCCCACCAGGAGTTAAACTAGTTTGATATGCTTTGTCTTGGGAAGTTGTCTTTGAAGAATACTAGCCAAGTATCCGAAGGCGAGGGCCATAGCTTTGTAATGGATTCTATAGGCAAGAGTTAGAGGAATGGATCCATTTGCTACTTTGTAATTATGGGTTTTGATTTAGAGTGTGAGGGATTTAAGAATATTTTTATCCTTAAGAGAAACTGAGAAATTGGGATAACAGTCGAAACGTATTGGTCCTTTGCAAAGACTTGTTTTTACTGTACCAAGGATGGATTCATTATAGTTTAAGAGATGCATTTGATGGGACTGTGGTTATTTGATTTTTCTATATATAATTCCGGCGGGACTTATTTAATTCTTCCTATTCTCAATTGAAAGTTTTGTCCAAGTATTTTCACTTTATTCGGCTTCACATTTTTGTTTGAATATCAATCTTATGTTTCCTCTATTGGGGTGTTTATTTATTTTTGCTGCTCTAGAAATTGGTCACTTTGACATGTACACTTTTCTAAGAAGGCCGCCTGTGAGATATATATTATATTGTTTTCCATTAACTTTCACTTTGTAATAAATTTAAAACCTAAGATAACACGCAAATAAATGGTATACTGTCACAAATCTTTAATAATACAACACGTAAGACTCTAGAACCTTTCTTACCGTGGATGACACTCAAACGATTATGTCGTTGGGTGTGTTTGAACTCTCAACCAAAGCTTGTCTCCTGCTTCTGTTCTGGATTTTGTCGTTCGTTTCTGAATCGGAGAATGAAACGGTGAATCGAATGGAATCTGACCCTTTTATATGTAATTCGAAGTTGGGTTTCGTTCTCTCGTTTGTATTGCCCGATGCACGGCCATGTTAACCGTCGAATTTTAGAGGCTTAGGAACTGATTTAGGCGGTTCGCCATTGAATTTTACCGAATCTGAATGGGTGATGGCTTGCCGATTGTTAAACGCGTGTAGAGCTTTCCAAGAATCGAAGGATTGTGCGAGACCAAGAGAGGAAATTGAGATGATTTAGCTTAATCTGTTTCAAGGCATCGAGAGGAGATTCCTTTCATGAATAGATGCATAGTTGGTGTGCGAGCTGCTGTGGTGTTTCGAGTTAAAGCGAGATCAACAATTAAAGCATGATTGTTGAACTGGACGACCGTAATGGGTTGAAAAGTCCGTAATATCTTTAAGATTCTCGTCACTCTCTGTTATCCGTTTTCCCGTATTGTTATGGTAGTTAAAGGATTTCTTCAAAAATTCTTGATTTTCTTTTTCCTGGCCAGTGTATTATTTGGAATTAGCATTTCATTGTTTTGTTGTTGGATAGTGAGGGATGGAGCCTGCGTAATTGAAAATATATCCTTAAGGCTTTAATTTTTCTAAAATTTAAAAGCTACTGAAGGTATCTTTGTTCTTGGTTTTGGGCTTAGATCTCTTGATTTATCTTGGTATCTCCACAAAACCTCTATTCAATTAGCTTTGTTGGATCGTTCAATGCAGTTCATTATACAGCTATGTATTATCCCCCAGGTATTTCTATGATAAAACGTAACCGTGGATCCATTAGAACTTACCTACGTGGATCTTACTTGGACATTGATATTTACCTGTATTAATCATGTAGAGTTTTTCCTTTGATTAGCATAAGGAGATGGCAGACGCTGAAGACGTTCCGCCTCTCGTTGTTGATAATGGATTTGGCATGGTCAAGGTGAGAATATCGATGCACCAGTCCATTGCTATGGGCTTTCCTCGAGTGCATGGTGGTATCTGTGCTGAATTTGACAAGTTGGTTTTGCTGGAGATGATGCTCCAAGGGTTGTCTTCCCGGTATGGTTGGTCGATCGAGGCACCCCGCTGACATGGTTAGTATGGGCCACAGGGTTGCTTATGTTGGAGCTGAGGCCCAATCTAAAAGGGGCAGACTTACTTTGAAGTACCCTATAGAGAGTGGAATTGATAGCAATTGGGACGATATGGAAAAGATCCGGCATCACACTTTCCACATTGAGCTACGCGGGGCTCCCGAAGAACATCCGATGCTCCTTATTTAAGCAACCCTCATCCCAAAAAGCAAACGGGGAGAAGATGCCGCTGATTATATTTGAAACGTTTGCCCCGATAGTGTTGTCAAAGTTAACGTGAAGACATAGTCAGAGAGTTGATTTAATAAATGCAAGGTGTATAAATGGGGATGAACTTTCACATGGAAACTTACTAAAAGAGTTTATTTAATAAATGCAAGGTGTATAAATGGGGATGAACTTTCACGCGCAAACTTATCAAGAGCATTGATTTAATAAATGCAAGATGTATATATAGGTAGGGATGGGTTCTTCAACACGGGTTTTTGATTTGATTTGATTTTTTTTTCTTTTCTAACCACGTCCCGATCTTAATAGCATACTTGACGTGTAACCTAAAGATTTATCCTTTTGAAGGTGTAAAGTGAACATGATATAAACCATAATCGGCAAAAATCAAACAAGAAGGTTGCATCTCAGAGAAAGGCAAATGAATATAACCTCTCAACTTCCCACGTTGACCAAATTTCAGCTTTAACATGGGATTGGGACATTCGGAAGGTCCAAAGCAAACATGACATGTACCATAGTCGAGAAAAATTATACATGAGGGTTGCAACTCGAAATAGACAAATGAATATAATTTCTTGAGGGTTTTCTCAGCTAATTCTCTGTTCCTCTCTCCAGAACATTGCTCCTCAATCTCATAAATCCATTCCACCAAAGAAAAAAGAAAATCACATGAATCCACTCTCAGAAACCCCAATCCAGCATACAAAAGACCAAAAAAATGCGACTTCTGAAGTTGGTCGGTTTCTCTCTTAATGTTCAACATATACTCCGAAATAAGAAGGCCCGCTCTAAAATTACAGCAGTCTGAAAATGGTAAGTGGAGAGATTCTTCGAACATGGGACGCGCTTCTTCCCCATTAAACGTCTCCCACAGGACTTATGTCCATCTAATTGTAGTGCTCATCACAGCTCTCTCTAAATAAGGTCCATTCACGAGAATTTTGAGTGGAATAATGTTTTCTTTTTCTAGTTGGCTATAATATGTAGTCGGTCAACTATGCAACAAATATTACGTAATATTTCTAGCAGAATAATGTTTTCTTCTTTTATTGGTTTTGAAGTTTCCCGTAATCATTTAAGTGACCGCGAGTATAAATAAGGTCCATTCTTCAAGTCTGAGGGGAAAGTTCCTGTTAACCATCTCAAACTGATTCTTGCTTCTTCCTTCTTATCTTGAACCAGGAAAACACTAAGAGAGACTGAGA
This sequence comes from Eucalyptus decipiens, assembly GCA_014182575.1. NCBI lineage: Eukaryota > Viridiplantae > Streptophyta > Magnoliopsida > Myrtales > Myrtaceae > Eucalyptus > Eucalyptus decipiens. Next base: position 12,957,728 of record CM024613.1, on the reverse strand, counting down.
GAGGGAGAGAAAATGCCAAGGACTGAGCAAGTTGTTTTAGAGGAGCTTGAGGAAGTGGAGAGGAGGTTAAGGCGTCTCAGATGGGAGCTCCTCCTTAAAGAGAATGCCTTGTTGAGTGCTAGTCTGGCCGTGAATATCAATCGCCCGGAACCCCGCATTGCAGCGATGCGAGCCAGAGTGCAGGAAATTCGAGAAGAGATCACCCGGGTTATAGAGGAGCATGGGGCGCTCTTGGTAGAATACCTTGAAGCCCGCGTGGCGTAACGATCTTCTCCTCTAAAATCGAGTATACGTTTGCTTTTATGGGCATCCGAAGGTTAAGAGAAGCATAGTGGGGTAAGAATGGTATACTTATGTAGCTGGGAGAATAAGAATGGTATACTTATGTAGTTGGGCGAATAATTGTTTCTTGGATATGGTTCTTGAACTTCAAGATTGATAATAGTGTTTTCTTGTTTCCTGGTCGTCCGGAGAATAAGAAATAAAGATATATAGAAGTGTTTCTTGGATCTAGCATTGAATACGTTTGGAGTTTCTTTGTTTACAATGCTCACAGCTTTTAAACTCGTAGGTTTAAAGTGTATGGGGCTGTCATACGATTGGAAATATCTTTCATCCATTTCCTTTTATATATGATTCTATATAATTTTTATGTGTCAGATCATTTTCATATTTGCAAGTCATTTAGTTGTAATGAGTATGATGCTGGTGAATAGGTGGGAGTAAACGAGGAAGAGAAATGGGCATGCCCAAGCGGGAAAAGAAAAAATACTGAAGAGAAAAGCTAGGAGAGTAAAATTCGTGAAGAAGTCCCTTAATTCTTAGATTCATCCAACATCTGCTTTTACAAATTTGTGCACTTGAGATCTTTGATGATACACGCCTACGGGAGATTACATATCCTTCAATCTTCCCCAAAGAAAAGCATAATAATACCTGAGTATCTCATAGAAAAGAAATGTATACGAGACGAACTTCAAGTATATGCAATTGTATAATTACGTATTCTCTATTGCCTCGAAAGTCAAAATACAGTTTCCGCATGAAAAATTGTCTTTGCTGGTATGGTGGAAAAAAAATATTGTATGATCTAATAATTAATTCATCCAACATGGAACTCACATAATTAATTGTCGAGAAGACATTGGTCCACAAGCTCTGAAATCTTTTGCTAGAGTTCATTTAGGTGATCGCCCCCGTCTTTAGTCTTGACCGCCAAATCGTCCACATAACATTGGATGATATGGTGGAGCAAAGTCCCTAGGAAGGAAAGTCATGAACGTTGCGCCTGCTTTCTTTGAACCTAAAATGTATAACTTTGTATCGGAATATTCCCCGGAACTATAAAGGCCGTCGTTTCCTCGCCACCATTTTGGATCCATTCTTGTATTGATTGCTGCTGGAATATCCATTCTATCCGTAGCTCGGCGATAGGCAAAAGGAATGTGTCCTTTGGACTGGCATTGTTTAAGTCTATAAAGTTAACAAAACACTCTAACATTGGTCATTCTTCTCTTTCGCTGGAAAAATATTTCCAAGCCGAGCAGGGTATTCATTTCAGTAACTTTGATAAGTTAGTCGAATTCAGCTACTTGGTCCGGATGAAAAGAATTTGGTTCCTGCACGAATATTCAACTAAGATAACATCTGTTTCTCTCGTCAGCCGGTGACTAGGCATATAAAAGTAGATAACATGCACATGCACGTGCCCATAGACGTGCAGATTCCCCTCTTTTATCAACACAGGTAATAAATCCGAGATGTATAAATAAGGATGAGTTCTTCTAGTGCTCACGAAAAGGTCAAAAGCCCATATATATCCGCATTAAACAAGAATGCCTTGGATTAGAAGTATGTAGTTTTGCGAAAGTTAACGTGGAAACTTGATAAGAGCGTTGATTTAATACGGGCGACATTTATAAATAAGGATGAGTCCTTCAACAGAGGTTTTTCTATTTGATTTGATTTTCCATTTTTCTAACCACTTCTTGATCCCACTCATTTTCTTTTGTATGGCCAAGAATGGAAGTCCTTTGCCTTTGCAAGACTCCTTCAAGTCATACCCACAAGCACTAGAGACTCGTCGATTTAATTTTTTTGCTGACAACTTGTGAACCTAATTCTATGTTGCTGACAACTTGTGAACTTAATTCTATGTACCGCAATTGTTATCCCTTTCCACAATGTGAAGAGGATTAATCTGTGAGTTCTTAATATGTTTTCATTCTAAAAAATGACACCTTCATCTAAATCACCTTTGCCAAAATCAAACAACAGTCAATTCTTATTAGAAGAGGATTAATTCATGAGTTCTTAATATGTTTTCATTTCAGCAAACCCTATATCATATATTCCAACCGATTCAAATTCTTTGAATCAAGAAATTGAATCACCTACATCATCATCTGACAAAGATGATCAGCCTACTTCTTCAATGACACCTACATCTTCAGTAGGATCCCCGCATCCATGCCTTGATGATTCTTGCTAGGGGTGAGCATGGTCCGGGTTGGTCCGGGCCACCCCCTAACCCTAGGACCAACCCATACAGTGTCGGTCCTCAATTTTTAGGACCGAGGACCGACCCTATTAAGCTTGGGACCAAGGACCGGACCGACCCAATGGGTTCGGTCCAGTTCTAGGGTCAACCCGGGACTGATCGATAATTTTTTTCGTCTTATTTTTTTACTCCCTAAAAAAGCAAACCTACAGATTCAAATTACACATTCATCGACAATGCGGCATTATGCAACTAAATTATTAATATGAATACATATTTAGCAAATTTAAGATGACACGATAATAGAAATTTCGTACCTAAACCGCTCATCGAGATATGGGACAAGATTGAAAGTTCTTGTAATTATCTATCTTTAATATTCATAACACCTTATGCAAAAGCGTTTGCCTACATTTGATCATGTAGAGTCCACTCAACCAAAAAATGAGCTTCACACCACTTGACTAGCAAATCATCGTAGCAACCGCAAAGACTACTCTACTCTTCAAAAACTTCTACCATTTGACACAAATTGAAAAGCAAAGTGCGGCTGAAATTCATTAGTAAAATACAATTAAACCATAAAAAGTTCAAAATACTTAATATAAACCATGAATATATAACTTCACATCTTGTTAATTCACTTGAACTTCTAAACACCTGAAAACAAAACAAACAACACTTAATTAATACTCAACAAAAGTTTTAAATTGAAACTACTATTAGTGCTAATGATAGAACATCTCAATATAATATAATATAACATATATTTTACTTAGGTTTGAATATATAAAAGAATTATAAATAATATAATATAATATACAGGGGTTGGTCCAGGGTTGGACCGACCCAAAATTCTTAGGACCGAAGACCAACCCGCACAGTGTTGGTCTTGGAATTTCAGGACCAATGACCAACCCAGTCCCCTTGGGAACCGGACCAGACCGGCAGGGTTGGGCCGGTCTAGGGTCGGTCCAGGGTCGACCCTAGACCGCTGCTCACCCCTAATTCTTGCTCACTAGTTCCAAGACAAAGGCATATTGAGCAGCCACATTTGTCCTTCGGCATGGACCATAGAGTACAAATGTCCCACACTGATTTCTCCATGTACATGTTGTCCTATCTCCTCTTATGTTTCATTTAGCCGACTATCATCAAAACACATATGTTGCATTAGTCGCATATAAGAGGAACAACAATCATCAACTTTTGATGAAGCAATGGGTAACCCACAATGGCAAGCCCATGGAAGCTTAACTACATTCTCTCATCGAGAACCACACTTGGGATATTGTCAATCTACCTTTGCATTAAAAACCAAATTGGTTTCAAATGGGTATGTAAATTTAAGTACAACGCAAATGGCTCATTGAACGTAACAAGGCTCGCTTGGTTGCCAAATGATTGACTCAAAGGGAAGGTTTCGATTATCATGGGACTTTTCCAAAGTGGCGGCTCTTGCGTTGACAACTTACTATTATACATTGGTGAGTCTTTTGGGGTGGCGGCTCTACATTGTCATTGTGACATTTGTCACCGCATGGTAAACTTCCTGTGGCGTTGATGGTGCGCTCAATGAAACCACCAATTTCGATGGTTCTTTTAGTGTCAACTATAGCCCAATGGTCACCGGCTTAGGTTTCTCCAGAGACGCCAACACCGCCAATGGAGAATTCCTTCCCATGGTCATGCCTTCAAGTTACAACTCACACCGATCTCGAGCCTTACCAATTGCTGTCCTCGTCTTTCCACCATCACAAGTGTCGCAATTCAGTCCGATAGAGCTTCCTCGCATTACCACAGCACTCCCCCACCTGCGGCATACCACTTGTCCTTGGTCACCCCTCGGGAATACCTACAGCTGTCCGCCATCAAGCATCGTGTCACCCGCCACATCATTCGTCATTCATCTAGGCCACCTTTGTCGATCCAATTTGGAAACGTAATATTCAAATTTAGGTAATAATCTTCATTTGATTTTGGTGAATATTTTATGGCCTAATTTGATTATTCAATATCTAATGTACATATTTGAGTGATAGACAATATCCATGAGGATTTCTTTTCTAATCCGCAACCGCACATCGATTTTTTATTCTATCCATAAAGTTTTAGATGGAATAATTAATTACGCGATAATCTTCAAAATTGAAATTTTGATCTTTAAGATTTAAGATCAATTTATTGATTTTATTAGCGGAATAATCAAGTTAATTAGATATTATTTTTCTAATTTGAGTTATGGATGATATCTTTGGCAATTCGTTGATATTTTGTAATTTGTGTGATTGTTTTGGTTGTCCTTATTTGAAAATTAAAAAAAAAAAAAAGATTGGTTGTAGATTAATTAGCTCTATTCTATAACATTGCATGTCTAAGTAGATTCTATCATATTCATGATAAGATTCTAATTGAAATTAGGAATTGACACAATTTAATACTTAAATTGAACTAGATATTATCTTTCTTTCAAATAGTTAATTTCCCTCATTTTTAGTTACGAATTTTAATATAAAAAAATCACATGCATGTCATGTAGAGTAGTCACATATAAATCATTGCTCGTCAATAGAGTTAGGTCATTTAATTTAAATTGTGTGTATAGTTTGTGTGTTAGGATTATTATTTTTTTTTAAAGTCTCGTGTATATTATATAAACTATTTTTGTACGACATTGCATGCATTGCACGTAGTTTACCTTTCATTTAATTATGTGAATATCATGTGCATGTCATGTGTAATAGTCACGTATTAATCATTGTCCGTCATTAGAATTAGGTCATTAAATTAAAATCGAGTGTCATATAGTTCGCATGTTAATTGAAAGTCACATGTCATGTTAATATAAACTATTTTTGTACATCATGTAGCTTAGCCTTCATTTAAATAAGCGAAAATCCTATTAAAAGAAAAAAAATCGAGTGAATTGCATGATAGTTAGAAGTCATATTTAAGCTGAACATGTGTTTCTAATTAGTATTTGTTGCAAATGCTTGCGTTGCATCAAGGTAATTATTTACTCCCTACATTTGCAATTTATTGGTTGCCATGCTTTATTTAGTGTTTAAAAATAGTTGTACCCGCATGATTATCTTACATGTTAAATGATAGAGTTAAAATCAACTTAGACCGTTGCAAAATATATTTAAAAATATATGAGAAAACGTATCGAAAGAGCACTAGAATAATCAAACGTAATCAAGTCCCTAAATTTATTCAATCTTTAGTTTGTAGTAGTAAGGTATTTCTCACAATACTTTACTTTGGTATCAAATCGACCCATCATAAATCGATTAGTGACGACTTCTATATAAAAAATCATTTGCATGTTAATAACTTGAACTCTTAAGTCGTAAATCGATAAGGGTTTAGGAGAGCTTGAGTTAAGTATAGACTTAATAAATCATTAATCGAACCACAGTTGGTGCACTCGAGGTAACGTCATGACAGTAATGTCTCGTAGGACGACCGGCGTCTACATTGAATATTCCAACAAAACAAATCACTGATGGCACTTAAGTGATCTATTTTTCAAAAATTTTGCACTTAAGTGAGCAAGAAGAAACTAGTAACACTCCAATGAGCTCTTGATGTACTTATCCCCCAACACAAGGTTAACTCTTTTCCAATCTCAGATTTCGACTTAAAAATTAAGAAAATTCTACGGTGATGGGCTCAAGTAACAACGCGCACAAGTGTTTGCATCTCCAAATCACGTAAGGGTATTAAACCCGATTACAGGCCCAGCATATGGGCTTAGTCACGGCTTGACTAGGCAACTCAAATCTCTCATGACATTCACGGTGTTGAGTGGGTCAAAGACATTTGTTCATATCCAACTTTCGCTAAAAAACCTTTAGAATCTCACTGGTTTTCTGCTGAGTGGCTTAAAGATGATAGAGTTGGTGCCCGCTTAGCAAGAGCAGAAGTCCCGATGATACCTTGGTGAAAAATGGAGATCAAAAAGCACCAAGAAGAATACTTTTTATTAACCATAAACTCCAACTTTGGATTGAAACTTTGGAGCGTAAGGTTTTCACGTTAAGTATGGGTGAAAGACGTGATATTTTTGGTGCGAGTTTAGCAAAGAGTTTTAGACGCCTCGGTGAAAATTGAAGGTTAGTGAACACCCAGAAGTCAACGCCTTGGACTTACTTTTTTGGGAAAGGGTGAGGAAATTGATGATGTCCGGTTTTTTGGGAGATTGTCGAGCACCACTTCATCTTAAGGGAACTTAAACATCAACACGAAGGTGGACAAAATGTGTGTAGGAGCCCGTGTTCAAGGATCGGAACTCGAAAGACTAACATAGAACCCTCCAATTAAGCATTCCAAACACAACCCAATTGCTTTCAAGTTTTGAAAAGATCAAACAATGCGATAATATATGGGTCGGCAGTAAAGCTATAGACTAATAACCGAACCTCACGCGGCCTTTTTAAGTGTACCCACTGTTATCTTGTCATATTATATCGCCAGGTCCTCCGGACATTCGCATATGTTGATGCCATAATACTGCTCTATGTCTCTAAGAATCTGGATCTCCTTGTCTTTGACAAAATTTACCACAACACCCTGCAAAAGCACATGCGGATTGGCATTTGTAAATTGCAATGTCGATGAGAGATTTGCCGTTATACCCACGGCAAGAACAAAAAACTTAAAATAGGATTGTCATTGCCTCCAGTTCAAGGTTCATAATAGTTACCTTCCGCCCAAAACGGCCTACTCGACCGGCCCGATGGACGTACAGCTCCCTGCTGTTGGGAAGATCATAGTTGACAACGAGACAAACCTACAGAGTGTATTGAGAACAATTCAGTCGTCCACTCACGCAACTAAATGGTCGTGGCGCAACAGGAAAATAAGAAATTCGGCCTTCCAAAAAAGCAAGCATCCGACCTACGAATGGGTTGATGCACACAGTAGACAAAAACAGTAGAATGTCATCATTTGCATTATTGCAATGTTAATTTTCGGGACTAACCTGCTCAACATCAATCCCTCGAGCCCACACATCGGTGGTGATCATCAACCGAGTCGCCCCCGCATCGAAATCCAGCCATTACTGCATCTCTCTCCTTTTGAGGCATGTCCCCGTGCATGAAAGACACGGTGAAATTAGAATCACGCATCTTTTCTGCAAGCCACTCCACCTGCTCGACAAATATAAGGAAGACATGAAGAGCCACAGCACAAAATATAGATCAAAGAGAAATAGAGCAGTAGAGGTCTTCACGATCTCTAAGTCATCGAGATGTTTATGTTCCACCTCAAGTGTGGAACCCAACGTGGTTGGGGTCGTACCTTCCGCTTAGTGTTGCGAGAATACAACTCCTTGGCTTATGGGGCGGTTGTCGTATAGATCGCACGAGTGTCAAATTTCCAGTCTTCTCTTTCCACTTTGGCACCATGTATTGGTCGACACGCTACAACCATACGAAGTAAAGGAAGGATTGTGTCAACTCATGATCCCTAGCCGCCATCAAATGCAACTAACCCAATGTAGCTCACCTCCAAAGCATCCACTCATCACGCTTCACAACAATCCTTATGGGATCGGTCATGAATCTTCCTGTCATCTCTAATATCTCAGTGGGGAAGGTTGCTGAAACTAAGACAACCTGCAGAGAATGCCACTCATGCATTAGCCAGTTGTGAACATGAACGTGTATGAGCGACTCCCTAACAACTGATTTAATTTAGAACGAAGCAAATCATAGCAATGTGCTGAAAAATTACGAAGCGCGCATCATGGGGAGAGAAGCATGTCTCGTCGTGGTAAAGAATCTAATACTCATCGACAAGACAAGGAGAAAAAGAAAAGAACAAGTGCCCTATTCATAGTAGAACTATGAAGCCAAAAGACAACCGTTTTATCCACCTTGTACATGCTCTAATGTCCGAATTGTGTAGATATTAAGGAGGATGAAGGAGGAAAGAAAATTCCAGATCTCTCATCGAATTTTGAATTTTATAAAAATTAAATGCTCCATCTTGCAGCATGTTGACTATTGCGAAAGACCTTTTGGAAATTCTAGGAACCAACTGAGGAGGACAAGGGATGACTATCTAGATTGATAATGATTGAAAAGTGACGAGCATTTCTTAGATTGGACTTAAAAAGAAGTAATGGCATTCGGTTTAATTCGGATAATGCAATGGAATTAAGCCAAGGGCTGGGAATACTAGGGACTATTACTGGGGTTGTTGCGTAAAAGAAGTCATCTTTACTACTACTACTACTACATTGATTCAACATGAAGGATAGGCAACCTGAAGTTCTGGAGGAAGGAATCTGTAAACATCATAGATTTGATCCTTGAATCCTCTTGCTCAGCATCTCATCAGCTTCGTCTGGGAAAAATATAGGTAAGTGAATAGAGAGAACTTGTTTTGCGAAAAGCGAAGGAAACTTAACAAGATCCGAAGTCGAAGGAGGTGATGCGGTGCACTCACAAGGACTAGGAGTTTGATGGCTCTGGTGCAAAGAGTTCTCCTCTTTATCATGTCGAGCACCCTGCCCGGAGTTCCGGACACAACATGAACTCCGTGCTCCAATTTCCGGATATCTTCACCCATGCTCTTGCCTCCAACGCATGCATGGGCTAGCACGTTCCTGTAATAACCAATAGCCAGCACAACTCTCTCCGTCTGACTCGCCAAATCCGTTGTAGGTGACAAAATCATCACTTGCACGCTGAACAGAACGTGAAGGAAGCAAATTAGCTAAGACAAAATCGATGGCCACAAGGCAGCAACCAAATTCAAATTGCAACTTTCAGAGAGCAAAATAAACAAGGGTAGCTTGAAAAATCAACAAAATACAAGCAACAGAGTCGCGGATACTTAATAATAGGATCTTGTTGACGAGTGCATCCAGGATATTTGCTACACAAATAAGCAAACCCAGATTGCAATTTCAATTATACTAATGCTCCTGTTATATAGAATCAATAATGTAAGAATAAAACTACTCATTTTCCTTGATAATGAAGAAAACCTTTCATGCCTTGCAAGTGCCTAAAATACTCAGTTAAGAGGACCCACTTAAACATTCTGATATAATATACATATATAACCTGAATAAGTGCATAAACTCAGGGTACGCTTAATTCCAAGAAAGCTTCTCAAAACAAAGTTCATGAACAAATTCCATAGACCGAGGCTTGAACTTCTTTCAGGGCCATCCGAGGGGCGATGGTAAAACTAAAAGCCAACATCCCTCTCGCCTCAACAACAGAACATCTCAAATTCTTTAGTTAACGAGGCTGAAAATAAAAAATTCTTCCTGTCAGAGCGATCGAATTTCGTTACGCTAGAAATTCGAGAGAGAGAGAGAGGGTTTGCCGATTATTTATTTATTTATTATTAATCCGTGGTGTCATAGTTTGAGCTCTATAATGTTAATAACTCATCTTACCCTCCAAAGCAAAACGCATAACATGCCTCAACCTAATTCCACAAGAAAATCGATAGTAAAAGAAGGGTCTCCGCTCACGAAGAGGATCGCATACTCTCTTGTGGAAGTGTCCACGATCTGGCAAGACGCGAGAGCAAAGGTGGAGGTCTTGCCCGTGCCGGATTGCGCCTGAGCGATTACGTCTCGGCCTCGGATAATGGGGACCACGGCTCGTTGTTGAATCGCTGAGGGCTTGTCGAACCCGTGGCCGTAGATCCCACGGAGGACATCGTCGCTCAGGCCCATGCTGTCGAAGCTCAACACGGCCTCCACGCCTGGCGCCGTCTCGAATGCCTCCGCCGCCGGCGATCGGGTCGTCGAAACTGGCCTTGCCATCAAGGACGTCGCCATTACCGAATCCGAAGAGATGAGGAAAGGGCAAGAGAGCAATCTCGTCTCTCTCTGGAGTTGATAGTGAGCGAGCGGAGAAAATATTCAGTGGTATGTGCGCGCCACGTCATCCGCTGATGTGGCGCGCACGTTCCACTCAGCTTTCGACACCTGTGGTGTGGGACCCGCTGAAAAATTAAAGGATCCGCTCAGCTCGGAACGGCTCGGCTCGGCTCGTTGGCGAAACAATGTCGGGTCAATAAATGCTTTAACGCTCCCGCCCAAAAAATTTCTCACTCCTCAATTGAATTTATTGGCTTTTCTCTCTCTCTCTCTCGCGGGAGAACAAACGAGAGAAGGACCGTCTCTGTTTCCTTCTCCGCGCATCCGGTTCCGGCTCCGCCTCTGCCTCCCAAAAGCCTCGCCGGTCGTCGCCTCCTTCAAGAGCCTCGCCAGTCGCAGTTGGGTCCTCACCTCCTCCGCCTCCGGCTGTTCCAAACGTGGAGATCGAGCACAAGGTTTGTGCTCGCGTTGGTTACTCGGCAACTTTTGGACCTCCGACGAACGCGTCATCAGCTCCGACTCCGAGTAGCCCGAGGTCTTTGGACTCTATGTCCTCGAGGTCGATGGTCGGGACGTGAGGGCCTCGTGCTTCTTCTGCTCCCCGCCTCCCAAAAGCATCGCCGGTCATCCGCCGACACATTGCCCCCGAGAGCCCCGCCGATGCGGGCTGGTTCCCGAGCCCCCTCTGCCTTTGCCTCCGCCTTCGACTATTTTCAACGCGGAGATTGAGCACAGGAGGAGAAGAGAAGAGAATGACAAAACCACCTCCTTCCCTCCCCTCCCGTCTCTTAAACTCCTCTCGTGGTTCCGGACAGCTTCATCGATGCCTTCGATAGTTGTGCCCGATTCAGCTCAACCCCGGAGAACTCCAAAAGCAAGAGCAAAGAGAAGAAGATGAAGGCGAAGGTCCAGCTTGAGGCCGATGGCGGCTTCGCGTCTTCGGCGGAGTCGGACGAGAAGCACAAGAAGGAAAAGAAGAGCGGCAGTAAAGGCTCCGAATCCAAGCAGCCGAAGCTCCCGGAGCATCAGGGGATGCGAAGAAGGAGAAGAAGAGGAAGGCGCTGGAGCTTCGCGAGGACGACGAGGAAGACAAGAGCGAGACCAGCTCCGAGCTGGTTGACCCCGAGAACTTGAAGGGGAAGAAGAAGAAAAAGAAGAAGGCGAGGTTGAGCGACGGCGATAATAAGGTGGCTCAGGAGGAGAAACCCAACGCGTGTTGAATTTCGGGATCTCGGACAGCTTGAGGTTGAAGTTGAAGGACAATGGTATCGAGGCGTTGTTTCCCATTCGAGACCATGACGTTTGATAACGTCCACGATGGGACCGATTTGGTCGGCCGTGCCTGCACCGGTCGAGTATGAACATCTTTTTATTTGAATTTCGCAGATTGACATGTTGATGGTCGCGTGCTTGTTTGAAATCTGCTAATTAACCGACAATTTAGAGAAGTGAATGGTCCGGACGTTGGAGTAATGATAGTGTGTGATGCGGAAAAGGGTCACGAAGGCGACATATATGAAAAGAGAAGCGGGTTTTATCTCGCTCTATGAGTAGTGAATGGTTGATGTATGAGCTTGGTGAATATTGTTTTAATTAACAGCACGACAGAGCAATCATGGTGTAGAGTGTAGCAAAGTGCACTTGGTTCGTGAAATGTCTTTCGTGCATTTCTGGTCCTAAATCCCTGTATTTCTGCCCCTGATTGTCATTGCAAAAGTCAAATTCCGACCGATCTTTTCAGGCATTCGAACCTACAGCTGGTAATTCGACCAAAAAACCTACAGCTATATAAGTCTTCTAGTTTGTGGCAGTCATCTGTACATTAGTTCATTGGTGTTATTTGACATAAAAAAACCAAAAGTGGCGTGAAGACTGTTTGGCTGCAGTTGCATTTCAAGTTTTTTAAAGATGATTGGCTGCTAGGAACATGAGTTTTCGAACTGGTTGCTCATTGCTGTAGTTGATGGGTTTTAATTTTTGAGCACTGATTATCACCTTGTTCACTGTGTGAATTGTACCAGGGCAAAACTCTAGCTTTTGTCTTGCCCATTTTGGAATCTCTGACGAATGGGCCTGCAAAAACCTCAAGGAAGACAGGATGTGGTAGGCCACCAAGTGTTTTGGTGCTTTTACCTACTAGGGAATTGGCCAAGCAAGTATTGGAATCAAGCTTATAGAAATAATCTCATCTTTTTACAGAGATAGATGTCCGACATCGTTTACTCTATTATTTTAGGTGTTTTCTGATTTTGAAGTTAATGGTGGAGCAGTGGGCTTAACATCATGTTGTTTGTATGGTGGAGCTCCTTATCATGCTCAGGAGAGCCAATCGAGGAGAGGGGTCGATATAATGATTGGAACACCTGGCCGTGTGAAAGTAACTCATTGAATTGGAAGCTTATTTGGTAAGTATTCACGCAAATCATTGTGGGTCCTAGGAAGTGTTGGCGAGCCTATCAATCCAAGTGCGTGGAGGTACTGAGCTTTATCCTAACTTTCTAATGTAGATAATGTTTCACTAGATCCATAAACCTGTGTACATTTCTTCAGGTGGTTTTTCAATGTAGTCGGGGATTCAGAGTGCCCTATATCTGACACTTGGTGGCAAACTGAAACTGGTGGCTTCATGGTACATTTTGTTATTTGTTTGGGTTTATCATGTTAGAATTTTTTACAAAGAATGCCCACAATATCCACTTTATGGTCTCAGTCTGATTCCAGTGATGCTTACCTTCCCTGCAGATCACACCATTATCTGGTGCCTGGCCACAGAAACCTGGATCTGCTACTTTTCTTTTCTTTGGGGTTCAGGTCTCTAAACTCTTTCATTCCCTTTGACTTTTGAACAACTTAAGAGCCTTTCACAAGGTGTCTCTCCGACTAATTTCCACATTTGTTTTGTGCAGCCTGTCATAGTGGATGAAAAGGGGGTTGAAATTGAAGGTGAGTGTAGTGGATACGTGGGCATTAAAAGTTCCTGGCCTGGGGCATTTTGTACAGTATATGGTGATCATGAGCAATACGAAACAACATACTTCAACCATTCCCAGGATACTATTTTACTGGTGATGGCTGCAGCAGGTTAGTTGATACAACTATTAAATTATTGCTTGAGGTACTTGCATTATGCCCGGTTCTTACTAGGGATGTTTATACAATTCCTTAACTTGAATGATAATCTTGTGCTTATATATCTTTGGAAGGTGTAGTTATGGTTATATTTTTTGCAGCATAAGCTGTGCGATTTGATTTCCTTATTTTTTAATTCGCTCAACCCATTCAGGGACAAGGATGGTTATGACTGGCTGACTGGTAGAGTTGATGATGTCATCAATGTCAGGTGCTACATGAATTTCTCAAGATCTTCTCTTTTGGTACCTTCATTCAAACATTTTTTATGTGCTTATACAATGTGGCTTTGTTTTTGTTGAGAAACTTCGAAAGACCAATTCTTTTCCTTCTTAAAGCACCCAGTGCCTTGAATTCTGGACTAGTTATCTGATGATGCTTCACTTGCCTCTGCAGTGGACACCGGATTGGAACAGCAGAAGTTGAATCTGCTCTTGTCTCGCATCCCAAATGTGCGGAAGCTGCGGTTGTTGGTGTTGAGCATGAGGTACTTTAGAGAGGACTAAATTGATGATAAAATTTTCATTGCACTTGCTTTAAATGCTAACAAATCAGCAAATCATGTTTTTGTCTCTAGGTGAAAGGACAAGGCATTTATGCCTTTGTCATTCTGTGGAAGGTGAACCTTACAGCGAAGAACTGAAAAGAGACCTCATACTCACCGTGAGGAAACAGGTTTGCATCCCATTAACAGTCATTTCTTTATTTGAAAACTAATTGCTCTTGCTTTCTTAAACTCCCCAAAGTGACTTAGACAACATGCAAGTTCTTGACAGAGTAACCTCTTAATGTGATGATAATTGTGATGGATCTCATTTTCTTTCCACATGCTAGTCCCACTCAAAACAAATATTGTTGAGCCTCTTGTTTGCTTACTCCACTTGAATCTGTCCTTGGGCTTTGCAAACGAGTGCTTAATCCGTTCCGTCATTACCATGGGGCACTATGCTTAAGATCTCACTCATACTTCTCATTTGATTATTAGATGCCTCTAATTTCTAATTGATTCCCTGTGACATCTAATGATTTTGATCTTAGCTATGTGAAAGTTATTTGCATATTCGATTAACAATGAACATATTCATCGCATGGAGCTCTATCTCCCTTCACTTACATGAGAGGTGTAATGAGAATGATCAAACAGTGGGACACATGCTAAATGGGCTCTTTTGGCTGATGGATCACGATGAACTCGCCGCATCTAACGCTTTGCCGATATCTTTTCTTTTTGGTTTCTCCCTTTCTTCTTAGCCAAAGACAACTATATTATCAGTAGGATCTGTAATCCTCGCATAACATTTACTACAGTAGCAAATATAGGGCCAGGTTCCAGTTTATGTTCCTGGGCCATTTTGGCCTTCCTGTGCTAATATTGGCTTCATCAGGCTTCAAAATAAATTGGTTTTTCGTCCATGAACTAAAAAATAGGTGAAATCTATTTTATAGCCCATCTTGTTTAACTTGTGATAGGAAATTCATAAACATAACTTTCGACTAGGCAATCTGATTCATCTTCTGTACGACTTCTAGATAGGAGCATTTGCTCCGGGATCAACGGTTGAGGAAGGGGATACTCTGGGATTGGCAGCAATTTTGTCAGCTATACCTTTCTGTCAAGGAAAATTCTTTTGTACGAGATATGAAGTTGTCGAAGCATCCACATCTTACTAGAAGCTGGTGCATGGAGGCCTTTTCAATCTCTCTCACCAAAATTCTTTGACTTAGCTGTCTTGGTCCATCTCTTCGGGTTTTGCATAATGCGAGTTTGTACAAAATCCCTTGTCTTGAGCTCATAGATATCCCCGAGGAATGTATTATTTGCTCTGGATCGAGATGAATCAAATGTTAAATTCTGGTTTGTAGAAGTTTTTCAGTCTCGAGCTTACATGGCAAGCTGTAGCTTGAGGCTTTTGTCCCCAGTACTTAAGAACAGTCCTGACACTCAGAAATATGATAAAGAACAGAATTCAGTAGCCTTGGAGGTCTCAGAGACTACGCCAGGAACAATGTAGTATCCAAATGCAAGCTGCAAAGAGAAGCCAGGCACCTCTTCCTTCACAGGTAGATGGAGCTTGCTTTTTGTAAGGATTCTTCATTGTGATGATATTACAGTCAAAGGTTAGATTTGTTGGAATTTTGTATAAATTGGTGCCGGTGTGCTATAGCTTGTTCAAACCTTGACAGGATTTCTTCCGAAAAGCGATTGTTGGGTAGAAGTGCACTTGGTGTCTTCTGATGTGACTTTCACATTTAGTTCTTTAGCTTTATACTAATAATATCCTAGTTGATCCTCTTCATTTTTGCGTTACAACCGTAATGAAGTTATGGAAACTGGTCAAAGGAAAAAGACTTGATGGTTGCTTTGCTTTAGTGGCTCTTATTTGTAAAGGCTTTTTGCTTGAGATTTAATCGACTAGCATTACTACACTATTATTCTTGACCTAGCAATTATGATCAACATGCTTTACTAGAGTTACTTTCCTTGAAACATTCCAAGTGGTACCGCATATGTTTCTGGCTTGCTCAAGGACTCGTGGGTTCATCCCTTTAATTTCACATGCATGTTTGCTTCTGAAGGTGAATGATGATTGGATAATTCTTGACAAGACAGTTGCTGATCAAGTGTCTTTGTGGAAAAGCAGCAATGGGTTCACCGATGCATTGGTTCGGACCATGTTTGTTCGGGAGAAACGTGTTCTTATCATCAAATTGGCGATGTCTTTGTTTGTGAGAAGACTGGAAATGTTCGGGTAAAATACTTTAATTGCTAACAATGACAAGTCTCTTTAGTATATCCAATTTATATGTGTCGTGCGGGAATGTCTTTCCTAATGAGGTTTCCTTCATCATCGTCTTTTCTTTCGATCTGTGATGAGACGTGCGAGAGAAACTGTTATGGATCCCGCCAATGAGCTCTTGGTTTGCAAAATATCTGGACCTTTGTTTAAATAGGTTCTTTGTCATTGCTGAAATGGAGACGATGCCGTGAGTAGAACGTCTTCTTTCAACACTCCAATTTCTTAAAACAGTCGTTCTTTTATCTATCTAGCCAGGGATCAGAAAATTAACAGCTAGCATTTGTCGTTCTCGTAGAGTAAAATCTTTGAGGCAACTGATTTTTTTGCTTTTTCACACGAAAAATTTCAGGAGCAGCAGCAAGGTGGTGTGACAGATGAAGCTGAACCATTCATGGGACCTGGTCGATTTGGTAACTAGTTAACTGTTTCCTTTCTCTTTTTTCGTTAGCTATGATTGACACGTGCCTCACACTTCATGCTTGTGTCTCGCAAAGCACGAGCTTATGTCTTGGGATAAAGAGAATTAGATGTTGTGTTGAGGTTCTCGCTGAGTTTTGGGGATGGAACGTATATGCCTTGATCCTCCTCTCAAGGTAGTTCATAGCTATTTGAGGGGTCTTGCCTTGAGTTAGATGTGTTAATGTCTTATCGTACTTGATTGAGATAATTTAGTTGTCTCATTTTATGGTTTTCCATTTCCAGCGGATTCCACTAGGGAAATGGCAATGTCCTAAGTGCCGCTCAAAAAGTGATTCAGTTGAGCCAATAAGCCATCTCGATTCCAGTTTGAACCGAGCTCGGACGAAAATTTGTGGGTCAAGATCCAAGACATTGTCTAGCACGGAAAAAGTATCTCAAATGCTTGGTGGCTCCCATTTTCCAAGCAAGAGGTCTTTGAGTGGAGGGAATTCATTTGTAACACCTGAAGTTCAGCCATTGGAAGGTAAGCCAGATCTGTCCCCAGGAGAGGAGCCATGCACCATCAAGCCTGGTTGCCCATCCTTGGGTGGTTCTACGGATGGAACCTCTTCCTCTCAGAAAAATGATGATGAACAGAAGGTAGATGTACCTCCAGCAAAAGCACCTTCAACCAGAAGGTTAGCTTCTCCTTCTGTGCCCGCTTCATCTCATTCTCAACTGGTGAGTTCAGAACAATATGATGAAGCATCGGAAAATTTCTGAATGTTCTGATGGATGCAATAGTCCAGATGGTCAAGCTGCTCTCGGAACTAGTGCTAGTAAAGAGAGAGCTAAGAAGAGAAAGCTTGTGCAGAAAAATGACATTCAGAAGAAACGCATGACTGACAATGGAAAGCAAATTATTGCTACTTCTAAGAGCAGGAATGATGATGGCAAGCAAATTATTGCTACTTTTAAGAGACATGGGTCGAAGAAGAAAGCTGCATTACCTGAAATAGGTAATTTACAATTAAGAAAGAGAACAATTGTAAAAAGGGTTCACGGTCTACCATGGAAGAAATGGAGCAAAAGAAGGTTCAAATGGTCCAAATAAACAAAAGGTAGATACTTTTACATTGGCCTTTTCATTACTGACATATTACGTATAGACATATATAAGATACTTCCTCACATTCAGTTACATTTAGCAAATGTATGGGACTTACAATTTTTTTTTTTCCTTTGCTTCCTAAGATATGAACCTCTACAATATATTGGGTGGACGCAGTTTGGTGTTTGGTCCTCTTGCATGGCGTGTTTGTTTTCTAAAGATACCTAGAAGCCCTGGATATATTTTGGTTGGTAGTTCTAAGTTGATGGTTTCCACGTGCAAAGGCACAGGGAAAGTCCTTTTAATTGAGGCTTGATGATATATTAAAAATTGATTTTGTGGTGCGAAGGTTTTACGGAGAGTTGAAAACCCCACCCGTAAAGCCAAAGAAAAGAGACCGTCATGTGAATGACACACCAATGTGCATAAGCGGCACCGCCCAGTGAATTTCAGCAGGTAAATCTACTTATGACCAACTTTGTTGTTTGATTCTGGTGATCAATCTTAGAATCCATCTTAATTCATTTGACACTTTTCTGCTTTTCATGTTGATCGGGTTTTGGGCTATCGTGTTAGAGGTAATGATGCAAGTTCATTGTTTTATGTTTCTGTATGTATTGTAGACATCCTTAATTATGTTAGTTTACTTGTTCTAGAGAAGCAGGACAGACATCAACATAGTACTTCCAGCAAAATCAACTTAGATGCAGGAGATGGGTGGACTCGCTGATGATAGACAAGCTGATATAAGCATTGACAGTGACATCAAACTGCACAATCTGAATGTTTTTCAGTGGTTATTCTCTTATCAGCTGGAATTTTAATGGTAAAGCTGGAGGAAGAGTAAAAAACTGTATAACTTGGTTGATGACATTTTATCTTTCTTCTATTGAGGTTGAAAGACGTGTTTTGAGCAGGTTCGTCTATGTAGACCTGCTGTGTATAAAGTTTACTTATCAGGTTTAGTTCAAATGCTTTACTGTTGTTCCTTTTCAAGTGCTGAACATATTCTCCTCTGTTTTTATCCTCTAATTTTGCAGGAGGAGCCCCATATCTAGTGCAGCAGCTATTATTTACATTATACCAAGCTGGTATACCAAGAAAGAGGATCTAAAGAATTTCTACAGCTTTTGAGTGTTTGTAGATATACAAACAAAATCGACATTAGTTAACTTTCGGTTAGTTTTGGAAATCAAAACAATCTTGAATTTTTAATTATTGTTATAAAGAATATGGTGGTTTTTAATTTTCACTCTTTGTATTTGTTGGAAGATATCTTGAAAAGTTTGTTATTCAAACATCGAAATGATGTGTTCAAGTTATTATTGGCCCTCGATTACAGAATACCAGTGTCATAGCAAATACACTGCTTCGATTTCGCATGATAATGTGGGCAAGAAGACACAACATTATTCAACTCTGACGAGATGTTGGTTTAATAAGTTATAAGTCCGTTCACTTTGGTCCTTTACGCTCTCAATTCAGTTGGTTAAATCTCATTAGTAGTCTCCATACCCGTTTTTTCCTTTGATTGGTCATCTTAGTAAAACTCAATTTCACCAAGTATGTTTCTGTGCTTGAAGAGATAAAACTCTACACTCTGCAGTCTCATGGTCTTGATTTCGATTAATATTAATCTATAAGAAATTATGCACAACTATATGCGCATTTCCCCTTTGTCCTTTTGAAAGCTTGGCAAAGTTTTAACAATGGCTTTTCATGATTGCTGATATTGCTCACTATGCAAAAAATTCATCACACTACAACTAGCAAATGAACCCTTATTGACATAGAAAAATTGTGATATTTTGATGATATGATATATATGATACAAGCTTTTAGTCTCATATAGAAGAACCTTCTAAAAGCTTGGAGAGATAGAACAAGGCAATCGAAGAAAAGAAAGGTAAATGCACCATTTGACTTGATCTAAGGGTGATGTATTGGACAGAGCCACACTCAGCAACCTCACTCTAGTTAAACGCCCACAATAACTCATTTTTATGCTAATCTAGCACCTGCAACATTTGAGTAAGACAAATGTACATCAACTAACACTATAATCTCATTTTCTATGACAAAAGCTTTACACAGAGGTGTCTTAATTTGTCGAATCGTCCCTATCTTTGTAGTTTCATTACTCACTATCCATACTCAAAGTCTACAAGAAAAGAATTTAAGCCACTATCTGCAAAGCACCTAACGCTTCCAGTCCCATGAAAGAATTGTGATTTCCATATATTATCACTCCCTTGCCTTGAATTTACTGATCAATGTCAGTCTCGGGATGACCTGAAAAAGTCTCCTCAGACAATACTTTCTCTGCATCAAGATGAAGGGCCACATCCTCATGTATTCTGCAATAAAAACCATCCTCAACCACAGAACATGGTATCATTGCCTTTTGGAATGGACAGTAGCACAAATTAATTCTCATCTCTAGAGGTGAACATAGGTACTGCAGATCAGCTTTCATCAAGCTTAACTACGACTCACCCATGGTCACATGATAACACATCTGTCGAGTGAAAGCGCCATTCAATCGTCCATGAAATAAATTTCTTCTGAAACATTTAAAAAAGCACAGTTCATAGATGAGAAACTACAAAACTATTCCAAAATCACATCCTCACTATAAATCTTCTTAAGCAAAAACATATTTAAAGAAGAGGGCTGATAAAGGCGGAAGTATTAGCCAAAAGGATGGGAATGTCAAGCTCAAGTAGACCGAAAAAATACTTACAAAATTCAATGAGAATCATTTCTTAAAAAAAAACTGACATTTACGGACACTTTTAATTTGTATATCCAAAGCATGACCAAAGAGTCAACACCTGATAAGTCTTGCACTTCCTAATCTCATGGCAATAAAATAACTTGCAAATGAGATTAAAACCTAAATAAGCAAGTTAGATAAGTTCAACCATGGTTGTTTAAGAAATGTTCCTGATCGATGAATGTTATTGCATAGAAGGAATCACTTCTTGATAGCATTTTCTTAGTTGAATGATTGATTCCAAATATTCTTAGGAGTTGCAACTGTGATCCAGATATAAACCCATATAATGAAGATTCAGAGACATAGAGATAGAAGAGGTGATCTTAACCTTCGATAATACATCTTTTATCATCAGATAGCTTGATTATTGACTTAAGGAGAAAAAAGATGAGAAGGAGATCACATCATCATAGGTAGAGTAAATACTGACATTGTTATCACTAAATCCCTAGAGCAAGATCAGCTTTTAAAGATAAATATTTAATGCCTTGAAGGACCCAGGCTGATATAATGTTGTATACCCCACCAAGAGAATGACCCCACTCAAAAAAAAAAGTAAGCGATAAACGAAGAAGAAGAATGCATAAAGCCTACCACAAAAATCATCTACACCTATTGTGCGAGAACTTGTAGCCATCTTACAAAATCGATAGCATAGTATATATAGTCCACTCTAAGGTCAAGATTCTGACATCACACCTTTGCTCATATCGAGACTGATTTCGGTCCCTTTTTGAAAGTCCACTTGGAAGGAACAAGAGTTTCGTTCTCCTACTAGCAGCTGCACGCTGGAGGTTTCGGAGGGGAAACGGCAACTTAAAATAAGGATGCACACTTAATTTAGTTCTTGTTACGTGAGTGCTTCAGTCACCCTCTTCACTTCCTCGAGCAAATTATAGTCTGTCAATCATGAATTTCAATGAATTATGAGCATAAAAAACTCAAGAATAAATGAAAGATTCTTAAAAAGTAAATATGAAAACAGAAGTCTTGACCACCTACAGACATGTGTCGATATCTGAGTGGTAGATGCGCACCACATCAGCAGATGACGTGGCGCGCTCATACTACTGAATAATTTCTCGATTTAAAATAGGATATTCAAATTCACAGGAAGCCGTAAAAGCGAACCTTCAAAGTCTAATTCATCGTCTGAGTCACTAACTGATCCATCTTTGTAATGAGAACTGAAATCATAATGATCGTTCACTTTGCAGAATCTTCATCAAATGCACCTTCCACATTATCATACTCATTCTTTTCGCTGTCAGCAGTTTCTAACGCATATATATCATCAATACCATCACGCGTGTCTTTTGGGATCTCCCTACTTTGTTCCTCATTATTATTATCTCTTGCAAAGTCTTCCCCGCTTTCCTTCTCTGTCTTTTCCCCTGTCCAACGAGAAGCAACAAGTTGACCCAACTCTTCCTTTGACTGTTCGTCGCATTCTCGAATGCGTCATCTCCCTACAAGTAATAAAACAATCATTCACGAGTTCTGGAAAAGCCAGCTAAAGTGAGATATCGAGATCATTTCAAATTCAAACCCACAAGAACTTCAGAAACTCCATAAAAATAAAATGCTCTGCATTGGGCAAGAGGAAGAAAAGTAACATGCAGTCATCATGTAGACACCTCGAGTAAAGATATTCATTCTCAAAACTATGATATCTACTTGATGGAAATTACACTTTCTCCGAGAAATCAGCTTGTTCTTGCCAAATTTTGAGAAAAAAGCTGCATTTTCTATTAGAAGTCAAAAGTGTAATCAGAATATATTTTTTCATGTTGAGTTAAATCTAACAGAATTTTCCATGACATGTGAATTATGTTTTATACACTGCCAATGGCGAGAAAAGGAGTATGCTTAACCAATTCATCTGCAAGGAATGATGTCGAGAAAGCGAGAGATACCCCAAGCATCGAATGGGATCATATTAAATAAAAACACGAGACAAGAGGAATCCATTAATGAAGGTGATGAGGATGACTATAATTTCTATGGCCAACACGATTTCTATCAGACATTCACTTCCGCCAAGCCATAACATTTTTGCTGCTATGATTGACTGAAATCAAAGTTTGGTATGACAACATAAAATTTCATGCATATCGCTTCATTGCAAAGGCAGTACTTGTGGTAAGCAAAAAGCATCTACGACATAATACTTGCTTATGATTGCACCAGATTTAACCAGAGAAATCTAAGGGTTTGCGGTCACATTAAAGCAATAAAAGCAAAAGAGTTGAGAAAAAGTACTTCGCATCTATATAACTATTAGCCACCTTGCTTTCAAAGCATCAACAATAGGTTCGGATGATACAATTGACTCTTCCTCATTTGCCGGTGTTAAAAACTCATCTTTCTCTTCCACAAAGATGCTATACGGAACAACAAATGTCAGTTGTTGGAATCATGTTGACTACAGAGAATCAATTGTGTGTACTGCATGATTAAACTTTTGATGACTTGCCGTAATTCCCTTATCTTGGACTCCAGTCGATAGATGATCATGTTCTGCTGCCAGCTTTCCCCTCAGCTTCTCTTTTTCCCCTCTCTTGTTTTTCTTTTCTCATTCGTTCTTTCTCCCCTGCTTTCTCTATTTGTTCTTTGCGCTCTATATTTAGAGATGAAAAAGCAACAAACTTGGGTCGACACGACCTTCCTATCTCCAAGCAATGGGCGTTAAGCTCCCAGGATCCTTCTCAATGGTGGCTCTGACTTCTTTCTTGGATCACTGTTTTGACTGGAAACACCCCAGAAGAAAAAAGAAAAAAAAAACAATTAAATAAGCAGGCACAAAGTAACAAAAATCTAATCATTATTTTATCATTCAATTACCATGGTAAATAGACATTGCATGAAGTCCAAACTTACACTTATTAGATGGTGTCGATTGTCTTCTCGAGATATAGATTGTTTATCATCAATCAAGTCAGACCACTCAAATTTCTATTAAGGTGCCGCCTTTTTAAGCATAAAGATGGAGACATCTATAGGTTGATCTATAATGCATGGTCATAGGCTATGATTTTTAAGTTAACAAATTCGCGAGTCTTGAAACTGGAGATTCCCCTCAAACGTGCCTGGGAAAATATAATGCTGGAAAGAGTCATCCGGGCGGTGATCCATGGAGCTGTACATTAGCAAACGAAACATCTCCTCGGCAAAGGCCAAGCTCGAGGGGATTTGGGATAAATAGAAAATTTGAAGCAAAGAAAGCGAAAAGACAGTCAAGCACTTTGGTCATGGAACAAGACACTCCACATTGACATCTTATAAAGTCAGATTAATCTAAAATGCTATGTACTTAAATGCCAATGAATAAAGAACTAGTAACTTGATTTTTTAACACAGGAAAACATGACCACTAAGCGCAAGATAAGGTGTCTTCATTTGAGCTTGAACTTCCCTCATCCTCTATGCAGACAAAGAAGGCGTGTCTGAATTCTTCATCTGCTTCAACTTCAACTCTTCCTGGTATTGCTTCATGCGCTTCTCTTGCTTCATTTTGCCAGGCCCTTTTCCATGAAATTTATGGGAAAGCAATCGGAAAGCTTCGCTTCCTTTGGGGTTAACTGTTGCAAACATTCAAAACAAGAAGATTGGCATAAAAACATCAAAGTAATGAATTGGCGTTTCTTTCTCAGAGGCAAAAGAAATTATAATGGACAATTTAGTATTACAAGGCTTTATGATTAATATCTTTTTTTCGTTGAAAACTTACTATTCGGCCAAATTCATCTGCCCTTTCAATGCGGATCTCTTTCTGTCCATCATCTGCAATGCCTACGAGCTTGCTTTTCTTCTTATCCATGTTTCTACCACCCCCACTCAATAGTTTCTTTAAGTGTTCCCCGTTCCTTAAGAGCTGATAGTTTCCATCTTAGACAAGCTTGTTATAGTAAGATACCTGGCCTCACTGAGTACAGCCAGAACCCGTTTATGATGAGCAAATACTTACACTCTTTGCCTTTTTCCCAGCTTCGACACCTAAGAATTTCAGTCGCACATCGGGCAAAGAAAAAAAAAGCCAGTTGGATGAATTGATTTAATTTCTTGACTCAAAGAGGCCACACATATTCTCAACAGCAATAAGCCCAAAACATATAGCAACCATCTAATTTAAATAAGCATTATGAGGTAAACTATTTACCAGGTTGATGATAGGCATTAATATTAACTAATGAGGCGAATATCTCAACTGCTCGCTCATACAATGCTATAAGAGCCCACACTGATCTATGGGTCACTTCTTCAACGGTGACTTATAGACTCACGATCATTGGCATATAGAGCATAGCCCGTTCCCTACAAAAGTTCACCATATCTAAAACAGATCAATTGCAGAAAACAACCGAGTGACTATAAGTAAATCATCCACTGTACTCATGTCTCCTTTCCAAGAGAAGTGTGAGATCTTAAACTTCAGAAACAATAGACATAACAACTTCGACTATTGCTAGAATCTTCTTAAAGGTAAATATTAGTAGCTCTTATTGTAAATTAACTTGAAGCATTCCAAACAGATAGTCACCACAGGTAACACTAGGTTCAAGCTCCCAATCATGACCGGGTGGTCTCTCACAAAGCACTTCAATGAATGTTACGAAGAAGTTGTGCACACCCTCTTTGTAGCTATATCGAAATTAGACAATAACATGCATCAGGAATAATCATGTCACCAACATGTAAAAGTAATAGTGGCATTACTTTATCAAAAAATAACTTACGCATGCTGATCTGTGCTTCCTTTATTCCCATAAACAGTAAGCCCTTGATTGACCTGTGAAATGAACAATTTGAGATTTAATATTTTGGAAACTACAGATGGAGACGGAACTCCCTATTTTCACCAAAAAATTAAACACATACCCGATTGCCATCCAAATCAAATTGTTGCAGATACCAACTGAATAACAGAAGGCTGTCTTTGTAAGGAAGAATTACCATGTCCTGACAGCAGCAATTTAAAAAGTGAAACAATTGTCAATGACTGCAAACTGAAAGGGAAAAACTTTTTTCTCGCTCTTGTCTTCCTCGTCGTCCTCGCGCAGCTCCAGCGCCTTCCTCTTCTTCTCCTTCTTCGCATCCCCCGATGCTCCGGGAGCTTCGGCTGCTTGGATTCGGAGCCTTTGTTGCCGCTCTTCTTTTCCTTCTTGTGCTTCTTGTCCGACTCCGCCGAAGACGCGAAGCCGCCATCGGCCTCGAGCTGGACCTTCGCCTTCATCTTCTTCTCTTTGCTCTTGCTTTTGGAGTTCTCCGGGGTTGAGCTGAATCGGGCACAACTATCGAAGGCATCGATGAAGTTGTCCGGAACCACGAGAGGAGTTTAGGAGACGGGAGGGGAGGGAAGGAGGTGGTTTTGTCCTTCTCTTCTCTTCTCCTCCTGTGCTCGATCTCCGCGTTGAAAATAGTCGAAGGCGGAGGCAGAGGCAGAGGGGGCTCGGGAACCAGCTGCAATCAGCGGGGCTCTCAGGGGGCAATGTGTCAGCGGCAGATGACCGGCGATGCTTTTGGGAGGCGGGGAGCAGAAGAAGCACGAGGCCCTCACGTCCCGACCATCGACCTCGAGGACATAGAGTCCAAAGACCTCGGGCTACTCGGAGTCGGAGGCGATGACGCGTTCGTCGGAGGTCCAAAAGTTGCCGAGTAACCAACGCAAGCACAAACCTTGTGCTCGATCTCCACGTTTGGATCAGCCGGAGGCGGAGGAGGTGAGGACCCAACTGCGACTGGCGAGGCTCTTGAAGGAGGCGACGACCGGCGACCGGCGAGGCTTTTGGGAGGCAGAGGCGGAGCCGGAACCGGATGCGCGGAGAAGGAAACAGACGGTCCTTCTCTGTTTGTTCTCCTGCGAGGAGAGAGAGAGAAAAGCCAATAAATTCAATTGAGGAGTGAGAAATTTTTTGGGCGGGAGCGTTAAAGCATTTATTGACCTGACATTGTTTCTGCCAACGAGCCGAGCCGAGCCGTTCCGAGCTGAGCGGATCCTTTAATTTTTCAGCGGGTCCCACACCACAGGTGTCGAAAGCTGAGTGGAACGTCCGCGCCACATCAGCGGATGACGTGGCGCGCACATACCACTGAATATTTTCTCGAGCGAGAGAGAACGAGCCAAGCGAGCGCGCGTTATATATATACAGGAAAATTTTCAAATAAGGACAAGGAGTGTCCTAATTTTTCAAATAAGGGTCTGAATGGACTTTATGTCAAATAAAAACTTGATGACTATTTTAATCTAAGGGCCTCAACACCAAAATTCCAAATACTAACTTGAAGTGCCTTTATTTTTCCAAATAAGAATTTGAAGTGAATGTTATCTCAAATGTGGACTAAATGCATTCATTTTCTCAAATAATGATCTAAAGTGATGATATCGGTATGCTTAAGGACATTTTCGTCCTTTATATTTTCTTGTTTTCTTCCCTTTTTTTTCCTTTTTTCTTTTATTTGATAAAGAAAAAAAATTTAAAAAAGAAGACTACATTTTTAAAAAAATTACCCTAAAAAAAAAAAAAAAAAAAAACCATAGAGAGGGTTGGTTGCTTTGCGCTCCTGCATGTATTTTTCTTTTCGTTTTTTCAGTTTTAGCCTTTCTTTTTCTTTTTTTAAAGAAAAAAATAGAAAAAAGGAAAAATGGAAGAAAATAAGAAAAAGTAAAGGACGAAAGTGCTCTTAACTAACCGGTGGGCATTGGTCATTCTTTGAAACCGATATGGCTACTTCACATTTTATTTGAAAATAATGTTCACTTCAAATCTTCATTAAAAAAAAATGATGACACTTTATACTTTTATTTGAGACAAGGTTCATTTTAAGTTCTTATTTAAAAAATTAAAGGCACTTTGGGCCCTTTAGAATTTTCCACAGTTACAAATAAATAAGAGTCTGATTTTGCCGGTCAATGGCATTTTCATTAAATGAAAATTTTAATTTTAAATTTAATTTTTAATGTTTTTAATTTTCTTTATTTTCTATTTTCCTTCAAGGCAACCCTCACCTAGCCATCCCTCACCTGTGGCCAGCAAGGGTGGCCCTCACTAGATCAAGCTTGCCCATCCCTCTTTGGGCATTGCCGATAGCTGGCCATTGCTTAAGACCAATAAGAAGAATTAAAAAACCCAAAAAAAAAAAAAAAAAAAAAAAAAGAGGTAAGTCACAAAACTACATTTGACCAGTTGGAAAGTCAAGCCTTTATTTAAAATTAACATAGTCACTCCAATCCCTTATTCGAAATAAAATCTATTTAAACTCTTATTTGGGAAAATCAAGTCCTTATTTGAAATAAGGTTCAATTCATGCTCTTATTTAGAATTTTTCTTAATATATATATAAGCATGGCTATTGACATGAAGATTCGGAAACTTTGCTCTTGAACATCAGCACTTAAAAATCATATACGATTTTGTGCCTTGATTTTGGATATTTTCAATTTTCAAAGTATCTTCAATTGAGTAAAGCTCAAAAATATCAAGTCACTTTAAAACGATGAAACTATGAGTATTGCAAAATTTTGTAAAATGACTTTATTCAAAAAATATCCTAGACACTTGTCACCAAATTAGAAAATTTGTAGTGTCAATATAACACTTCAATGTATCTTTAATAATCAATTTTTTTTGTTAATACCACGAAAATATCTCAAACTTATATATTTGTGATAAATTTATAATCTGTTAATATTCATTAAATTAGATCAATAGCGTAAAAAATCACAAACTAATATACATGTGATAAACGGAGGATAAAACCTTAAACTGATACACTCATCAACTTTCACGTGTCATCTAATTCAGTAATTTGACAATAAAATTTAATAGAAAATAATGGAGTGTAAATTTGTCATATGTGTATTAATTTGAGGTTTTTTGTGTTAAAAAAATTACTTTTATGTAAATTTATCACATGCATACCAGTTTGAGATTTTTCGTAACAATAACTCTATTTTTTTGGTCAAAACCCTGAAAATAAAATTATGTAGAATGAAAATATGGGAAATTATATGTTTTTGTCATTTGCCGTACAAGTAGGCAATTCCCAAAAGATCACCTATTCTTTTAATGCTTTCACCTAAGCACATTAACATTTGAGTTTCATCGCTGAAGGTTACCACATCAAAAGCTTCTCATGAGTTAATGTCAATTTCACATTGAGAGATTTTGTGGGACCACTGCCAACTGTTCTAAAAGTTTAAGCTGTTAGATGAATGCGTGGTTTATTATTTAAATATTCTAACACTCCCCCTCACGTCTGGTCTTTTTCCTAGGCGTGAAAATTTAATTGGGGAGGCAAATAGGGGCCTAGAAGATTCAAACTCAGGACCAAATAGTAATAAGGGTAAAATAGTAATAAGAGGGTTACTAGGGTTACTCATATATATATTCTTGTAATCCTTTTTTTGATTAAGTTAATACAATACGTAGAATACTCTCTCCTTCAACATGGTATCAGAGCGAGGTTAAAACTTCAAGAGAGTGATCCCACCATCACCACAGCCCGGCGGCGGAGGCCATCGCTAGATCCAGACCCTCCGCCGCCGCCGCCGCCGCCACAGCGTGCTTCTCTTCTAGACAGCGGAGGAGAAAGAACGCCTACATCGTCGTTCGATCATCATACCTAGATCCAGATCTATCTACTGGTTTTCTAAGATCTGGACAGAACTCTGCGTCAATCACCGAAGCCCATCCAGCAAAATCGGTTTGTGTTCGCCTCTTCTTTCTTGATGACGGGATTGAAAATCGATTGCGCGATTTGGTCTTTGTTTGTCTTGCGATCTAGATTTTGTGCTTTTCATATATCCTGAGGATTTCGGAAGCCTTCGGTTCTGCAAGGGTTTCGTTCGGTTCTGCAGGGTTTCACCCGAAAAAAAAAAAAAAAAAAAAAAAAAAAAAAAAAAAACGACACGAACTGAGGGCATCAGAAGCTGCTTTCCAGTATACTTATATGGATTCTCATTGAAGTATATTGCTTGAAGTGCTGGTTGGTATGATTTAATGGCATTCTAGTGCAGTATATTGACTCGGTGGTGAATCGATTGAACCCTTATTTATGTTTGTTGTTCTGTGGCTGATTGCACAACTGGAGTGAAGTGCTTGATTATTGTGTCATTCTTATTGGGTTCGGTCGATTCTTGTGTTCAACTCGTCTGGCTAATTCCATTATTGGAGTTCAGTAGAGTTAATACTGATGGCTTCTACATCATCTACTGGTTTGACGCATTTCCAATTGACATCTGTCAAGTTGGATGGCACTAACTATCCGTCATGGTCTAAAGCTGTCCAAGTTTATCTTACTGCAACTCGACAGCATGATTATCTTACATCCACACTTCCCTCGGATAGGAGTAAAGTAGATGATTGGATTGCTGGAGATGCAATGATCCGTACATTGTTATGGAATAGTATGGATCCGAAGATTAGCCCTCACTTCATTCAATGTAATTCTGCTAAGGAAGTTTGGGATAAATGTGCTCTACTTTATTCTGGCCAAAATAATATGACACGAGTGTGTGACACGTGGGAGGCCTTGTTTGATCTTCAGCGTGGAGATCAGTCTCTATCTGAATATTATGCTCGTTTCACTACACTTTGCAGACAGCTAGATACTTATCTTCCAGCTTCCAATGATCCAAATGTATTAGTCAAACGTCAGGAGGATCTCCGCGTGATACTATTTCTTAAAGCACTAGGGCCTGAATATTCCTCCCTTCGCCAGCAGATTACGTCTGAAAGCTCCCTTCCTACAGTTGATGAGGTTTTCTCCCGAGCCTTACGCTCGACACCCTGCGACAAGATCTCCACTACAACTTTAGAGACAAGTGCCATGATTTCTCATGGCTCTAGTGGACGTGGAGCTCGTGGTCGTGGTTATCGGGGTCAAGGACGTGGGCTTATTCAAGGTGGAAGTCGTGGTGGTCGTGATAGAATTCTTGGTAGCCGTAGTACTCGATATTGTAACCATTGTCGGAGGGCTGGACACACTGAAGCTTACTGCTACACACTTCATCCAGAGCTTCGACCCACAGTTGCTGCATTTGCTGAAGTTGAAGATTCCTCACCAGTTCAATCCGATCCTACTAATGTGCAGGATACAAAAGATTCAGTTACATTGACACGTGCAGAATATGAGGCTTGGATTCGCTCCAAACAGGTGACAGGAACTTCAGCTCCCACTGCCACTCTAGTACATAACTCAAAAGGTAGTTCATCCTGTTTACTTTCTACAATGTCAAACTCTTGGGTTATAGATTCTGGAGCTACTCATCATATAGCTGGTAACTCTAAATTATTGTCTTCGTTAAATTCCACACCTCTTAGGGTGTCCAACTCTGTTACTTTAGCTGATGGTTCAATTTCCCAAGTTACTGGCACTGGAGATGCCCATTTGAGTTCATCCCTTTCTTTATCATCCGTCCTTCATCTCAAATCTCCATATAATTTGATTTCCGTTAGTTCATTAACTAAAGAGCTAAATTGTTCAGTAACCTTTTTTGCTTCTCATTGTGTTTTTCAGGATCTGAGGACTGGACAGATGATTGGTGGGGGACATGAATCAAATGGCCTATACTATCTAGACAAGAAGGTGATAGCTGCAGCAGCT
The DNA here is from genome assembly GCA_014182575.1 of Eucalyptus decipiens. NCBI lineage: Eukaryota > Viridiplantae > Streptophyta > Magnoliopsida > Myrtales > Myrtaceae > Eucalyptus > Eucalyptus decipiens. The sequence continues at coordinate 12,926,552 of CM024613.1, read as the reverse complement.
CTGAAGCACACATCCACTGATGTCTATCGGATGCATTGTCGTGCTGGTCATCCACCGCCAAACATTCTTCGACGATTGTTTCAGTGTCCGAGTCTGTGAGTACTTTTGAGTGTGAAGCTTGTCAGTTTGGAAAACACCATAGAGTCTCTTTTCCCTCTCGTTTTCAGAGTCGTGTGTCTAGTCCCTTTGAGTTAGTTCATTCAGATATATGGGGTCCATGTCGTGTTTCTGATACATCTGGTTTCCGGTACTTTGTTACATTTGTGGATGATTTTTCCCGAATGACTTGGTTGTTCCTAATAAAAGATCGTACTGAGATTTTTCATTGCTTTCGTCAATTCTATTTTGAAGTGCTGAATCAATATAATACTTCTGTGAAAAATCTCCGATCCGATAATGCCAAAGAGTATCTTGCCGTTGCCTCTGGTTTTCAACCTTTTCTTGATTCCCATGGCATTATTCACCAAACTTCTTGTTCATACACACCACAACAAAATGGTGTAGCTGAACGTAAAAATCGTCATCTTCTTGACGTTGCTCGTTGCCTTATGTTTCACATGCATCTTCCGAAAACATTTTGGGGCCATGCTATTCTTACAGCTTGTTTCTTAATTAATCGACTTCCAAGTTCTGTTCTTCAGGGGGAGACACCTTTCTCTATTTTACATCCAAATCGTCCTCCCTTTGCATTACCTCTACGTGTATTTGGCTGTGTTTGTTTCGTCCATTCTCCGACTCCGAGTCTTGATAAGTTGGCTCCTCGTGCTGATAAATGTATCTTTGTTGGGTACTCTCGAACTCGGAAGGGCTATAAATGTTACAATCCTATTAGTCGCCGAGTGTTTGTATCGGCGATGTGACATTTTTGAGGACCACATACTATAGTACTCAAACAGTCTCTCTGCGTCTCCACACGACAAGTGTGTCTTACCAATTCCTCCACCAATCTCACCTCCTCCGGTATCATTAACGGGATTTCGTTTGCTAATCAAACTTACCATAGACGAGGAACAGTTCCACTACGAGGTTCGGCCATCACTTGATTCATCGATCCCTCATCAATTGCTTTGTGCCATCCCACGATCCTGATCCTGATCAACCCATTGCTACTCGAAAAGGTACACGATCTTGTGTTGGGCGTCCTGTGAATCGTTATACACTTTATTCCGGTCTGTCCGATTGTCTTCGTACTCGTCATCCTATTAGCAATTTTCTATCTTATGATCGTTTATCTCCTACCTTCTCTACTTTTGTCTCGTCCTTGTCCTCTATTTCTGTACCTAGCAATGTTACTGAAGCTCTTGCTCATCCTGGTTGGAGACAAGCCATGGAGGATGAAATGAAAGCACTCATTGAGAATCACACTTGGAAGCTTACTACCCTTCCTGTGGGAAAGCAACCTGTTGGTTGTCGTTGGGTTTTCACGGTTAAGGTCCACCCTAATGGCACTATAGATCGATTGAAGGCACGGTTAGTCGCTAAAGGATATACTCAAACATATGGTGTTGATTATGATGACACTTTTTCTCCAGTAGCCAAAATTCCGTCTGTTCGTGTCTTTATTTCTCTAGCAGCACATTTTGGATGGTTTCTTCATCAATTAGACATCAAAAATGCATTCCTACATGGTGATTTGGCTGAAGAGGTGTATATGGAGCAACCACCTGGATTTGTTGCTCAGGGGGAGAATCTGGTATGTCATTTACATAAGGCATTGTATGGACTCAAGCAATCTCCTCGTGCTTGGTTCGGTAAGTTTAGTGATGCTGTTATCAAGTTTGGATTAAAGCGTTGTCAAGTAGACCATTCAGTCTTCAGTTCTGTCTCCTCAGCTGGTTGTATTCTTCTGGTGGTATATGTGGATGATATTATTATTACTGGCAGTGATTCAGATGGTATTCAACGACTCAAGCAATTTCTGCATACACAGTTTAGTACTAAGGATATGGGACGTTTGCGGTATTTCCTAGGTATTGAGGTTGCCTACTCGCATACGGGTATAAATTTAACTCAGAGAAAATATGTTCTTGACATTCTTGATGAGGTTGGACTTGTTGGGGCAAAACCGGTTGATACTCCTATGGAACCCAATGTGAAACTTGATGCGAAGATGGAGAATTATTACACGACCCATTGAAATATCGGAGAGTAGTTGGTAAGTTGAATTATCTTACCGTCACGAGACCCGATATATCTTTTGCCGTTAGTGTTGTAAGCCAATTCATGGGTTCTCCTCGAACTACTCACTGGGATGCTTGTGCTTCGAATTATTAAATACTTGAAAGGAGCACCGGGTAAAGGACTAATTTTCAAGAATTGTGGCCACTGAATACCACAGGTTTTTCGATGCGGATTGGGCTGGATGCTCTACTAGTAGAAGATCTACATCGGGTTATTGTGTATTTCTTGGAGGTAATTTAGTTGCCTGGAAGAGTAAGAAACAACATGTGGTTTCTCGATCAAGTGCAGAAGCGGAATATAGAGCAATGGCACATGTGACTAGTGAATTGCTCTGGTTGAGGATGTTATTGTCAGAAATTGGGATGTCAACATCAGAACCTTCGATATTATATTGTGACAATCAATCAGCTATTCATATTGCAAACAATCCCGTCTTCCATGAGCGAACCAAGCACATTGAGGTTGATTGTCACTTTATACGAGAAAAAGTTCGAAAGGAGAGATCACTCTTCAACATACAAGAACGGAGGATCAGCTTGCAGATATTTTTACCAAGTCTTTACGAGGAAATAGAGTGAATTTTTTTATGTAACAAGTTGGGATTGTTTGATATTTACATCCCAACTTGAGGGGGAGTGTTAGGAAATAGTAATAAGGGTAAAATAGTAATAAGAGGGTTACTAGGGTTACTCATATATATATTCTTGTAATCCTTTTTTTGATTAAGTTAATACAATACGTAGAATACTCTCTCCTTCAACACACATGTATAATTCAGAAACACTATCTCCATGTTCCGGTATGTTATTTAGTTCATCACTACCCATCACCATTCTGAAGCTTGCCGGTAGCCTTTTCTTGTTTAAACTCTCTCATCCCAATGATCACTCTGTGCCCACATTGGACCAGGTTGTTGCATTGGACCAACCCATAGAGAATTGGCGTGCTCCAAGCTATATACCAGCCCTTACATGACAGGAAATTTAAGCTATACACAAAACGTGCAAGAGCTATTATTCCTTAGCAATCTAAACTTTTGGAATACTCAATTTTGTCAAATTCGTTCTTTTATTAATTAATATTGTTTAGTATGGAATTTTAGGATGAGTTCAAGCCATCTCGGTATTTAATATGAGCAAGTCAATGTAGAATTTCATCAACTGAACCAAAAATTAAAAGAAAAAGAAAAATCACACCCCTTTCCAACATTGTGTGGTAGGACATGAACCTTGCTGCAAATTTATAGATTAGCATATAGATTTGAGTATAGCTTAACAAACATGTTCAACTTCTATTGATTGCAAATTTAAAGATTTACATATAGACTTAAGTACAGATTACGAAACATGTTCAACTTCTATTGTTTTCCTTAGTTTTTCTTTCGAGAAAAAAAGGCGGAAAAGACTTGATTGCAAAGAGAAAAATTAAAGAAAGTTGCTATAATTTGATATGATGGACTATCTTTGGACTTCAGACAATGATGTATTTATGGTATCAAAATATTTATTAGCGTCAAATTGAATTTCAATTTTTCATTTTTTTGATTTGTTAAATCACAAAACCAAATCAAGATCAAATCATAGATTTTGCCTAAAAGTGATTAATAAGCACCGGAGAGTATAATTGAAATGAAAATCTCCATAATAATAAGCAATACATTTACTTAAGAAGTCCTTAGTCCATACCCAATTATGTATATACCACTGAAAATGCATATGAAGATTCCTTGCCTCATAGTTAAGAAAATTGCACTTGTTAGGGAAAAAGGTACGACGGTGAAGATTTGAGATAATCCAAAATGAATACACAATATGATCGAATCTGAGGAAATAATCTGCCATAAAATTTCTTGCATGAATGCTAACTAGACGACAATTCGTGTATTGTATGGGATAGTTATAGAGTTGAGATGAATTCAATGATATTTGAGAATGTCATATAAAAATTTATCAACTAAAGCCGAATGTTTTAGATTGACTTATTATCGAACATACTGTGCAAGGAATACTTAAAAAAAACGAAAGCGCAAAACATGAGTTGTGATATTTTATACTCAAATATAAATTCGTACCGAGTAACATAGCATATCGACTGCATTTACTTTTCCAATCACACATGCAATAGCATTTACAAATTCCCTATATATTATAAATCATCATGGAGAGAAATAAGTAAGAGGGAAGGGATGTGGCAGCCCAATTTGCGGAGAATACAACAGAGACAATTCTTGCAATGAGCCAGACCAAAAAATAATTCTGGCGAAGAGGAGAAGGTATCTCTGATTATGTAGAGTCGAAGTGTCAAATTTGTAAGAAAATTTTATTATAGGCAATCGGTTTTAGCGTGAATTGATTCCCATCTTAAAATCTGAAACGAGATCTGATGGGGTCGACTTTCAGTTTGTAGAACTGGGAATTAGTAGCCCAGTCTTGGAACTGAACAACTGATTTGGACCAATTACAAGGCCGGTCTCAGAAATCGTGATCTTTTTCTTTTTCTTTTTAATTTTTTCTATTTCTTACAAGTGGGAGTTTCACAACATTAAAAACATAAAAGGAAAAGCTTTAATTTCAATTAATTTATTAAATAAATATTTACGTGTTCGAGGCCTTAATTGATGGCCAACTAGACAAAGTTATGGAGGAATGCGTAGGTTTTCTTTCCATATATATGTCATTACTCTATTTTTGTGAATATTGAAACCTAATATACTAGTCCAGAGTTTACTTCAAATTAACAAAAAAAAGTTAAAAGAAAAATTAAGTAATACGGGTCGGTCCATCAGTCTAGTTGGAACCAGGAATCAAACCCAACCGAGTAAGACTAGACTAAAGCACACCCCTGATTTTAAATTCTTATTGTATATGCTAATAATGAATTCTATTTTTGCACGCAAGATGCAAAAATATTTATACATTCGCTATTTGTTTATAAACAAGATTAAACTGTTAGAGATTGATATGAACTGGTCACCAACTTCCACTCAGCATGCCAATTTCATTAACCAATCCTTACCAGAGAATATGAAAGATGATGGATGGCTGATATTGACTTTTGCGTTCAGCGGGGCCCCAAAGCTCGTCATCATGGCCATCAACAAGCAATCCGGGAGGAGCACAATTTGGCAATGTCCTCTTCAGGAAAGAGATTATCTCCTTGAGATTGCAAATATTCCACGGTCTGCTTCACTTTCTCCAATCGAACTCTCCACATCAGACATCCCAGGAGGCATATGCACAAGGTCAGGAAGCAATCCATTGACCGAGCTTGATGCAAGAGCGTAAATTTTTTGACCTGGTTCAGTGCTTTCCTCTGTTCTTAACTTTCATCTGATGGAGCCGGCGTCACCACCGCCGAGGCTGATTTGCTGCTTCTCCTTCATGCCGGCGAAGGATGAACGAAGGAAGAGACGGGGGAAAGGGGTTTCGAGATCGGACCTGGAAAGCCAGAGCTGGGGAAAGAATGAGGACATGCTGTCGGACGTGAGCACGTTCTCAGTGCAGGAACAGGAGAGGAGGCTGAAGATCGCGCGGGAAGAGGAGGAGAGAGCGAGGAGGGAGGCTGAGAAGGTGGACATGTGGGTGAGGCAGGAATCAGCACGGATGAAGGTTTCCATCCCAGAGGAAAAGGATGCCAAGTAACGGTCTTACGGTTATATAAGTAGCTCATCATACATCAATCTGTTCATAAATTCAACAAATTGTTTCATTTTTGTGTATCAAATCTATTGGTTCTTGAATTCTGTTGTGCTTAGTTTGAGGAAATCAATGGGTTATAACTTGTAGGACAGTAATCATCTAAGGAAGGCAAAATCGTAGGTTGAACTTGGTGCCATAAGCAGAACACAGGCACTAGTACTATTAATCAATCTCATGTACAGCTCAGATGCCTACTCTGCCTATAAGAAGCTTGGTGGTTTGTTAGACTTTGTTAATAGAGAAGTGTGTCTTTTGGAAAGAGGGTAGCCAAGTTGATTCTGAATTGTTCTTCGTGTGGATATTCTTCGATAACAAAGACCACTTGTTCTTAAGAATTACCCCGATTCAGCATTGGAAATCCTTCAATGAATCCCATGCCTGCAATGGACGGGCATTATTGCAGATTCAGCTACAGGAAGCTTCTGCGAATGGTGAACCGTGAATTCCCAGATCTTCCTGATAGCATTCCTGTTTTCAGGTTCCAAGATAACATCATGGCAAGAGAAAACAATGTGTTCCTCAAGGATCAATGCCGTTCTCTGTATCCATGGCGACATTTCTATTTGTGTGATGATCTTGGGTTTTTTCCGTCTTAGGAACTGCCAGAAGGAGGGAACTTTGCTCATCATTACCACAATATCATCAGCAGTCTTTACATCGACTGTAGTTCAGTCCATGCTCTTATGACAAGCAAAGACCAAAGGAGTGCTGTCCAGACTTCCTGGTAATGCTTTACCAAGCCTGAGAGCAGAAGCACACTAGAATGCACCAAGGCACATAATAGAATTCACTATCTCCCCGAAACCCAGAGGAGATTCAATCTGCTACAAACAATCAAGACAAGATCATCAGCCAAGTGAAAAATCACAATGAAGACGGGCTCTCTTCATCATTCCATCCAACTCCGCAATCTCTTTGAGCTTGGTCTGTAGATGTTCGAAAGCCCACATTTTCACCAATTCAACCACCTCTTAAGCTCTTCTCTAAAGATGGCATTAAGTTGTAACAAGCAACAGAGAAATTCTTAGGAAATTTGGGGGAGTCATCAATAAGAAAAGAGACTTCTTTACAAGTTTAACAAGAAAAGACTTTATCTTTGTATTACATTAGCAATTTCACAAGCAGAACTCAAGCAAAACATGGAAAACCCTGTCCGGCGCACAACATTGCATTACCCCTATGGCCCTTCAGGTATACCGCATCAAGATTGCATTTTTGCATTCACTCAAGTTTGGCCAAAACCACACGAGATCTTCATTCAATCATCGTCGCTTGAATTGCCCATCATCCTTGCTGACGCTTGCCTCGCCATCCTCGCGATCTTCTCCGCCTCACGGGTTATCCTCTCTTCCTCCTTCATTGCCTTCTTCAGCAACTTCTTCTGCTCTTTCACGGAGAAGCCCCCCAAATCCGACAATACCTCGTCCTCCTCCATCCATTTAAAGCTCCTGCTCATCGCCTTCTCGATAGCCCTAGATTCGTCCCGCTTCCTCGGTGTCGGCTTCTTTGGCGAGCACCAGAAGCAGCCGCCCTTTCTCGGGGGCGATGGCGATGGCGACTTCGACTTCTTCCGGGAATCGTAATGATACGTCGGTGAATACACTGGATCGTGCTTTGTGGCGGACTCCCGAGGCGATTTCTCTTCCGGGTTCCGCTTCGGCGGCGAGAAAATCGCGTCCTCCGCGGACGAATTCCACGAATCGGAACCCGACGAGTCGCGGCGCCCATTTCCCCGCGGATCCTCCGGCTTCGCGCCCGGTTTAGGCCGAGCCTTCCCGTCAAGCGCCGGCTCCGTCTTGCGGTAGCTCGAGCTCTGGAGCGCGGTCTGGGGTTTGGAGACAGGGAAGGACTTGAGCTTGCGGAAGCGGGACTCGAGGTCGGAAGGCAAGACGGAGTCGTCGGCAGCGAAGGAGGAGCAGTTGATGGCGGCGACCTGCTCGAGGACGCAGAGGTCCTTGGCCTGGGAAACGAGGTCTTCGACGGCGGAGTCGTCGGTATCGGAAAGGTGGGAGAAATCGGCCATGGACTCCTCCTCCTTCGTCTTCTTCTTCTGGGTTTGCGCCGCTTCGTCGAGAATTTTCAGATTTGCGATTGTGGGTGTGAGGATTTCGTTGGGTTCTTGCACAGTGTCTACAGTTCTACACCGACTCTCTCTGCTTTTGCTCTGTTTCAGACGGAGCTTGCTCTGCTTTGCGATCTTCTGGGTTCTTCTGCGTTTGCGATGTTTCGTCGAGATTTCGGATTTCCGATCGAGGGTGCGAGGATCTTGATGGGTTCTCGCCACCGTTTTCTTACCCACCACTGAACTCTCCGCTCTCTTGCTCTGTTTCAGACGGAGCTTGCTTGCTCTGCCTCGGTGGCCTCTTCCCAACGGCTAGTCCTTGTCAAATGTCAATGGCGAATTTATTTTCAACAGGTGCGGGCCCAGTCGAATCATGTAGGAAGCTCCGCCGAATCTTGAAGCTGAAGGCTGCTCCATGGACAGCGATGGCGAGCCGAAGGCAAGATGATTAAAAGCAGTCAAAAAGCGGGGATGCCCCTTTCCTTTTTCTCATTACCGACTCAAAAGCCAAGAAAACCATGGAGGCTTGGGCTTCAATCCTATGTGCTTTTTTGGTCCTTTGAACAGTGAAAAGCCCATGGAGCTGTTCTTGCTCTTTTTATGGCCACTCTGTGAAGAAAGTTGAATAAATAAATAAAAATAATATACGGGAGATAGGAATATGAAATTTCTCTATACTTCGATTATATTATAATGAAGATTACATCACCTTATTTATAGGTTATATGAGACGGCTATCTAAAATTACACGATACACATAATATTAAATAATCAATCAATGATATGCTTTATTAAAGGAGATATATGCATAATCTTTCGAAATGTGTGGAATCAACTAAATATCCTAATATTAGTAACAAAGAACCACTTCCTTTGACTCCTACATTTTGTAACTGTCTCTTACCCATGTCCTGAACTCAATGCTACTGCTTCATGTTGCCCAAAGAATGTCATTGAAATAATGTCAAGGTTGAGTATGCACGGGTGGCTTCAACATGGAAGTAACAAGAGACTTCAAGTCGAATGGTGCAAATGACTCGTCCATCGATTTTTTAACCGCACTTGTTCAGATCTTCATCCATGTTTTCTCCCAATCATGCATAGATCTAGTCAATTCAAGTTTATAAGCAGTGACAGTTGCCCAATGAAGACTTGCCTTTTGTTCCCTCGGGAGACGGAAATGAAGATGACGGCTTGAACAATTTCTCATTGTCAAGTTAGAAACTGTTGATTGCTAGTAGTAAGGGAAATGGAAAATGCTCGTGGTTCAATAACTGTATAGTGAAAGGACAGTCTTGATTTTACATATTATGAATAATGAAAAAGAGGGGGTTTTCATTGTAATTTCAAAGGGTGCAAGTTGTGAGGGGCACAATGGGGAGACAGAAAGTCCGAAAACGCCCCACATGTTTTCATGTAGTGTTAGATATTTGAAAGGGTTTTACCGGGAATAAACACAACCAAACTCTTCTACAGTGGACTTACCTAAAGTCCACATCAAAATGTCAAATCTCTACACTTCGTCAACAAATGTGCGGCGCATTGCAAGGAGCTAGTGACTCCACTACAAAGCACATAAGCAACAAAATTACCTTTATATGGCCAGCATATCTTACGGATCCCAAATGAATGTTGAACCATCATTAAAGAAAAAACAAGAAAATCGGCTCGACAAAACTTTCTACTGGACAAAAAATATGCTCATATCATTAGCTCTCTCAATTTGAAATTATGTTCATATGCCATTCAAGTGCACGAGGGTGCTTCAAAATCATCAATTATAATCAATCTTGTGCTTATGTTTGTCTCAATATCAACTTAAATGGTCTCTAAGTTTTAGAGATTAATTAGATATGTAATAACTTTGACATTTGTTCACTATGGAAAAAAAAAACTCCCCCAAATGAAACCATTTTAGTCGATGACAGTGAGGATAGGTCAGCTAGAATCATGTCACATCAAGTTCATGTTGGTGGCAAAATTCAACGAAGGACGTATGATCTCTTGTTTCATATAAGGTTAGGTAGCTCAAATAATTTGCGTGGTCCTAATATGTGAAAAATGACAAGGGCTTCAAAAGAAAACCAAAAGATAACAGAAAATTGCTTCTACTTTTTCCGACTTAAATGAGAGGAGAAATGTACTTCTTGACAAATTCTATATGCTTGCTTTAAGGGCAATTTCATGTAGATTAAATACCCAAAGTAGAAAAATTACAATTGGGAAAGAGTAAACACTTGTTGAAATGTCTAGTCATGTTTTGAAATTCTCCTCAGGAAGTCCCATATATTGTCTTTCGTACTAGACGTTGACACATTGAATTTTATCTGGAGCTCATTCACACCCAACAACCCAGAATACTAAAATCCTTCCCTGCTCTCTCTCTCTCTCTCTCACTGACACACACACACAGCTCGATGCAGATTTAGAGCTCGTCGTTTATGGCGGAGTTTGGCGCCATTTTGACCTTCCAATCGGCCAATGAGGCCGCGGCCTTCGGATCTGGAAATGGCAACTTCTCCATGGCGATGGGAACTCATTGGCAAGATGCAGGTTTCTGTGGTGGAGAGGCAGGGAGGAGAGTTGGTGGAGGACGAGGAGGAGGAGGGCGTTAGGATAATGCACATTTATCTACCATAGACGTCACGCGACCCTAGGTGAGTCAATGCCGAGATCACATGACCCCAGATAGGCCAGATTTGGCTTGTAAGCATCACGCTAACACAATGAGAGCCACTAAGGTCATGCAATCTTAAGCAAGTTAAAGCTAAAGAAGATGATGAGCCTCAATTCTTGAACTTAGTTGTGCTATACTAGGTGACCCTTGACTATGTCGATTAGGGCTCAAAATTGAGCACAAGCATCATGCAATGATGTAGCCTTACTGCTTGGAGATTGTTGAATCTCGGTGACAGTCTGTCAATTCGCATTGTCCTTGTTCAAAAAGAGACAATTAGCAGAGGAGATAGATAAATGGTGTGAATTTTAGGACTCTAGCATTCCGAAAAAAGCCGAATGCCTAATGCCTAATGCTGGTGAGTAATGATTTTGAGTTAATGGCCTTTAGAGGACTCTAGAAATGCAATGCATTTTCCTGATGACCTCCTAAAAGTGTTTACCAAATAGTTTTGCAATTTTTGCATTTGGTCAAGAGTCTTTAGAGGCCAAAGGACTTTGGAAATGTGTTCCCAAGCACCTCCAAATAGAGGTTTCTTTAAGTGAATTGATTTCCGCACTCCATCAAAGATATTCGTGCAAATTTATTGGCGCTGGAGAGATAAATAAACAGTAGGTTTGCAGAGTTCAAATAAACATGGATCGCTTGTTCACTTATAGATATAATATATTTAATACCAAAAAAAAAGAAAAAGAAAAAGAAAGGATGTATCTAATAAACCCTCCAAATATAATGCTTTTGTAGGCCATTGTTCTTTATTATGCATTTGAGAGCTTAGGATTCCGATAAAGCTCATCCTCAAAGAAGATAACTATGGCTAAAGCTGTGAAATTTAAATTGGTTATTTCTAAGTGGAGCAGGAAAAAGAAGATTTTGTTTAATAAACTGATTATTATCATGAAACATACGTATCACATCACTTTCAACTACTCCTCCCGATATTTTATAATGCCCACCCAAAATTGCTGCTCTCATGCCTCTCATCACTCCTCTGCTCTTCTCATCCATATCATGCCTTTAGCTTTGCCAAATTTATATATCATTCTATTTAATATATATAGAATATATGGGTCACGTTACTTACACGTTCAGGTATTCTGATTTTTTCCAAGAAAGGAACAAAATATAGCTAAAACCCTAGGTCAAGTAATTGAATTCTGCACATAAGTCAAATTGCATAGTTTGCTTTCTCATTGTGGAGGATACTATCGTCATCAGTTGGGGCAAGTGGGATGTGCAAGAAAGCGATAAAGTGCTAGATAAATGTACCATTCGATCCAAAACATGACTGTGTTTTTTTCCTATGAAACGAAGAAGACGTGTTAATTACTTTTGCATGATGACAATCTTGGAAAATTTGTCTAAACGAAAAACACTATATCTATTAGATTTTTGGAAAAATTCTTAGATTTTCTTGAAGTGTGTACTGTGGACACAATGCGTACGTATATCCGACCCAATATATCATTATGTAAGACCCACATAACTCAATTCAAAGATTTATGTGTGATCATATCTAATCCATATTGTTGGATAGTCTATCCCAAAAATTTAAGTTTTTAGATGGAGGAAAACCATACATACATACATACTGTATGTATGTATTTTAACACTTACAATGTCCTCTCCAATCGTTGTGTTATCCTATGGCTTTTTTTTTCCAAGAACCATATGTAGCATATATCATAGATCAGCAAGATTGTCCTGTGCATTATTCCTGCCGACTAAACTCAAACGAGTTAGTGAGATGAAAACATGGACACGATAGGCTTGGAACATAGGAGTAGTTGAAACTCTGCGATTGGCTGATATTAGCAATTCCGACCCAAAATCTCCCCAAAGATAAAAGTATGCGATCCACATCCAAAACCCTACCCCAAAAAACAATAAATGATACACGATTTCTGCATGAAGACACTATAGAACATGACAAAACATGCAACAAAAAATATTAAGATAATGTTATAAAAGACAAGGTATTAGATCAATTGGAAAAACAAGTACACTCTCCCCAAATTTAGTAGAGTGGTTAGGGCAGTTGAAGAAAGAATGTCTTCCTCTTTCCTGTCTCTCTCCCTATCTTTATACCCCCTTAATTCTCATAAGAATTAAAGCCATGATCTGTTGGCACCAAGAACACCCAAGTCATCCAATAATTTTTCCACCCTCTCTCTCAATCTCTTCTTCTTCCTCTTCTTCCATCCAGCATTAGCAAAAAACAGTATGAAGGAAAAGGAATCGAATTCAAAGCCATGGAGGCCCTTGACGGCGAATTGCTGCTCGGCTGAGGACCAGACCATCTTCGGCAACTTCAGCCGTTGCCGCCCCTCGCGGTCGGAGTTCTCCAAGAACATTGCCCCGATGCCATCGTTCCGGAGGCTCTCCTTCTCCGACCTCAGCCGGTCGTCCTCGATGCGCATCAACGAGGACCTCACGATGGCCTTTGGGCCCGACCTGTACGACTTCCAGCTGAGCGAGCTGAAGGCGATCACGCAGAACTTCTCGAGCCATTTCTTGCTTGGGGAAGGTGGATTCGGGACGGTCCACAAGGGTTACATAGATGACAGTATGAGGCAGGGCTTGAAGGCACAAGCCGTCGCTGTTAAGCTCCTGGACATTGAAGGCCTTCAAGGACACCGTGAATGGCTGGTGAGTACATGTTCTTTAGCACATCTGCATACAAAGAGAAAAGGGGCTTCTCTTCAATAGAACAGTTCATAATTCAGTCGACATTAAACTAAACTTTATTGTAAAAAAAAAAAAAAAAGTCAGAAACAACAGCCAATCACGGCTGTCAGTTGACTCGTTGCTTTAACGGACATCCATCAATTATTGCTACAAGCCAGGACTCAAGGTTGAAAACCGAGACCGACTACCTAGTTTGAGAAGTAGCTTATATTCTGATGGGTCAGCATCTAGTTCATTAATTATTCTAGGACCCCAAGGAGCCTAAACTTTCTTTGAAAATAGAAAGTTAATTATCTTGGTTATATGTAACATCATGTTCTTAGTCACATCTGCATGCTTATTGTATGAATTTCCTTTGCTAGGATATGGGTAAAGAAATAATTTTAAAAAAAGCGATGGTAGTAACATTAATTAGTCAAATTTGAATTTAAATGATTTTTCCTCTCTTGATGTTGCAGGCGGAAGTGATATTTCTGGGGCAACTTAGGCACCCAAATCTGGTCCGATTGATCGGCTACTGTTGTGAGGACGAAGAACGACTCCTCGTGTACGAGTTTATGTCTCGAGGCAGCTTAGAGAACCACTTATTCAAAAGTAAGTTCACTATCCGTTTAGTTTAATTTTTTGTTAGGGTCTAATCAGCATTTTCACTAAGAAACAGATAAATTTCGCATCGATGTCTGATAAATACAATTGTCATTGATTTTCAGGGATATCAATATCAATGCCATGGGGCACAAGGCTCAAAATTGCAATAGGAGCAGCCAAAGGCCTTGCCTTCTTGCATGGCGCTGAGAAGCCTGTGATCTACAGGGACTTCAAAACTTCCAACATCTTGCTTGACTCTGTGAGTTTCTTGGACACTACAATATATTTAGTACCAAACATAAATGGAAAACTACAACTTAAGTTCCATTTTGAGTAATTCCAGGATTTCACGGCCAAATTATCTGACTTCGGACTCGCCAAAATGGGGCCGGAAGGATCGAAATCCCATGTTACGACTCGAGTGATGGGCACTTACGGTTATGCTGCACCAGAGTACGTCTCAACCGGTAATGCCTTACGCTCGAACTGGAAAATAACCTCGATTAATAAATTACTAATAAGTAATAATTGACCCAAAAAATATAACCTGTCAACCATAATGATTGCTTTCAGGGCACTTGACCACAAAAAGCGACGTGTACAGCTTCGGGGTGGTCCTCCTGGAGCTGCTCACGGGGAGGCGGGCCGTCGACAAGCTGCGGCCGAAGACTGAGCAGAACCTGGTCGATTGGGTCAAACCCTACTTGACAAGCAGCAGGAAGCTGAGGTGCATTATGGACCCAAGGCTTGGGGGGCAGTACTCGGTGAAAGGGGCCAAAGAGATGGCCCTCTTGGCACTGCATTGCATCAGCTTGCAGCCCAAGGACAGGCCCAGAATGCCTGCCATCATTGAGGCCCTTGAAGGCCTGCAGAACTTTACGGACATGGCTGTGAGTTGTGGGCAATGGCCTTCCCCCAAGGCCAATGCAAGAAATGGAGTTCATGCCAGGGGAAGGAATGTGGAAGCCAAAAATGGGAATCATAAGAAATCTCATCCAGTAGCTCCTATTAGGAAAACATGAGGGAAGGGAAGATGGGAAGGAGGGAGGTGTCTTTTGTCTAAGTGTAAAGTGGAATGTGTGGGGGGTTCTCCTTTCAGGAGTTCTTATAATGCTGTGTGGAAATATAGCCGCCGGTGTATATATGTATATGTATCATACATAAGGAATATTTATGGGGAAAAGAAGAGGAAAAATGAAGAGTGATGGTGATTACAATATGCTATAATATAATAATAAGAGTGTACTTAGGGAATGATGATTGGCACATATAACATTTACATTCGACTATGGGTTTACCCCTATTTCTTGTTCATTGATTTCAAGTTGACAAATTAGCACGGATTAGTGGATGACTAACCTTCATGTTCCATCAATTTGACCTAGTGGTTAAATAATTGGTTTGTAGTGCACCATATCGGTTTGATCCCCACAATGCTAAGTGCACTTTTCGCTCATTTTTACTTGATTCATGATAACAATTTCTCATGACCAAGTGCAAACATTCTCACATTTCAAACATTTATCTAGGTTTTAGTTCACCGTGTGATTTAAGATTATTAAGGAATTTCCATGTGGGTTTAATTACCTCAGAAGGCGTACCTATTATAAGAAAGCTCGGGAATTGACTTGAAATCCAGCTTGCGAAAATTGGCAGCCACTTCGGCTCCCAATTCGGCTCCCAATTCTTACGTATGAACCATTGATTTGACCTTGAAAGTATTCTTGGGGTTCAACTGGTTTTATACGATATTTAAAGCAAGTATGGAGAGCTCCAAACAAGAGAATTGGAACCTGTGAATAGCAATGGCCATCGGTCAGTGGTGGGCACGGGCACAGCCAGCTGGGGCCGAAATTAAATTTTAAATTTTAGTTTTCTAAAGAAAAATTAAAAAAATAATAAGAATTATGACTTTTTCTCACACTCAATTTACACACATTGTTTTCAAACTTTTGCGCATAAGTCAAATAACGGGATGGCACATTTCTGGTGCACAAAGAGCGCAATTGCCACTAAGAGGGGCATGTAAAGTAGGCCTAGGCTGACCGGTGAAAAATAATTTTGGAATTTCAAATTTTAGATATGGCATATGTATAGCCTTTATTATCCTAAAATATAACTATATTTTTATGCTGGAACCGAAAACCTATTGGATTAGTTTTATGTTAGTTCCATGGGCACCTAGTTTTCTATTTCAAAATTCTCAGGACCAAAACCTAACATAACACGTCTCAAGTTCTCAGTTGTCTTCGTGACCGATTTATAGGGTTTTCCTAGAACTAGCTCACCCTGAAGTTGAGTCTATTCCAATTCTTTTCACGTTATATGCTTGAGATTTTGAAGAGATGGATCGTAACCCAAGCAAGGCAACGTCAATTCACAGCCTCCATTGCTTGGTGAAGAAGGCCTTCCCTCCATGTGAGCTACCGAGCGTTAGCAGCTGGATTTTACGTGCTCAAGAGCAAGCAAAGCAGAGAGCAAAAGTGCTTCCCCCTCAAGCAAAGTGGTGCACTTTCCAATTCCCAAATTGGATGGTTGACTAAAGCGAGCTCGATTTTGTTGACTTTATTTTTCCCTTGATTTTATGGTGGTGACGAACCAAAGTTCTTGTACATGAAAATCAAATTCTTCAATCGCAAATAACCCGAAAACCTGCCTCGTGATGCTGAGGCGGCTTTGAATTTGGCCAGGTCCTAACGTGCAAACTGCCTTCCACTGCAAACCACCCAACCGGGCGTTGACTTTCTCCATCTGGTTTCAAATCTAATGTTCGATTTGCCTAACTTTGGCCGAATCGACGTGTCACATTCCATTGGAATCAAAGACATAACTTTCTTGGATCTCATGGAGGAGGAACTGGCATAGGACTAGGAGTTAAAGTTCGAGATTTAGGATCAATTTACCCTTAATCAATTGCTTCCAATAGCAAAGAGTCTCAAAAATATCACCCAATTTCATTATATTACCCATTATTGAAATTTCAAAATCGATGTGTACCTTCCACATAATCACCCCATGAATCCACATTTGTTTGTAAGATTATGTATTTTAAGTCCAAATTCGAGGCTAGAAGACCAACCATTAAAGTAATTCCCAGGAACCAACCGAAAAAAAAAAAACTAAAAAAACAAAACAAAAAAAAAAAAAAAAAAGGGGGAGGAGGGAAGCACGTATCATATTACCATATGGAACGACATTAAAGGGATATGCGGAAGATTTTCGAAGTATTTCTTGATGCTTGACAATGACAAATACTGTTTAATATGAAACGGGGAGTGAGATGAGACTAATCCCCAAGCTAACTTCATGTGGAGCAAAGTAAATTAGGCTCGTCTTAGTCGTCGGTTTTGCTTTCAAAAGATGCTTGATTCAAAGAGATGAAGGAAAGTCACAAGCATCCAAATGAAGGTTCCTCATTCCCTCTTTTTCAACCAAAGGCGTGAGAAACGCACTGCTCCAAGAACGCTTGCTCAAGTGCGTGCCTACCTCCCCTCCAAATCCCTCCAAAACAATCCTTCCCATTCACACTCCAAAGCCATAGCACCCACCTCTTCCTTCACCTCCTTTTGGCCATTTGGCATCCATCCCAACATGGCCTTCGCCACCGCCACCGCCGCCACCGGCAAGCCCAAGAAAATGGTGACCCCATCCCAATCCAGCCTATGCACCACCCTCTTCTTCATCGTCCTCTTCACCATCCCCGCCCTCTTCCTCCTCCGCACCGCCACCACCTCCTCCGCCTGTGCCGCCCTCTTCCCTAACGCTGCTGCCAGCTCCGCCCACAGCCCGAAGCCCTTCTCCGGCGACCTCCGGGACACCCGCTTCGCGTGGAACCGGCTCTCCTTCGACAGCCCGAGGGATACCAGCTGCCCCCTGCCGCTCCGTATCGCCGTCTTCTCCCGGAAGTGGCCGGTTGGCACGACCCCCGGCGGTATGGAGCGGCACGCCTACACCCTCCATACTGCCCTTGCGGCCCGTGGCCACCAAGTCCATGTGTTCACGTCCCCCGTCGAGGGCACCGTCAAGGACAACATGGGGGATTCGCCGACTCCACCGCCGCGGTTGCATTTCCACGAGGGCGAGCCGGGGAAGTGGAGGTACAACAAGGCGTGGGAGATGTTTGTGGAGGAGAACCAGCGGGAGGCATTCGACGTGGTGCACTCGGAGAGCGTGGCGCTTCCTCACTGGCTGGCTCGGGACGTGCCAAACCTCGCCGTGTCGTGGCACGGGATCGCGCTCGAGAGCCTGCAGTCGGACATTTACCAGGACCTGGCGCTGAGGACGGACGGCGAGCCCATCTCGCCGGACATTAGCAAGAACATGCAAGGCGTGATACCGAAGGTACGTTACTTAAATGGTTTTGTCTCTCTTTTCTCTCCATTTTTTAATCTAGAATCTGCAATTTGCCAGAAGAATCCAATCTAATTTGAAAACTTTTGGATTAAGCAATACCCTTCACTCACTCTCTCTTTTCCAAAGAATGTTCAATCGAATGA
Organism: Eucalyptus decipiens; assembly: GCA_014182575.1. Taxonomy (NCBI): domain Eukaryota; kingdom Viridiplantae; phylum Streptophyta; class Magnoliopsida; order Myrtales; family Myrtaceae; genus Eucalyptus; species Eucalyptus decipiens. The sequence goes on along the minus strand of CM024613.1, from coordinate 12,908,162 downwards.
TTCTATCGGTTCTGATGGTGAGATCAGCAATGTCAAACCCAATGCTAGATATGCCGAATTACAAGCCTGGATGCGATTTCTTTAGACGGTCCATCGATCATCAATTGGTGGAATTGCTAATTGACTAATCAATTAACTAATTAACCGTATCCTAGCGAAAAAGTTATCCTTGTTCTCAACATGGGCAGGTAATCCTTACATAAAAGTGTTTTTCAATCAGGTACTCAATGAAATCAGGTTCTTCCACAAATACGCCCATCACGTGGCGATCAGTGACAGCTGCGGTGAGATGTTACGCGACGTGTACCAAATCCCGACCAAGAGAGTCCATGTCATCCTCAACGGCGTCGACGAGGCCGACTTCAAGCAGAATCTTGACTCGGGCCGTGAATTCCGCTCCCGTATGGGTATCCCCAAGAATGCATCCGTCGTACTCGGTGTCGCCGGTAGGCTCGTCAGGGACAAAGGCCACCCTCTCCTCCATCGAGCATTCTCCATGATCACCGAAAAGCACCCGGACGTGTACTTGGTCATCGCGGGCTCCGGCCCATGGGCCGGCCGCTACAAGGAATTGGGCCCTAGGGTTTTGGTCCTGGGCTCGATGAGCCCATCTCAACTGGGCCATTTCTACAATTCGATCGATGTGTTCTTGAACCCGACGCTAAGGCCGCAAGGGCTAGACCTGACGCTAATGGAGGTGATGATGAGCGGGAAGCCGGTGATGGCATCGAGGTTTCCAAGCATCAAAGGGACGATCGTCGTGGACGACGAGTTAGGGTTTCTGTTCTCGCCGAACGTGGAGTCGCTCGTGGAGGTGATGGAGACGGCGATCGCGGAAGGTCCGAAGAGGTTGGCTGAGAGAGGTAGGGCTTGCAGAGAGTACGCGACTTCAATGTTCACGGCGAGGAAGATGGCTTTGGCGTACGAGAGGCTGTTTTTATGTATAAAGAACGAGACATTTTGTAAGTACCCTTAGCTTTCATGGCGTGTTTTCATACACAATGCCCGATTCAAATTTTCAGAATTTCTTTCCCTTCTTTAGGGAGATCATACACAATAAATTGCGATCAACTATTTGAACAATTCAAAATTTTCTCCATTTTTCATATCATTTAAGCACAAAGAAAAAGCAAGCAATTCAATTATGCGATGTCTCTTTAGCACAACATACGATCTAAATATAGATTCTATAGTAGTTATATACATTGCATCGTGAGAGGCTCTTCCTAATCAATAATAGTTACAATAGCTCAAGCTAGTGCAAATCATGATATACACAGAGGCTACAGTTGAAGATATCTTGTAGACATGGGCTGAATAATGGGATCCGAGTCGAACGCCGCTGCTAGCTCCGGCCACAGGATGGCCGATAGGGTCCACGAGCCATCGCCTCTAGCGCTCGCCCTCTGATTCACATAACCGACTCCGATCTTTTCTATGGTGGAACAAACGGTCCCCAGCACTGGGCGCCCAAACCCAAAATCCAATTCCGCTACCGGGAATCGCCGGCCGGAAGAGACCACGAGCGTCGGCCCTCCTTGACCAAGCACAACCCTAGCTAGCATCAGCCCGGGCCTATGGCATTCGATCCAATCGATCAAATCTAGAAAATGGCTTCGAGTTGTGACCTTAGAGATCGCCTCGTGAACCTTGCTTGAAACGTCTGCTATAGTCCTGTTCTTCAATTCTGCAATACTTGCCTCTCCGACAGCCAAAGACAACACATTTCCTATGTAATCCGGCGATGGGTCGGACTCTCCATTGCCCATCCTTCTCCTTCCGTCGACCAACCATCCCATCTTGCACGTCGCATGAAACTCGACATCGATTGCACGGACCATCATCTTCCATAGATAAGCGGAGAAGGCCTCGATCTTCGTCCGGCTCCGGCCGTCCGATGAAGCGAGCTTCTGCAACTTATTAATGCTTTCATACTCCACGTGATAGAGCCGCTTGAGCAAAGTTTTGGGCGTCGGAATGTTTAGAATGTCCTCCATGGTGCACTTCAAAAAGGCTTGGTCTAGTGAAGGGTGGTACGTTGGAGGAATACGCGCGCGTAGGTTGCGACTATGGTCCGGTCTACATGAAATCGGTACGTTCCTCGAAATTTCAGACCACGAGAGAAGGAATCTGTGGAATGCGCTCGCGTCGCCGAGGGCGTGGTCGAAACTGAACGTCAACGAGATGCCTCCGCAAGTGTACTTTGTCACCTGCCGCGTTTCCAAGCCCAAATCAGTCGCAAAGAATTGAAAAGTGCGCAGATGGGGATGATGTTCTTAACTCAAAGACACCATTGGAGAAAGTTTCCTCCAATTAAGGATGGAGGAAAATATAGAGCATGGGTTCATGTAAATAATCATTTTTATAAACTCAGGCTAGAATAGAATAGTATAGCAAAATTAAATGGACATTCAATGCTAAATGTTGACAATCAGAAAAAGCAGAATTGACTTTCTAACAAGACATTGCTTGGTTTGACTCCATAGAGTGTTTCCTTTGGTTTAGTGCCTCCTCAATTTTGAAAGACACTGAGTGGTTGTTTGCACCTAATTACATATGTTGAATTCCTTAATTCATCAAATTCGATGATTCAGATGCATTATTAGAAGTGGTCCATAAAATTAACTTATGGATCAAGAGAGAGAGAGAGAGAGAGAGAGAGAGAGAGAGAGAGAGAGAGTTGTTTTTACCGTTAGAAGTCTTAATTTACCGCTATGAAATACAGTCGAGATTTCGTATTTCAAAGAAGTGAAAGTTAAAGCCACGGCTGCTCTAAACACATCGAAGAAACTACCTGAACTTGAACCGGGAAGTCGGGTTGAATGTGAACGAGCTTTCCTTGCATGAACTGGTTGATATCGCGGAAATCCAACTTCTTCAAGTCACTACTCGCATCAGCTTCGAGAACCAATGCCCCCGTATTATCGCACACGATTTCTGGTTCGCCGGTGCTCAGGTTCGAGACAATCCGACCGGCGAATGGGTAGAAGTGCGATAGAGTAACCGCTAAAGAGCTCTTGAGGGCTTCCACGATGGAGGCGAAGTTACCACCATCGTTGGCCGGTTTCCGGTAAAAGTAGAAGTAGGTCACCGGAAACCGCCCGGAGAGGAGGTCGAGGTTGGAGAGACTGAGAACTTGAGGAGGATCTTCTAATGGAGTGATGGATTTCACGATGTTTTCCTTGGATACGTTCACCACGAAACCTTCTTCGACTGAAGCTTCAACGTCCATGGATTGAGGCAAGCCCTTCGTTTGAGAGATTTTGGTGAATCAGAGAGATTGAGGTTCTCTCTTTTACGTGCATAAATGTGCTTAGCGCGGCACGTTGATTTGATTTGATGTGGCCTCACTTGTACTAAAGTTGCATTTTCACTTAAAATACCCTCCGTGATAGCATTACATGAACATTCTTAAACCACAACACACTCATCCACAAATGATTGATAATCTTATACTTGAAAGGAGAATAGACTTGAAACTTTTTATTCGATAATAAAATCAAATGTTTGATGTAATTCTAGTATCTGACGATTCGATTTCATACATATAGATTAGACTCGAAACTTTTTATATACATGTATTGCTATTCGACAAATATATATATATGAGACTTTTAGATTTTGGTTTAGAAAGAACAAATTCTTTCTTTCGAAGTTTTGGTCTTACCAAAAATATAGTTGGTATGATTCAATCTTGTAATTTGATCTTCCAAATATTCTTAAGTACTTAGCAAAAATCGTCGTCTTTACAGCCTCGTCAAACATGGTAAAACCTACCAAACGCTAGTGTTTACATTGATATGTGGCATTTGAATATCACTTAACTAATCTACATGGGCATATGTGTTTTAAACTGTTGGTCCATGTATATCGTATAAGACTCCATCATATATATAACCTCCAAGTAAAAAAAAAAAAAAAAATCAAATTTTCCGGCATTTGATTCACAAAAAATAAATTTGTTAAAGAAAATAGTTTCAGTTATTTTAAAAAATACATTCAAAAGTGGGGAAGATTGTTTTCTCTTTTTGAAAAGAGGAAATCATTTTCCCTCAATTTTCTTTCACCTAGACCAAGCATATTCTTCTTGCATTATTGTTAATAATTTTTCTTTTTCTTTTTTAAATCGATTTTTTAATTATCTTTCTTTTTTATGTTCTTTTCTTTCAATTTATTTTTCCTTCTTCTCCGGTTGGTTGTTTGGTGACCCACCACAAGTGAGGGATGAGCTCGCCCAAGGCTAATAAGGCTCGAGCTCGCCCAAGGCTAGTAAGGCTCGAGCTCGCCCAAATCAAGTAAGGCCCAAGACCTTGACAACCTTTGGTGAGGCTCAAGCTCACCGAATTTGGCAAGGCTCGGCCTACTGGAATTTGGCAAGCTCGACCTCGTCGATCTAGTGAGGTGGAGCCCCATGTGAAGCTAGCCTAGCTCGGCTCATTGGAATCTAGCAAGCTCGTGCCTCACCAACCTTGAGCGAGTGAGCTCATCCTTTGTCTGTGGTGGTCACTAGACCTGGTTGAGGAAGAATAAAAAAATAAATATTCAAATATTTTGGTAATTTTCCTCTTGAAATTTAAATCGAATTCTTTATATCAAATGACAAAAAATATTTTTTAATTTATTTTTAAGTTCCATCGAAACATCGAAAAGTATTATCATTTTTTTAGAAAATGACTTTTTAAAAGATAGTTTTTCAGAAAACGTCACATTTTCGCTATATGGACACTAAACAAATGAAAGATGTTACATTTTTGTCTAATGCTTAATTACTCGATCAACCGTTCTAGAAGTCGCGCAAGAATCAAAGAATGGCAAGCATAATGATTGCGAAGTGAAAGCGAGGGCCACTTGTTTGAAGGTGATGGCATGCGGTAAAAGTGCTGGTATCTTGGAATCTTGATTGGAATAAGCGCTTTTGGGAATCTTGGCTGCTGAGTGATCCATCGCTTTTCCCCACTTTTGACTATAAAGAAACCCTGGAGGGGCAGCTGTCATTCTTTTCTTTTTGCTTGTCAGGAGTTGCCTCAGCATCTGCATATTACATGTTACTTTGACATGTTACATTTTACAGATCACGGGATAAGTCCTAAAGAGAGATAGGACATACATCGTACCATATTTTTATTTACTTAGGATGGGCTCATTTTATCGTGTCAACATAAATCAAAATATACCGCGCATGCTATGACCATTGTTGATACATTATCAGAATTCTTTTCTTAAAAAATCAAAATCAAAATCAAAACTCGGATGAAAGCCCCAATTCTTGATTGGATGGGATGCCAAAGGCCTTGAGGAAATCCTATTTTCAAGGGCAAAATCTTATACCTAATCTAATAGATAATTTGATAAGTCAATGATTTTTTTTTACCATGGATGATAAAATAACGTTTCTTGCTCATTTTTTTATTGGACCTTTCTCCCAATTTGGAGTATCTTACTTTCATGCATGTAACTTATTAATTGGTGCTAATTGTAGATCCTTGCTCTGACTTTCCAAACATATCTCTCTACATCTATGAATACACACTGGCTCCCTTATCTATCCAATGTCATGCCTCGCTAGGAATTGATCGTTGCCTAGTGAAGATCCCATCCCTCCCCGGGGTTAATGTGTTGAGGAAACTTTTTGAGAAGAAGATATTCCAAAGAAAAAGTAAGAAAGGTGATTATTGCATGATGAAGATGGACGTTGAACTTTAGGTCTGGGCTGGCTTCTCTATGACAATAATCATGACCTTTTGATAAGGTCTCTTTGCAAAAGCGCACTAAGAATTGACGGTCAGAAACAAAGTGGTAGTCCGTGTGAAGGCACCATTGGTTTGCACATTGGCTGTCTCTTCATGCCAGTGGGCGTCACTGTAAAAGAATATTTGCTTAGGTTTGCAAGCAAGAAAGACCAAAGCCATCTCGATTTCTGCAAAGACTAGAGACAGGAACCCGACAATGGATGACAGAGACACAAGATTTTAATATGGATGACGCAAAGATTGAATCATTTCTGGAGCAGTTAGATAGGTAGAAGGAAACGCAATTTCTCTAATTTGCGAATTCCTTTTAGTACTTTAAGAAAGCTAGTTAAATTAAATTGAGCCGCACTGCGCACGAATGATCGAACTCGGTTTGACTATCATTATAACTTGAACTAAGGATTTTCGATTGGAACTCCACCGGCCTAATAAGCACCATCATCATTGATAGGTCCAAGGAGATTAATTAAAAACCATGGCTAAGTTTGATTGTTTTCCTTGGGCCTACGTATTGGATTTGGTCTAGCAAATTAAATTTGAACAAAACCTAGATCAACACCCATAGCTACTTTCTTTGTTTTTGGTTCACACAGGACAGCTTCTTTTCCTTGTTTTATGTCTTTTTGGGCTGAAGGACAGGTTCTTTTTCCTGAAAAGATATAGACTTGCAACAATTTCTGCAGTACTGATAGATGATAATTGGAGGCATTGGGTCCATCTAAAGAAAGATCACAAGGACGAGAACCTTTGAGGGTGTTATTTTTATGGAGGTCCACAATAAAGTGAGCACCTTTCTTCTTCTTGTCTTCAACTTTCCAACCAAACATTGAAGGTACGCAATATTCATGGAGGTCCACAATAAAGTGAGCACCTTTCTTCTTCTTGTCTTTCAACTTTCCAACCAAACACTGAAGGTACGCAATACTCATGGAGGTCCAGTTTACTAGTTGCAATGGTATGTAACATCACGGAACCTGGTCACTGTTCAATGTCATTGGTGAAACCCTAGATGATCTCAGCAAGTGTATTCATCTGAGGAATATATCATGCGCACCCATTCGACATGGTCTCCTATTCCGATGGACAGGTTCAATGAATCAAGTTATCAAGCTCATACACAGAGCTCATATTAGAATAAAGGGCGACTCTGTGTGGAGATAGCTAATTTACTTGATTCTATAGATCATGATATTCTTGCTCTAACTTCAGGGTTCGATCCATTATATGATAATGAAACCAGATGTAGCCCACAGTCTCCAATTGGGAAAAAGGCAATATACAATTCTGGGTAATGCTATGTGGGAAAAGAGAGAGAGAGAGAGAGAGAGAGAGAGAGAGAGAGAGAGAGAGAGAGAGAGCCCAAGAATCTGTCTAAACCCACTTACGTATTGGGCTCGAGAGCTTAAGTGAGTCAAGGGCCAATAGCAAACTCTGTGAAACATGGTTTGATGGGAGAAACTGAAAGCTATAAGTGTTATTAAAATGAATGAGTTTAGCAGCGTAAATAAACTTTTGCATCTGCCACTAATGATGAGCAATGAATCCACTTCACTGAAAAGAAAAACAGTGCCACAAAGAGCAGTTGAACCCCCATTTTAAGCAGCTCCATCATGTGCATTAATACTCGATCAACTCATCCATTCACTTGAAAGACACACCTTTGATTATAAAAGAAAATAGAAGAAAAGACCTTATTCTCTTAACAAAGGTCGCCACCTAATGTCTTCCAACCCCTAAATTTGAATCTTCGCCTTTGGCAAAATCGGCAACAATGGCATTTGTAGAAATATATTGTTAACAATTGACAGAGCCAGAATAATTCTCCATCTAAGGTTCTTGATAGAAAATTCTTTATATATCAAATTAATGTCTAAAGATGAGCATCAAACTTTTGTCACGTTCTGATCTCTCCCATACCCATGTGGGCTGAAAAGTGAGGCTTTATAGCATCGGGGTGAAGCATGAGAGATGTAGAAGGGTTGATACAATTGATTTGTGGGAGTGGTGTCAAGGTGTTTATGTTAGCAATCTAGAGATATGATGATTATTATCTTAAAAATTATAATAATTAAATATTAAATCACGCATTCATCTAATAGCTTAAACTTTTAGAATAGTTAACAATAATCCTACAAAATCTCACATAGTATCAAAGAAGGAGGTCCTAAATTTAAATTTTTTTCAAGCGCCTATTTGCCTCACCTGCAAGGGGGAATGTTAGAGTGATTAAAAATTAAACCACGTTTTTATCTAATAATTTAAATTTTTATAATATCTAGCGAGGCTACTCAACCTAATGATGGTCAAGGACCACGGCGGGTCGAAGCCAATTGTTTTTTTGGAGTGAACCATTTGTCTTGCTCGAGAGACCAGACAATCAAGCTAGATAGTGTGGCACAATCACCATGAGAATTGTGATTCACCATACTTATTTTAGGAGCAATCTATCAAACGAGAACTGGCCTAAACAGAAAAATTTTGGCCTATGACACTTCCATGTAAGGTCACCTTTGGTCAATCCAGAAAGAAGTACCATTAGGAAGGAGCAATTATTTTTCTTTGAATAACTTGATAGATTTAAAGGATTGTCTTATGACCCGAGTTTATCTTGTAGGTGGTCACGTTGAAGGAACGAAAGACTCTAGTTTGCTAGGACTTTCACGAAACGATAATTAGACATCTCAAATGTTATTTTTTTGGACTATAAGGTCATTGCAACGTTTTGATTTTCTGGTCATTAAAGGAGTGCATAATAATCATTCTATATCTAACTAAACTTTTTTCTATTCCCGGAAATAAGTTTGGAACATAAATTCATTTGATAACGTAATTTCATTTTCTTATTTTTGAAACAAATTTTTAGTTCAAAAATAGGTTTGGAACATAAATAAGAAGTAAAAATTTTTAACTTTTCTATTTCTGAAATATTAATGAGAAATGAAAACTCTCTTAAAATTAACATATGTCACAAGAAATGAGTTTGGTTTGAACTTAGGTATCCGTCACCACTTACCCAAACCCAATTGAAGAAACCGTGTGAATTGACTAAATAAAGCGAAAGGGTCAATAGATTCACGTGATGACAAAAAAGGTAAAAGTCTAAGCAATAATAGATCATGTTATTTCGTTAGGCAGGTGGGGGACCATTTGCTAGGACTTTCATGAAATAATAAATTGACCTTATATGTTGTTATTTTTGTGGAACATAAGATCACTACGACATTCTGATTTTCTGCTCACTAAATGCGCATATGATAACTATTCTATTTCTGACCAGAATTATTTTTCAGTTCCTGAAACATGTTTGAAATATAAATCCATTTAATAACATAATTTTATTTTTCTATTTCTGAAACAAATTTTTAGTTCAGAAATAGATTTGGAACAATAATGAGAAAAAAAAAATTCTACTTCTCTATTTCGAAATATTAATGAGAAATAAAAACTCTCTTAAAATTAATAGATGCCACAAGAAAATAGTATAATCGAGCTAGGGTATCCGTCACCACTTACCCAAACCCAATCAAAGAAACTATGTGAGTCGACCAAATAAAGCAAAAGGATCGACAGATTTACGTTAATGACAAAAAGGTGAAGTCCCGGCAATAATAGATCACATTATTTCATTAGGCAAATGGTCCCCATTTGCCAGAACTTTCATGAAATAATAATTCGACCTTATATGTTGTTATTTTTGTGGACTATAAGGGTCACTACGATGTTTTGATTCTTTTGGTCATTAAAGGCATGCATGTTGACTATTTTATTTTTGCCCAAAATTATTTTTATGTTCCTAATAATAGGTTTGGAGCATAAATATGTTTGGTAATGTAATTTCATTTTTTTTTATCTCTGAAATAATTTTTTAGTTCAGAAATAGGTTTAGAACACAAATAAGAAGTAAAAATTTTCTACTTCTCTAATTTTGGAATATTAATGAAAAATAAAAACTCTCTTAAAATTAACAAATGCCATAAGAAATTAGTCGGTTTGAACTGGGGTACCCATCACCACTTACCTAAACTTGATCAAAGAAACCATGTGAGATGACCAAATAAAGCAAAAGGATCAACAAATTCATGTTATCACAAAAAGGTAAACTCCCGGTAATAATAGATCACGTTATTTCATTAGGGTAATGAGAAATTATTTGCTAGGAGGTTTCATAAAATAATAATTCGACCTTAAATGTCGTTATTTTTTGTGGACTATAAGGTCACTACGGCGCTAATTTTCGGGTCATTAAAGTGTCTGAAATGATTCTAATGTTGACATCACATTGCCCTTTTGCCTAGAGTAATCATGATTGATAATAGAACGCACCTACTCGCTCGTAGAAGAGTAAGCGCCCGATGCATTGGATCCATGCGTCATTACCGCTTTGATTATTTTCCCGGGCCGATTCCAAAGATTGAATTGATCGATTGATACCGACTTGAACTTTAGGGCTGGCACCTTCGTTCCATCCATCGAGGTGTCGCTTTCTTTGGGCTGGACTCAGTGACCCACTGAGTTGTCCAGAGAATAGAAAGGGATAAGCTCTCAAAACCACAGCCCTTCGCTGGCTGCCCGATTGACGAGAGCATTTTCCTCTCGAAATGCATGGCACATGCCGCTGACGTGCGTATTAATCGGAAACAAAAGGCCCCAAATTGAGCTGTCAAGTTCTAAATCTGGGTCGAGCACGCGATTTTTGCATTAGGTTTTCTTGTCTACGCAAACAATACAATAGATTGATGCGTCAAGGTAATAGCCCCGTCATGACGATGTGAGAGGGTCCAATCCCTACCCTCAAGTGAGCTTGTAATAGGCTTGCCACAGTATTCGAACTCAAGACCCGAGTGCGGAACTGAAGGGAGCAGCGGCGCTGTGTAGGCAACTGACCGAACATGGGGTACCCATGAAATACATTCGAAAGCAACAGGAGCTTCCGTGGCTCGTCGGTGCGGCGATCCTTCGATCATAACCCATCCAAATCGCATACCATTTCTTATAACTCTTATACAAAGCGCTGTGATATGCACTAACTATAAAAAAAGTTTAGGATAAATTTGTGCCGATACTTGAACTCAAAATCCATTTCATGAAGACTAATCACAGCATGTGGTCATCATGGGTTCTCCTTCCACCACTTGATGTGGGCTTGTCGTTAGCATATCGCCGTCAATCACATGGTCCACTCCAATTATTAGGTCACCGGGGGGCATAATTTCATTTCATCGAAAATCATATTACATCTCAAAAGTATATATTTAAAAAATTAGAATAATTATCTTATTTGACATTAAAAAAAAAAAAGATTACTCTACTTCAGAAACAAGGCGTCAGAACAATCGGCCTTAAATCCACACAAGTTGTGAACTTTAGCTTGAGGGGAATTAAATAATCTATTCTATAATATATAGTTTTCGAGGGAAAGGAATAAAGTCATCATCCCAATCACTGTTTTGAGACACGCATTGATGTCAAAACGCGTCCACCGACGTGATCCGCGGCCTGCTGTCTCTTGTCAGCTACCGTCTCGGGTCGGATACTTACCCGAGACCCTGCGCAGCATGGCGCCACCGTACACGAAAGGTTGTGGAAAAAAGAGAAAGTTTTCAAGAATCAAAGTTCCTTCTTTTTCCCTTTTTTAAAATATATTCGCAAGTGAATAGGTGTCGGTTTTTGAATTCTGGACTTTGCTTTGCCCACTGTACTACTAATACTTGAGAGACGTGGGAAGTGACCCTAGCTGTTTCGCCAACGCGTAAAGCCCCAGTACGAGGATAAACAAGGCACTTTGGTTCTTGAGCAATAGAAGAGAAGTTGTGGGAAGATTTGAGCTCATTTCTGGATCTGGGGGTCAGCTACATTCTGCAACTTCCTCATCTCTCGGGTACTTCCATCGTGTTCTTTCCTTTTCTGGGTGATCTATGTTTGCTTTTCTGGCCATCATTCAATCCTTAGAATGTAATCTTGAAATGAATGTGCAAGTTCAGTTTTGAGTCTTCTTCACTTGGATCTCTTTCACTAAATCCTTAGTGATCCTCCTTGCGTTTTTTTTTTTTTTTTTTTTTGTCATATTCGTTCTTGGATTTTGTTTATGTTGTATGAGAATGGAATTATTGTGATTCAGATGCGTTTGGTTCTGATCTGTAGCTATTACTATTTATTTCCTTCGCAACTAAGAGTCAGTAGAGTAAGAAAGGTTTGAGGTTGTCTATGTCGGGAAAAGGTATCGATCCTGATGTGGAATAGACTCGCTTTTTCTATATGTTTAGCAAGAAGTCTCTTTTTCAAGCCTGTAACACTTTAGCATCTGCTATTTTCACTTTTTACTAGTGGGTTTGCTTCGTTTATAAGCTTTTTCTATGCTCTGTTTAAAAGGGGTACTAATTAAAGTTAACGTGTCACTCAACTATTTCTATATTCTGATTCTTCCCTTGCCTTGTTGCTCTGCTTACCCGCATCAATTTTGGTTGAAATTGCTTTCCCAGTGAAGCTAATATTTACGACCGATTTATCGATTGCCCAGGAAAATGGCTGATGCAAAATTGAGGACATGGTTGTGTGTCATTCTGAGCATACAGATCTTGATCAAGTCTGAAGCCTTTAACGTTGGGATTACGTATGTCCAAAATGCTGTTGCGAAAGGAGCTGGTGAGTCCAAGATGAATTTAACTTCTTACTGCGAAATGTCCTGTAATTTCCCCTTTCATTCGAGTTTTGTCAGTGTTGACTTGGTTGAAGTTCTTTGTGCTCTGCAGTTTGTTTGGATGGTAGCCCTCCGGCTTACCACTTTGATAAGGGAGTTGGCGCCGGTGCTAACAATTGGCTTATTCTCTTTGAGGTTTGCACTTCTGTAGTTTATCGTAGATTGAGGAATTTAAGATTGTATCTGATTACCTGTATATTAAAGAAAGGAATTGTAGTTATAAGTTACAGTCGGCTAATTCCGCTGAGTAAATAGAAGTGTTCTGATGTTCACAATTTAGAAACTAGCACCTTTTCATATTATCCATCTAATTTGATTTTGTGCAGTGAGCACAGATTTATTCTCTAGAACATCATGAGTTATAATTTGGCCCGACATGGGGATTGAACAGCTCTATTTTCTGTTCTCAGGGAGGAGCATGGTGCAACAACGTCACCACTTGCCTTGCTCGAAGGGATACACGGTTAGGTTCATCGAAACAGATGGTCAAGGAACTTTCTTTCTCCGGTATACTCAGCAATAAACAAAAATTTAATCCAGGTGTGGCTCTATGGCTATTTAAATTTGGTCTTTTCTTAGAGAATATCAGATCTCAACTTCCTTTCTTCTTTCTTGTGGTGTTTTAGACTTCTACAACTGGAACAAAATCAAGGTCAGATATTGTGATGGAGCTTCATTTACTGGGGACGTGGAAGCAGTAAACCCCGTAAGTTTGTTTAAGCCTCGAACCCTATGTTTTTTATTTCATGTGCAGAGCTGAATTTGCTGTGACATTTTGTGCTATTTTCCTTGATCATTTCATATTTGGATCAGGCCACCAACCTTCACTTTAGAGGAGCGAGGGCTTTTGCAGCAATTGTTGAGGACTTGATGTCGAAAGGGATGAGTAATGCGCAAAATGTATGAATGAACTCTCCAATCCTTCGTATCTTTATCCTTTTTTTCCTGTTTTGCCTAAATAATCGGGAGCAAATTGAAAATCATGTAGGCTATCCTTTCTGGATGCTCAGCTGGTGGGTTGACTGCAATACTGAATTGTGATAGATTCCGAGCTCTCATGCCTGCAAGGATCAAAGTCAAATGTCTTGCAGATGCTGGCTATTTTATCAATGCGTAAGCTTGTTATTTCCTCCTTTGGATTCAGGCCTTGGATAAAATGTGGGTTGCAATTATTACCAGAACTTTGGATGACATTGCACTCTTCTCTGGTTCTAATTCAGGAAGGATGTTTCTGGAGCTTCACACATTGAAAATTTATACAGTGAAGTGGTTGCAACACATGTACTCTCTCTCTCTCTCTCTCTCACCGCATATTTATGTGTGTACATGTTAGTCTCAGAAATATGCTAGTCTTTGTTAATCTTTGGCACTCAAAACTCGAATGAATGGTTCAGGGATCAGCCAAGAATTTACCAACTTCCTGCACATCCAAAATGAAACCAGGATTGGTAGGTGACAGTAATTCTGTCGTTAATTTCTGCATCTTTTGCTTATAATTGTGTCCTAATTACAATTGATATTGCTGAACATTATTGCAGTGCTTCTTCCCTCAAAACGTGGTTCCACAAATTCAGACCCCATTATTCATTATAAATGCCGCCTATGATTCGTGGCAGGTCAGTACTTGATAAACTCAAGATTGAAAATAATGCCTTGCCGATAAACAATTTGAGTTGTTCATCACTTTCAAAGCAATTTCCAGATAGTTTCTAAAACTTTTTTAAGATGGGCAATTTAGCTTCAGATCAGTCAGAAGAGAAGATGATAATTCGTTTTTTCGTTTCCACTGGAGCCCCCATTTTTGTTCTCCAGTTTTGGCTTCTGACTCAACTCTGTATCATTTACTCTGTCTCGAAAACCGAATTAGGCATGAGTGTTGTGCACTGATCTCTCGAGCATTATTGCTGCTTTCAGATTAAGAATATTTTGGCACCCGGAGTAGCTGATCGTCATGGAACCTGGCGGAGCTGCAAGCTTGATATCAAAAAATGCTCACCGAATCAACTCAAAATCATGCAAGGTGAAAAAAATGTTGAGCTTTAGCCACTACAAAACAGTCTTGTGGAAGCTTCAAGCTGGAAAATTTACTTGGTTGGAATTATTGTATTCAGATTTCAGGCTGGAGTTCTTAAGAGCACTGAGCGCAGTCGGAACCTCTCCATCAAGAGGAATGTTCATAGATTCTTGCTATGCTCATTGCCAAGCTGGGACACAAGAGACGTGGCTGAGGAATGACTCTCCAGTAGTGGCAAAGACAGTAATGACCACTCTTTTCAACTATTTTTCATGACACCGTGACTGGACCATAACATGTATTGATGTTTGTCCGTTTGTCTTTCATTTTTTCTTTGCAGTCGATTGCAAAGGCTGTTGGAGACTGGTATTACGAACGGATTACGTCCCAAAAGATCGATTGCCCTTATCCCTGCAACCCTACTTGCCACAACCGGATCTTCGATGCCAATGGACAATCTGAAGATTAGTTTTCCACTGTCAAAGTCTTCTATCTATTCTTAAAGTTCCAAATGTTATTGTTAAAATAAGCCTTAACGGTGAAGGGGCACCAGCACAGGTCGTCACGGCACCAACACTGCCTGCTGGTCACTCTGTGCAATTCTTTAATGTATGGAAAGTGCTGATAGTAATGAATAAAGGCAGACTATGAAGGTTTGGTTACACGATGTGAGGTGAAAGTGAGTTTTGGATAGGTTGAATTTGTTCAGTAATTTAGTAAAGTCAAAATATATCAGCATGTCAATGTCCAACATAATCCTCACATTGGTAAGTAGCTTTTTCACATCTTGCATGATCTCTTTTGGGTCAAGTTTGGAGATCCAAAATTGTCATCTTTTGACCTCTCGATATGGAAGTGATTTAGCAAGACAAAGGAAAAACTCATTTACTTTTCAAGATCTGTCGATCAATGAACGAAACTTCTATCTCATTGCCAAAGCATTTGATGTGTAACCTAAAGAATTATCCATTTGAAGGTCCGAAGCGAATATGACATGAACCATAGTCAACAAAAAATCAAACCCGACGGCTGCACTCGAAAATAGACTAATGAATGTAACCTTTCAAACCCGATGGCTGCACCTCGAAAATAGACAAATGAATGTAACCTTTCAACTTCCCCGCGTTGATCAAATTTCAGCTTAACTTGGGATTGGGTTATTCAGAATGAATTCTCTGTGTTCTCTCAGCTAATTCTCTGTTCCTCTCTCCAGAACATTGCTCCTCAATCACATGAATCCAGTCCCAGCAGCCCAGATCCAGCATACAAAAGATCAAAAAAATGCGACTTCTGAGTTTGTTGGTTTCTTTCTTAATTTTCGACATCTGCTCCGGAATGAATGAATCGATCGATTGATACCGACATGAACTTCAGGGCTGGCACCTTCGTTCCATCTATGGGGTTGTCGCTTTCTTTGGGCTGGACTCAATGACTCACTGAGTTGTCCAGAGGATAGAAAGGGATAAGCTCTCAAAACCACAGCCCTTCGCTGGCTGCCCGATTGACGAGAGCATTTTCCTCTCGAAATGCATGGCACATGCCGCTGACGTGGGTATTAATCGGAAACAAAAGGCCCCAAATTGATCCGTCAATCCTAAATCGGGGTCGAGCTCATGGCCGAGGATCTTGAAGGAGAGGGGTTGGCACGGGAGTAATTGAAGTGATGCTCCAGAGCACGCGGTTTTTGCATTAGCGTTTTCTTATCCATGCAAACAATACAATAGATTGATGCGTCAAGGTAATAGCCCTGTCATGACGATGTGAGAGGGTCCAATCCCTACCCTCAAGTGAGCTTGTAATAGGCTCGCCAGAGTATTCAAACTCAAGACCCGAGTGCGGAACCGAAGGGAGCAGCAGCGCTGTGTAGGCAACTGACCGAACATGGGGTACCCATGAAATACATTCGAAAGCAACAGGAGCTTCCGTGGCTCATTGGTGCGGCGATCCTTCGATCATAACCCATCCAAATCGCATACCATTTCTTATAACTCCTATACAAAGTGCTGTGATATGCGCTAATTATAAAAAAAGTTTAGGATAAATTTGTGCCGATACTTAAACTCAAAATCCATTTCATGAGGACTAATCACAGCATGTGATCATCACAGGTCCTCCTTCCACCACTTGATGTGGCCCTGTCCTTAGCGGATTGCTGTCAATCACATGGTCCACTCCAGTTATTAAGTCACCCGCCTTTGTCGCATCATTTCATCGAAAATCATATTACATCTCTCAAAGTATATTTTTAAAAAATTAGAATAATTATCTTATTTGACATGAAAAATAAAACAAAAGATTACTCTACTTCAGAAAAAAGGGTTCAGAACAATCGGCCTTAAATCCACTTGTTGTGAACTTTAGCTTGAGGGGAATTAAATAATCCATTCATATAATATCTATAGTCTTCAAGGAAAAAAAAAAAAAAAAAAAAAAAAAGATTACTCTACTTCAGAAAAAAGGGATCAGAACAATCGGCCTTAAATCCACACGTTGTGAACTTTAGCTTGAGGGGAATTAAATAATCCATTCATATAATATATAGTCTTCAGGGAAAGGAATAAAGTCATCATCCCAATCACAGTTTTGAGACACGCATTAATGTTGGAACGCGTCCACCGACGTGATACACGGCCTACTGTCTCTTAGGGGTGTACAAAAGAACCGGGATCCGCTCGGACTGCCTAGAACTAGACCGAAACCGCTCGGAACCGGCAGTTCTTGAGGGAACCGGTCTGGTTCCCAGTTCCAATTTATGGGAACCGGTGGGTACCGATCCGGTTCCCAGTTCCATGGGCGGATCCGCTCGCCCGCCCACCCGGACCGGACCGATTAATTTTTAATATTAAAAAAATAAATTACTAAAACAAACCCCATATCTCATCTCACTATCTCTTGGTCTCCGGTTCTGTCTCTCTCTTTCTCTGTCTCTTCCTCGATTCCTCCTATCGCCATTTCTATTTACATATTAATTTTTTTGGAACAAACTAGTTCTTTACATAAATTTCTTGAGTGTAAGGTCTAGCAAAGAAAAGACTGGTGTCTCTAGACAAAACAAACAAGGAAGCAGGACAATAGGGAACCTTTACCTTTGGTCAAAGAAAATTTAGCCATCTGTGGCTACTTGCAAGCAGGAAATGGGAGAATGTTGCATTCCATCTATTTGCGTTTTTTTTTTATCTACGAGATACATTTATAGTTGCAACAAATGAATCTTTGTTCCACGTACTTAAATTTAGTTTTTCTTTATTTGTCTTGCTTTGATGTCACATAGTCATTCTATGTTGAAAATCAAAATTGTTTTGCATCAAGATCGATTCTATTGGGATATAATACGCGAAAATGACAGAATCTTGCAATTTACGTAAATGCGAAATCGCTAGAGAATTAAATGAGAAAAATAAGGACACCGGAAATTTACGTGGTTCGGTTCGAGTATCGGTACCTACGTCCACGGGAAGAGCCAGCAGCAAATAATCCACTATAATTGGAGTATCAAAGTTTATAATCGCTCAAGTGTTTCTACACCTAGATTTAGCCAAAAGTCAAAGTGTTTATAAATAAATAACTTACTTGGGAATTAACTCACGGCACAAAATTACCGCATGTCCCTTGCCTCAAAATGCGCGCACAAATCCCTTCTATGTACAGCTTTTCTTTTTCTGATCACGTAGGGCTTCAGCGGCACCGTCCTTCTCTCGGCATGTACGTATAGCGGCCAAGAAGAGAAAACCCTCACTGTCGGCGTCCCTTTTATACGTGTGCCCCAAAAGTCAAATTCTTGACCTAGGGCCCACCTTTTTTTTGGCTTCACGATTGGTCTTTGGTCTCTTTAGGTGCGTGTGTGCCCTTTGACCTTGGGCCCACCACTTTTAACTCTTCATGCAGAGGACTTCTTCGGCATGGATTGGATGAGGAAACTTGCTCCTTTTAATTTTATTTTATATTTCCCCTTATGTAAATCTTCAAAAAATCCAGCGAATCACATTTTTGCAAATATGCTGCTCTCCCAACGCCCCGACGGGCGCTCACTCTTCACAAACCCCAATAGAGCTCAAGCAGAGTTTGAGCTTCACCAAAGGAACAAAATTAGTCATCATGTCTGTCAGGTTATCTACTGTAGTAATCTTTTTAACAGTAACAATACCTTTAGCTAAGACATTTTGGATGAGCTGTAGCAATCTTTTTGATATACTTCGTTCACTTGTGATAAACTAGATTATACGCCAAATATATCGCACTTTGGTTATCGTAATGTATATCCACACTTTTCTGTTCTAACCCAAAGTCCGAGAGCAAATTTTGTAACCATATCGCATCTTTCACTACAAATGTTAGTGTTATGTACTATGCCTCAGTCGAAGACAAGGCAATGTGATCCTGTAAGGACGCTTCCCAACTAACCGCACCACCCGCTAGCGTAAATACGTACCCTGTTAAAGACCTGCAATCATCTAAGTCACCGGCGTGATCCGAATCCACAAAACCAGTGGTCTCACTGCCATTGCTGTCCCTCTGGTATACTATATCCACGTCTGTTGTCCCTTTCAAATATCTAAGAATCCACTTCATAACTTCCCAATAAGTTTTACCAGGACGTTTCATATAGCGACTAACCACGCTCATTGCTTGTGAATTATCAAGCCTAGTGCTTAGCATACATAATACTACCCAGGCACTAGAATAAGAAACAAGGGACATATGCTCCTCCTCCTCCTCAGTTTACGGTGATAATTTTTCTGAAAGTTTAAAGTGCTTCGCTAAAGGTGTACTTACAAATTTCGCCGACTGCATGTTAAAACGTGCCACGATCTTCTCAATATATTTCTTTTGAGATAGACGTAAAACTCCTGCAGTCTTGTCACGTAAAATCTCTATACCCAAAATCTTCTTTGCAACACCTAAATCTTTCATCTCAAATTCAGCATTTAACTGCATCTTCAGCACATCAATATCAGACATATTCTTAGCTGCTATCAGCATATCATCAACATATAAAAGTAAATAAATCAAAAAACCATTCTCCAATTTCCTATAGTAAACGCAGCTATCCATCTGAATTTTTGAATAGTCTTGACTAGCCATGAAAGCATCAAAACGTTCATATCACTACCTAAGAGACTGTTTCAGCCCATACAAAGATTTCTTTAACAAGCAAGCATGATCTTCTTTACCCAAAATAGCAAAACCCTTTAGTTGCCTCATGTAAATCTGCTCCTCCAACTCACCATAAAGAAACACAGTTTTCACATCTAGCTGCTCTAACTCGAGATCCTGCGAAGAAACTAAGGCAAATAAAACACGAATAGAAGTATGTCTTACCACAGGAGAGAACATCTCATTGTAGTCAATGCCCTCACGTTGTGTATATCCCTTCGCCACAAGTCTCGCCTTATACCTCACTGCCTCGACACTAGGAATGCCCTCTTTCCGTTTGAAGACCCATTTACTTTCGACAATCTTTTGGCTCTTTGGTACTTTAACCAACTCTCATGTCTGATTTCGATGGAGAGATTCCATCTCTTCATTCATAGCCTCTAACCACTACAACGACCTCGGACTAACCATCGCCTCAGAGTAAGACGAATGCTCATTTGTCTCCACCTCATCACCTACAGTCAATGCATAAGCAATATCTGTATAACCATAACGTATCGATGATTTAATTTGCCTTCTATGTCTATCTACAACTATAGTCTGCCGCGACTTTGCTGGTTGTTCACTATAACTGACTTCAGGAATTGCGGCTTCATCTGCAGTCTCAACTTCTGTTACCTTCGATATATCCAGAGTCTCCACCTGAAGCTCCACCTCACTAATGATATCATGATCCGTCTTCTCTACTAGTTGTGTCTCAAAACTCCTTTGTTGAAGTATTGCAATCTCGTCGAAAATTACATCTTTGATGATTAGAAAACCGAGTGATTTGGGATCGGTGCACCACAGCTGATAGCCTTTCACCCCATGTGTATAACCAAGAAATATGTACTTCTTCGCCCTCGGCTCAAGCTTACCATCACTCACATGAGCATACATAGGACATCCGAATATTCGTAATCCGGAATAATTAACAAGTTTCCTCGACCATACTTCCTCATGAGTCTTCCACTCAACAGCAGATGATAAAGATCGATTAACCAGGTAACATGCCATGTTCACTGCTTCGACCCAAAATTCCTTCCCAAGTCCTACATGCGAAAGTATGCATCGAGCTTGCTCAAGGAAAATTATGTTCTTCCGTTCTGCCATGCCATTCTGCTGTGGTGTCCCAGATACTATGCGGTGTCTTACAATACCTTCTTTCTCACAGAACTTGGTAAAATCTTTACCATAGAACTCCATACCATTATCGGTTCTCAGGCACTTGATTTGCTTATCTGACTGCTTCTCAATCAATGCCTTAATTTTTTTTTAACCGATCAAACAATTCATATTTGTGCTTCAAAAGTATACCCATACCTTCCTTGAATAGTCATCAATAAATGTCAGCATATATCGGGCACCTCCTGTCGAAGGAACCAAAGACGAGCCCCAGACGTCTAAATGAATATATTCAACTAGTTGTTTGGTCGAATGAATAGCTGTAGTAAACTTAACTCGGTGCTGCTTCCCATAGATGCAGTGCTCACATAAGTCCAACTTCCCTTTCTTCTATCCCTTCAACAACCCCCTTTTCACTCAGCATCGTCATATTTATCTCACTCATGTGCCCCAAACGCATATGCCATAATAAAATCAAATTAGAGTCTGACTCACCTGATGAAACTGCAGCGGTTTCGATCACGGTCTCTCCCAATAGATGATAAAAAGTATTCACTTTCTTCCCCTTCATCATTGTCATGGCACCTCGAGAGATCTTCAGTACTCCACCTTCAGCGGTGTACCTACACCCGATGTCATCAAGTGTCCCCAGAGAAATAAGGTTCTTCTTGAGCTCCAATACATGCCTCACATCTGTTAATGTGCGAACCACCCCATCGTGCATCCGAATCCGAATTGTCCCTATCCCACAGCCTTACATACTGCATTATTCCTCAAAAGAACCCTACCATCATCTGCAGCTTAGTAAGTAGTAAACCAATTCTTATGAGACATCATATGATAAGAACACCCCGAATCTAGCACCCATTCGTCTCCAGACGAAGTAGCAGTCACACATAAGACAGCTTTTGCATCATTAGTGCTCCCCTCAGCAACGTTTGCCACACTGCTTGTGGCATTCTACTTATCAACTTTATTTCTTCGCTTTGGACAATCTCTCCTGATGTGCCCCTCCTCGTGACACTCAAAGCACTTCATGCGTCCCTTGGACTTTCTATGGTGTGATTTTGATATGCTTTTACCTCTGCTGCTATTAGGCTCTCGATGTTGTTCTATACCTCGAATCGTCAATGCTTGCACTACTTCTTTCGCCAGACCGTCATCTCGCAACTTTCTCTACCACTCCTTAGAGAATAAGGCAGACTTTACCTCTTCTGAGATAATTATAGTACGCCCCTGCAATAGTGAATTGGTAAAGTGCTCTCATGACTCTGGTAAAGAGGCTAACAACATTATGCCATGTTCTTCATCATTAAATATCTTACCGACGTTCTTTAGATCTAACATGAGTTTATTAAATTCATCTAGGTGGGTTCTGATAGACGTACCTTCAGTATATCTAAATTGAAAAATCTTCTTCAATGTGTACAAGCGATTGTTCAAACCTTTCTTCATATAGAGTGCTTGAAGTTTTGCCCATAATGCTGCGGCATCCTTCTCATCAGCAACCTCTATTAAGATCTCATCCGTCAAATTTAACAAGATTATGTTATTTTCTTTTTCCATTAGCTCTACCTTATCTGAGGCTTTCATTATAATCAACAACTCATCTTCACCATCCAGTGCCTTGACCAAACTTTATGTTGTCAATAATGCCTACATCTTAATGCTCCATAACACAAAGTTGTTGCTCCCATCAAACTTCTCAATCTCAGATTTACTCTCAAACATAATTGCAGTAACAGAATTTCCAGATAATAATCAGACAAGCAAAAACTCCAAATCACAATCAAGAAATCCAACCCCATGCTCTGGTACCAATTGTTGGGATATAATACGCGGAAACGACAGGATCTTGTAATTTATGTCAATGTAAAATCGCTAAAGAAATAAACGAGAAAAATAAGGACACCAGAAATTTACGTGGTTCAGTCCAAGTATCGATACCTACGTCCACGGGAGAGCTAACAGCAAATAATCCACTATAATCAGAGTATCAAAGTTTACAATCACTCAATCGCTCAAGTATTTCCACACCTAGATTTAACCACAAATTCAAAGTGTTTATCTCACTTAGGAATAAACTCACAGTACAAAATCACCGCGTGTCCCTTGCCTCAAAATGTGCGCGGATTCAAGGACTTGCGGCTCCCTTCTACGTACAGCTTTTCTTTTTTCTGATCACGTAGGGCTTCAGCGGCACCGTCCTTCTCTCGGCATGTACGTATAGCGGCAAAGAAGAAAAACCCTCACTGTCAGCGTCTCTTTAATACGTGTGCCCTAAAAGTCAAATTCTTGACCTAGGGCCCACCTTCTTTTCCTTTTTGGCTTCACGTGAAAGACGCCGCATTGGTCTTTGGTCTCTTTGGGTGTGCATGTGTGCCCAAGGTCAAACTTTTGACCTTGGGCCCACCACTTTTAACTCTTCATGCAGAGGACTTCTTCGGCGTGGATTGGATGAAGAAACTTGCTCCTTTTAATTTTATTTTATATTTTCTCTTTTGTAAATCTTCAAAAAAATCCAGTGAATCAAGTTTTTACAAACCCTCAGACTCGAGTTGATGATTCGGTTACCGGGTGGATCCATGCAACAAACGGGTGGATCCCAGTTCCAATTTTTCAGAATCGGTCCTTAGCAGGCGGTTCCCAGTTTTAAGTCGGGAACCACCCGTCTGGATCATGCACACTCTTACTGTCTCTTGTCAACTACGTTTCAGGTCGGATACTTACCCGAGACCCTGCGCATCATGGCGCCACCGTACACAAAAGGTTGTGGAAAAAAGAAAGTTTTTAAGAATCATAGTTCCTTCTTTTTCCCTTTTTTAAAATATATTCGCGAGTGAATAGGTGCCGGTTTTCGAAGTCTGGACTTTGCTTTGCCCATTGTACTACTAATAGTCTAATACTACTTGAGACAAGTGGAAAGTGAGCTTAGCCGCCTCGCCAAAACGCGCAAAGCCCCATTGCGAGGATAAATAAGGCACTTCGGTTCTTGAGAAAGAGAAGAGAAGTTGTGGGAAGATTTGAGCTCGTTTCTGGATTTGGGTGTCAGCTACATTCTGCAACTTCCTCATCGCTCGGGTACTTCCATCGTGTTCTTTCCTTTCCTGGGTGATCTATGTTAGCTTTTCTGGCCATCATTCAATCCTTAGAATGTAATCTTGAAATGAATGTGCAAGTTCAGTTTTGAGTCTTCTTCACTTGGATCTCTTTCACTCAATCCTTAGTGATCCTCCTTGTGTTTTTTTTTTTTTTTTTTTTCAATATTCGTTCTTGGATTTTGTTTATGTTGTATGAGAATGGAATTATTGTGATTCAGATGCGTTTGGTTCTGATCTCGTAGCCAGTACTATTTATTTCCTTAGCAACTAAGAGTCAGTAGAGTAAGAAAGGTTTGAGGTTGTCTATGTCGGGAAAAGGTATCGATCCTGATGAGCAATAGACTCGTTCATTCTATATGATTAGCAAGAAGTCTCCTTTTCAAGCCTGTCACACGTTAGCATCTGCTATTTTCACTTTTTACTAGTGGGTTTGCTTCGTTTATAAGCTTTTTCTATTCTCTGTTTAGAAAGGGTGCTAATTAACGTTAACGTGTCACTCATCTATTTCTATATTGTGATTTTTCCCTTGCCTTGTTGCTCTGCTTACCTACATCAATTTTGGCTGAGATTGCTTTCCCAGCGAATCTAATATTATACGACCGACTTATCGATTGCCAGCAAAATGGCTGACGCAAGATTGAGGACATGGTTATGTGTCATACTGAGCATACAGATCTTGCTCAAGTCTGATGCCTTTAACGTCAGCATTACATATGTCCAAAATGCTGTAGCGAAAGGAGCTGGTGAGTACAAGATCAATATAATTGCTTACTGCGAAATGTCCTGCAATTTCCCCTTTCATTCGAGTTTTGTCAGTGTTGACTTGGTTGAAGTTCTTTGTGCTCTGCAGTTTGTTTGGATGGTAGCCCTCCAGCTTACCACTTTGATAAGGGAGTTGGCACCGGCGCTAACAATTGGCTTATTTTCGTTGAGGTTTGCACTTCTGTAGTTTATCATAGATTGAGGAATTTAAGATTGTATTTGATTACCTGTATATTAAAGAAAGAAATTGTAGTTATAAGTTACGGTCGGCTAATTCCGCTGAGTAAATAGAAGTGTTCCGATGTTCACAATTTAGACACTAGCACCTTTTCATATTATCCATCTAATTTGATTTTGTGCAGTGAGCACAGGATTACTCTCTAGAACATCATGAGTTATAATTTGGCCCGACATGGGGATTGAACAGCTCTATTTTGTGTTCTCAGGGAGGAGGATGGTGCAACAACGTCACCACTTGCCTTGCTCGAAGGGATACACGGGTAGGTTCATCAAAACAGATGGTCAAGGAACTTTCTTTCTCCGGTATACTCAGCAATAAACAAAAATTTAATCCAGGTGTGGCTCTATGGCTATTTAAATTTGGTCTTTTCTTAGAGAATATCAGATCTCAACTTCCTTTCTTCTTTCTTGTGATGTTTTAGATTTCTACAACTGGAACAAAATCAAGGTCAGATATTGTGATGGAGCTTCATTTACTGGGGACGTGGAAGCAGTAAACCCCGTAAGTTTGTTTAAGACTCGAACCCTATGCTTTTTATTTCATGTGCAGAGCTGAATTGGCTGCTGACATTTTGTGCTATTTTCCTTGATCATTTCATATTTGGATCAGGCCACCAACCTTCACTTTAGAGGAGCGAGGGCTTTTGTAGCAATTGTTGAGGACTTGATGTCGAAAGGGATGAGTAATGCGCAAAATGTATGAACCGACTTGATGAACTCTCCAATCCTTCGTATCTTTATCCTTTTTTTTCTTTTTTTGCCGAAATTATCGGGAGCAAATTGAAAATCATGTAGGCTATCCTTTCTGGATGCTCAGCTGGTGGGTTGACTGCAATACTGAATTGTGATAGATTCCGAACTCTCATGCCTGCAAGGACCAAAGTCAAATGTCTTGCAGATGCTGGCTATTTTATCAATGCGTAAGCTTGTTATTTCCTCCTCTGGATTCAGGCCTCGGATAAAATGCGGGTTGCAATTATTACCAGAACTTTGGATGACATTGCACTCTTCTCCGGTTCTAATTCAGGAAGGATGTTTCTGGAGCTTCACATATTGAAAATTTCTACAGCGAAGTGGTTGCTACTCATGTATTCTCTCTCTCTCTCACCACATATTTATGTGTATACATGTTAGTCTCAGAAATATGCTAGTCTTTGTTAATCTTTGTCACTCAAAACTCGAATGAATGGTTCAGGGATCAGCCAAGAATCTACCAACTTCCTGCACATCCAAAATGAAACCGGGATTGGTAGGTGACAGTAATTCTGTCGTTAATTTCTGCATCTTTTGCTTATAATTGTGTCCTAATTACAACCGATATTGCTGAACATTATTGCAGTGCTTCTTCCCTCAAAACGTGGTTCCACAAATTCAGACCCCATTATTCATTATAAATGCTGCCTATGATGCGTGGCAGGTCAGTACTTGATAAACTCAAGATTGAAAATAATGCTTCGCCAATAAACAATTTGAGTTGTTCATCACTTTCAAAGCGATTCCCAGATAGTTTCTAAAACTTTTTAAGATGGGCAATTTAGCTTCAGATCAGTCAGAAGAGAAGACGATAATTCGTTTTTTTGTTTCCACTGGAGCCCCCATTTTGTTCTCCAGTTTTGGCTTCTAACTCAACTCTGTATCAGCTACTCTGTCTTGAAAACCGAATTAGGCATGAGTGTTGTGCACTGATCTCTCGAGCATTATTGCTGCTTTCAGATTAAGAATATTTTGGTGCCCGGAGTAGCTGATCCTCATGGAACCTGGCATAGCTGCAAGCTTGATATAAAAAATGCTCACCGAATCAACTCAAAATCATGCAAGGTGAAAAAATTGTTGAGCTTTAGCCACTGCAAAACAGTCTTGTGGAAGCTTCAAGCTGGAAAATTTACTTGGTTGGAATTATTGTGTTCAGATTTCAGGCTGGAGTTCTTAAGAGCACTGAGCGCAGTCGGAACCTCTCCATCAAGAGGAATGTTCATAGATTCTTGCTATACTCATTGCCAAGCTGGGACACAAGAGACGTGGCTGAGGAATGACTCTCCAGTAGTGGCAAAGACAGTAATGACCACTTTTTTCAACTATTTTTCATGACACCGTGACTGGACCGTAACATGTATTGATGTTTGTCCGTTTCTCTTTCATTTTTTTTTTGCAGTCGATTTCAAAGGCTGTTGGAGACTGGTATTACGAACGGATTACGTCCCAAAAGATCGATTGCGCTTATCCCTGCAACCCAACTTGCCACAACGGGATGTTCGATTGAATCTGAAGATTAGTTTTCCACTGTCAAAGTCTTCTATCTATTCTTAAAGTTTCAAATGTTATTGTTAAAATAAGCCTTAACGGTGAAAGGGCACTAGCACAGGTCGTCACGGCAGCAACACTGCCTGCTGGTCACTCTGTGCAATTCTTTAATGTATGGAAAGTGCTGATAGAAATGAATAAAGGCAGACTATGAAGGTTTGGTTACACGATGTGAGGTGAAAGTGAGTTTTGGATAGGTTGAATTGGTTCAGTAATTTAGTAAAGTCGACAGATATCAGCATGTCAATGGCCAACATAATCATCACATTGGTAAGTAGCTTTTTCACATCTTGCATGATCTCTTTTGGGTCAAGTTTGGAGATCCAAAATTGTCATCTTTTGACCTCTCGATATGGAAGCGATTTAGTAAGAAAATCAAAGGAAAAACTCATTTACTTTTCAAGATCTGCTGATCAATGAACAAAACTTCTATCTCATTGCCAGAGCACTTGATGTGTAATCTAAAGAATTATCCATTTGAAGGTCCAAAGCGAATATGACATGAACCATAGTTGACAAAAAATCAAACCGGACGGCTGCACCTTAAAAATAGACTAATGAATGTAACCTTTCAACTTCCCCACGTTGACCAAATTTCAGCTAACTTGGGATTGGAACATTCAGAATGAATTCTCAGTGTTCTCTCAGTTAATTCTCTGTTCCTCTCTCCAGAACATTGCTCCTCAATCGCATGAATCCAGTCCCAGCAGCCCGAATCCAGCATACAAAAGACCAAAAATGCGATTTCTGAGCTGGTTGGTTTCTTTCTTAATTTTCGACATCTGCTCCGGAATGAATGGCCCACTCCAAAAATTCAGCAGTAAGAAAATGGTAAGTCAAGACATTCTTCGAACCAGCGACGCGCTTCTTCCCCATTAAACATCTAGGACTTCTCGTGCTTAGGCTCAATGACACATTAGAGCATCCCATTCTCCATCAATCATAACTTAGATCACAATATTTCCATTAATCACTTTTACTTTGAGAATCACAATGTAATGGAAATTCACATCCACAAGGACCTGTTCTGTCCAATGCCGCTCGTCAGTGAATCAAGCATTGATGATATTACAATTTAATGAATAATGCCATTGAATGACAATGTGTTACTATAGGTTGAATGCCTCAAGGTAGTTTTAGCTCAAGAACATCGTAGTAACAAATAGATACTGCCAGGCAGGGAAGTTGTTCCTGGAACATGGTGAATACATTTGAAATAAAAAGAAAAGAGTACTAAAAGGACATTAGATTTATCTAGTGTAACTAAGTTCTCGTATCTATGATATCTCTAATTCACCAAAGTGAAATGTTCTCCCACAATTTACTTGGTTTCCTTATCGATCCCGTAATAAATTAGTGGTGACTCCTAATTGAATTAAATTGCATGTTAATATGATTAAAATCAAAACTCCAAAGCTATGATTGATATGGGCTCGGGAGATCCCACCGCTCTAAGGTTTTTGGCTTGTAATCCCTTAATGGTTCACTTATGAAAAGATCGTGACAAAAAAAGAAAGAAAAAGAGACACTATTTTCTTAACAAACGTCTTTGCCTAATCTTTTTCAAAAGCTTAAATTTGAATCTTCACCTTTTGCAAAATCTACATCCAATGGCATTTGTTAAAATATTTAGTTAACCATTGACAGAACCACTATGCTCAACAAACAATTCATCCTCTAAGGTACTTGATAGAAAGTATTTCACATGATGAATACATGTCTAAAGACAAGCATCAGTCTCTTGTTGCGTTCCGGTCTCTCCCATACCCATGTGGATTGAAAAGTGGGGATTTGTAGCATCAGGATGAAATGTGAGAGACCCAAAAGGATTGATACAACTGGTTCGTGAGAATAATATCAAGATGTTCGTGCTAAAAATTCAAAGATGTAATCATTATCATCTTAAAATATCTGTAAAGGCGGCGTTGGCCTCCTATGCATAAATTGATCTAGAGCTAAGGCCATTCAATAGAATGATGGTCACATGGGGCCGAAACCGGTTGTTTTGCTGAAGCAAACCATATGTCTCCAAATTAAATTGGCCGTGGTACAGTCCATTATGAGGATGTTACTTGCTGTACTATCCTTTAAAACAATATATGGAGCGAACGCAAATCTGACATTCCAACTCGTGAGTCGTGATACGCGCTTGTCCTCGGCCAGAAGACTTTCGGCCTGTGACACTTCCATCTATGCTTTTATCACTCTGCACAAAGAAGTACCATCTGGAATGAGCAATTATTTCTTTTAAATAATTTGACAGACTTAGAGAATCGCAGTTTAGTAACGAAAGACACTAGTGTGGCAACCGAAGCTGTGAAATAAGACATCATCGCTTGCAGCTTTTGTTCCTTGGTTTTTACAAGATTTTCCAAAGTCAATTTCTCATACACCCTGTTAAATTAATAGATGCCGTGGGCAATCTTTCAAACATCTTTCAAGAGGCACGAGTAATTATTGGGTTTGACCGGGATACAGTCAATTGAAAAGCTGTGTCAAGTAGACCGAATAAAGAGAAAAGGATCCACAGATCAACGTTATCACGTTATCACGGGAAGGTGAAATCTCAATGATAGATAGCATTATTTCGTTAGGCAAATGGGGACCATTGGCTTGGACTTTCATGGAATGATAATTCAACCTTAGCTGTTGTTACTTTTGTGGACTTTAAAGTCGCTACGACATTGATTTCCAAGTCATTGATGACACGTTTGGTAACCGAAAAGAATTTTTGCACATAAATGATTTTTTTATTCGTTTGGTAACTATTCTATTTTTGATAGGATTCTTGAATTTTTATATTTTTATATTTTTTTTTTTTTTTCTTTTTCATTTTCTCTTCTTCCTCCTCCTTTTTTTGTGGCTGGTGGCCAGCACCGGCTAGGCAATATCCAACGAGCTCGCCGAAGCCTGGCAGTGCCTAGGCGAGCCTCCAACGAAGTTGCCGAACTTCATCCAGCAAGTAGCCAACGACCATCGACGACAATGGTGGTCGGCAATGGCTAATGGAGAAAGAAGAAGAGAAGGAGAAAAAAAAAGAACCAAAAAAGAAAAAGAAAAAGTTGTACTTGATTCTGAAATTATTTTCAAGAGTAAAAATTACTTTTTTCTACTCTTGATTTTGTTCAAAATTTATTCTCAAAAACAAAAAAAAAAAATGGATTTTTGTTCTCAAGAATAAAAAATTTATCAAACGGATTCTTATTCTTTTTTTTTTTTTTTGAAAAACAAAAGAATAGAATTACTTATTCTTAAGAGTGTTATTAAACAGACCTCAGTATCCAAAACAATTCTAATGCTGACCATTAACATCACATCGCCCCTTTTGTCTAGAGTATTATGATTGATTGAACACGTCTACTTGCTCGTGAAAGAGTAAGCAAAATTTATCAAAAGGATTCTTGTTCTTTTTTTTTTTTTTTTGAAAAACAAAAGAATAGAATTACTTATTCTTAAGAGTGTTATCAAACAGGCCTCAGTATCCAAAACGATTCTAATGCTGACCATTAACATCACATCGCCCCTTTTGTCTAGAGTATTATGATTGATCGAACGCGTCTACTTGCTCGTGAAAGAGTAAGCGCCCCGCGTGTTCAATGGATCTCGTCTAGTTGTCCATGTGTCATTGTTGCTTTGGTTATTTTCCTGGCTGATCCGAAGATCGAATTGATCGATTGATGCTGACGAGAACTTTATCGCTAGCACCTTATCCCATATATGAAGTGCTCTCTTTCTTTGGAATGAATTCAAAAGATCCATTTGAGTTGTTTAGAGGATAGAAACAGGATAAGCTCTCAAAACCACAGCCCTTCGCTAGTTTTCGAGTCCGATTAAAATTGACCTCGGGGTAGGCCTTTTTCAAGAAAAAAAACGTGTTACGCACGGCCTAGAGAAATCTGTATGCATTGAATTGAATAGAATTTCAAAAAAAAAAAAAAAAAGAAACCTCGACAAAGTTGTTCCCAAAGTAAAGTTTGTTTAGGAAAAACCCCACCTTCAAAGTGGCAAACGTTGTTTCCAATGGTCCCCGCCCATCCGTGGCCAAAACAAAAGGCCACAAATTGAGCTTTCAAGTTCTAAATCTTAGTCGAGCTTGTGCTCAAGGATCATGAAAAGGAGGGCGTGGCGCAGGATAATTGAAGTGATGATCCCAAGCCCACGGATTTTGCAATTGCGTTTTTTCATCTATTCAACAATACAATATATTGATGCGTCAGGTAACACCCACCGTCACGATGCTTGTCAAAGCATTTGAATTTTAGATCATGAGTGTGAAATCGAAGTGAGCAGTGGCACTGCACAAGCAACCCAACATGGGAAATGCATGAAATACATTTGAAAGCAAGGGGAGCTTTTGCGATCCATTGGGGGCAACGATCTTTCGTTCACAATCCATCCAAATCGCATATAGCTCGTTATACCTCCTCGATAAAATGAGTAATACATATGAACAATAAAAGTTTAGATAAATGTATCTCGGTGCATAAACTTAAAGTCCATTTTATGAAGGACTAATGGACAATGACTTGATCGTCCCTATCATAATGGTCCTCCTTCCACCGTTTGGTATGGGGCTCCCCCTTAGCAAATCACCATCGATCATAGGGTCTGCCCCAGTTTCAGACCCCACTGCTTTAAATTACAACTGACCAAATTCCTTTTCATTGGATGACAAATGATCAAACCTTTATGCAAGATCCGGGAAATTTCACTTTGACTTTACATGACTCGAATTGCCAAATCAATAAAGAAATGAGTAGGATTTCATCAAAAATTATATTAAATCCTTCAAAACATATATTCAAAAAAATAGAATGATTGTCTTGTTTTACGGAAATGTTTGGTCTACTTAAAGAAAAGGTCAGAACATTCGGCCTTAATCCACACGTTATAAATTATCTATTCATAGAAAAGGAATTTGGTCCTCAGGGAAAAAAAATAAATTCATTGTCCCAATGAACACTCTTCTGTCTCTTTCCTGTGTCAGACCCTGTTTCGAGACGCGCATTCATGTCGGAGCGCGCAAGCCGATATGATTCGCAGGCTGTCTCTGTCACGCACCGTCTCGGGTCGGATACTGCCCGAGACCCCGTGCGTGCGTTCCGGCGTACCAGACCAGAAAGGTGGAAAGATGGCGACTTTTCGAGAAACAAAGTTCCTTCTTTTACCTTTTTTTCAAAAATAATTTCCGCCTTTACTCCCGAAGTGAATGAGTGTCTGTCCGGTTCTCGGAGTCTCCGCTTCGCTTTTGCATAGTGGAAAGTGAGCTGAGCTGGCTTCGCCCAACGTATAGAAAACCAGCGCCAGGGAAAAGATGGCACTTTGGTTCTTGGACACCAACGCCAACATTCCGGTCTTCCTCCACTGTTGCATCAATTTGCAGTGATAGATACGTTTGATGGAAGAGAAGAGGACTTGTTGGAAGATTTGAGCTCATTTCTTTATCTGGGTATCGGCTAAATTCTTTAACTTCCTCATCACTCGGATAGTTCATGGCGTTCTTTCATTTTTCTGGGTGATTTGCGTTAGGTTCTCTGGCCATCACCCAATCATTGGAATGTAATGAAATGAATAAGTTCAGTTTAAAAGTCTTTTTTACTTAGATCTCTTTCCCTCAATCCTTGGTGATCCCCTTGTTTTCCTTTTTTTTCCATATTCGTTCCTGGGTTTTGTTTATGTTGTATCAGAATGGAATTATTGTGATTCTGATGCGTTTGTCTCTGATCTGTAGCCATAACTAATTATTTCCTTAACAACTAAGAAAGGTTTGTGGTTGTCTACGTTGGGAAAAGGTATGCATCCTGATGTGCGATGGACACGCACATTCTATGGATAGCAAAAGGTCTCTTTTTCAATCATGTCACACTTTCGCATCTGCTATTTCACTTTCACTAGTGGGTTTGCTTCGTTTATACTCTTTTCTATATTCTGTTTCAAAAGGGTACTAATTAACGTGTCCCTCGTCTGTTTCCATATTCTGGTTCTTCCCTTAGCTTGTTTTCTCTGCTTACCTGAATATCAATTTTGGTTGGAATCGCTTTCCCGGCGAGCGGGGCCTAATATGTCAACGACTGATTTGTTGATCGCACAGCAAAATGGCTGATGCAAGATTGAGGACATGGTTGTGTGTTATACTGAGCATACAGATCTTGCTCAAGTCTGAAGCCATTAACGTCAGCATTACATATGTCCAAAATGCTGTAGCGAAAGGAGCTGGTGAGTCCAAGATCCATATAATTGCTTACTGCGAAATGTCCTGCAATTTCCCCTTTCATTCGAGTTTTATCAGTGTTGACTTGGTTGAAGTTTGATGTGCCCTGCAGTTTGTTTGGATGGCAGCCCTCCAGCTTACCATTTCAATAAGGGATTGGGCACAGGCGCTAACAATTGGCTTGTTCAGTTTGAGGTTTGTGCTTCTGTAGTTTATCGTCAAATGTGGAATTTGAGATTGCATTTTATTACCTTTAAGTTAAAGAAAGAATAGTAGTTGTTACATACGACCAACCAATTCTGCTGTGTAAATGGAAGTTTTCTGAGGTTCACATTTAGGGACGAGCACTTTTTCATACTACCCATCTAATTTGATTTTTGTGCAGTAAGCACAGATGAAAGTTTACTCTCTAGAATATCATGAGTTATAAACTGGCCTGACATGGTGATTGAACGAGCTCTATCTTGTGTTCTCAGGGAGGAGGATGGTGCAACAACGTCACCACTTGCCTTGCTCGAAGGGATACACGGTTAGGTTCATCGAAGGAGATGGTCAAGGAAGTTGCTTTCTCCGGTATCCTCAGCAACAACCGAAGTTTTAATCCAGGTGCAGCTCTATGGTCATTTATATTTGGTCGTTTCTTAGAAAATATCAAATCTCAACTCCTTTCTTCTTTTTGGTGGTGGTTTAGACTTCTACAGCTGGAACAGAATCAAGGTCAGATACTGTGATGGAGCTTCTTTTACTGGGGATGTGGAAGCAGTAGACCCAGTAAGTTTGTTTAAGCCTTGAACCAGAATTTTTTATTGAATGTGCCAAGCTGAATTTGTTGCAACATTTTTGTATTATTTTCCTTGATCAATTTCTTATTTGGACCAGGCCACTAAACTTCACTTTAGAGGAGCTAGGGCTTTTGTAGCAATTATTGAGGATTTACTGTCGAAAGGGATGAGTGATGCGGAAAATGTATGAACCAACTCGATGAGCTCTCCAATCATTTATATCTTTATCCTTCTTCCCTTTTTGCCTTAATAATCAGAAGCAAATTTAAAATTGTCATGTAGGCTATTCTTTCTGGATGCTCAGCTGGTGGATTGACTTCAATACTGCATTGTGATAGATTCCGAGCTCTCATGCCTCCAAGTGCCACAGTCAAATGTGTTGCAGATGCTGGCTATTTTATCAATGCGTAAGCTTGTTATTTCCTCCTTTGGATTCAGGCCTGGGACAAAATGCGAGTTGCAATTATTAGCAGAGCTTTGGATGACGATGCACTCATTTCTGGTTCTGATTCAGGAAGGATATTTCCGGAGCTCAACACATTGAAACTTTCTACAGCGAAGTGGTTGCAACACATGTACTCTCTCTCTCTCCCCATCTATTATTTATGTGTATGTATGTTAGTCTCAGGAATATGCATGTCTTCGTTAGTCTCTGTCACTCAACACTTATAGAATGGTTCAGGGATCAGCCAAGAATCTACCAACTTCCTGCACCTCCAAACTGAGACCAGGATTGGTAGGTGACATTAATTCTGTCGTTAATTTCTGCTTATTTTGCTTCTAATTGTGTCCTAATTACAGCCAATATTGCTAAACATCATTGCAGTGTTTCTTCCCCCAAAACGTGGTTAAGCAAATTCAGACCCCGTTATTCATTCTAAATGCCGCCTATGATGCGTGGCAGGTCAGTGCTTGATAAACTCAAGATTAATAATAATGCCCCACTGATAAACAGTATGCATTGTTCATCACTTCAAAGCAATTTCCAGATAGTTTCTTAAACTTTCTGAAGATGGACAATTAAGCTTCACATCAGTCAGAAAAGAAGATGATTATTATTTATTTTGTTTCCACTGGAGCACCCATTTTCCCTTTCCAGTTTGGCTTATGACTCTGTTTCAGCTACTCTGTCTCGAAAATCACATTACGCATAAAGTGTTGTTGCTTTAAGGCACTGATCTCTTGTGCATTATTGCTGCTTTCAGATTAAGAATATTTTGGCGCCAGGAGTGGCTGATCCTCATGGAACCTGGCATAGCTGCAAGCTTGATATTAATAACTGCTCACCGGATCAACTCCAAATCATGCAAGGTGAAAACTTTAATGAGCTTTAGCCATGACGAAACAATCCCATGGAAGCTTAAAGCTGGAAAATTTACTTGGTTGTTATTATTGTATTCAGATTTCAGGCAGCAGTTCTTAGACGCACTGAGCAGAGTCAAAACCTCTCCATCAAGAGGAATGTTCATAGATTCTTGCTATGCTCATTGCCAATCCGAGATGCAAGAGACATGGCTGAGGGACGACTCTCCAGTACTGATGGAGACAGTAATGACCACCTCAACTATTTTTTAGGACGTCATTGGA
The DNA here is from genome assembly GCA_014182575.1 of Eucalyptus decipiens. Lineage (NCBI taxonomy): Eukaryota > Viridiplantae > Streptophyta > Magnoliopsida > Myrtales > Myrtaceae > Eucalyptus > Eucalyptus decipiens. The sequence goes on along the minus strand of CM024613.1, from coordinate 12,872,459 downwards.
CAGTAACATGTATTGATGTTTGTTAGCTTCTCTTTCATTTTTTCTTTGCAGTCTATAGCGAAGGCTGTTGGAGACTGGTATTATGACCGGCGTCCATTCCAAAAGATTGATTGCGCTTATCCCTGCAACCCCAGTTGCCACAACATGGTTTTTGATGATCCCAATGAACACCCTGAAGTTAGCTTCCCTCTGTTAAAGCCTTCTATCTATTCTTGAAGTTTCATTTGTTATTGGCAAGATGAACTTGAACGATGAAGGGGATACATGATTCTATTTTAGTTTTGCATCAGCACAGGTCGTTGCAGCACCAAAACCGGATGCTGGTCACTCTGTGTCATTCTTTAATGTATGCAAAGTATTGATAGTAATGAATAAGGGCAGCCTTTCAGGGGCTGGTTACATAATGTTAGGTAAAAGTGAATTTTGGATGGGTGGACTTTGTTCAACATGTTAGTAAGTTGAAAGAAATCAGCATGTCAATGTCCAACATAATACTCATATTGAAGTAGCTTTTTCACATGTTGCATGATCTCTTTTGGGTCGATTTTGGAGATCCAAAAGTGTCATCTTTTGACCTCTCAATGTGGAACAATCAAAGAAAAACTAACTTTTCAAGATCTTCAGATCAATGAACGAAACTTTTATCTCATCACTAGAATATTTGACATGTATCCTGAAGAATTGTCCATCAGAAGGTCCAAGGCAAACATGACATGAACTGTAGCAGGCAATAATCAAAAACAACGGTTGCTTGTCAAAATAGATAAATGAATGTAACATTTCAACTTCCAGCATGAACCAAATTTTAGCTTTAACATGGGATTGGGACATTGAGACATGTTTTCTCTGCTAATTCTCTGTTCCTCTCTCCAGCACATTGCTCCTCAATCACATGAACCCAGTTTCAGCAGTGCGCATCCAGCATACAATAGACCAAAAATGCAAATCCTGAGTTGGTTGGTTTCTTTCTTCATTTTCAACTTCCACCCTGGATGAATAGCCCGCTCTAAAATTACAGCAGTCTGAAAATGGTAAGTCAGAGTTTCCTCAAACTGGCGACGTGCTTCTTCCACATTAAAAATTTCTGAAGGACTTATGGTATTTTGGCTCAATGACACACTAGAGCCTCCCGTTCTCCATCAATCATAACTTAGATCATCATATTTCCATTAATCACGTTTACTTTGAGAATCACAATATAAGGGAAATTCACATTTACAGGGACCTGTTCTAACCTGCAAGATATAATACTGCTCTTCAGTGAATCAAGCATTGATGACTTTACAATTAGATGAAGTATGCTAGTGAATGACGATGTGTTATTATAGAATGAATTATGCTATTAAATGATGATGTGCTATTATAGATATAATGCCTGAAGCTACTTTTAGCTTAAGAACACAATAGTAACAAACAGAAACTGCCTGGCAGGGAAGTTGTTCCTTGGGTCACAGCAAGCACACTGATCTACAATTCAAGTGCATACGGAGTGAAAGAATATACTCAGAGTGACTTCTAATGGTCAGCACAATCCAATAAAGAGGAAGATCACACACCTTACGAAATGTGAAAGATACCCTTCTTGAACTTCTTTTTATAACCTTATCCATTACTATGTCAATCTGCAAAACCACATGATCAATACCTATTAGTAAGAACAAGTTCTCATACATTAGCGAGATATACAGATACTCTATTTACATTATCTACAAATGCCCATGCTGTAATACTAATTGCAGATATTCTAAAATACTATTGTTGTTTCTAAACTTCAGTCTCTTCTATAACAATAGAAATCTCCAAACACAACAGTGAAAGACTTGTGTCCCATAGGAAGAATACTTGCAAGTTTGCAACATTCATTCAGCAGTTTTCTGGATCGACCACAAACTGAAGAACATCATGAAGAAAATGACAATGGACCAATGGTGACCACACTAAGGCACGGAATATATTTAAGCTTCTTTGGATCCTGCTATCAAAATTCAAGTCTTAAAGGCAACAAGTCGGGATGCTGAATATGGAAATTCACTGGTTGTTGCTCTGTATTTAATTGCAACAGACAACTACTCCTTAGAAGAAAAGTTCCAGTGCAATAGTAACAAACTAGGAATTACCAGATGATTTTTCAGCTAATCAGCTTTTTATTTATGTGAGCTGATCAGCTTCTACATATTATGGTTGTAATGTTAGCCTAATAAGATAAAGTTGAACATTGGAAAACTAACTTTCAAGTGTAAGCTCAAAACGAGGGTAAATAAAGAGAACTAACCTTATGGTGCGGAATGTAATGATGCCAAGCATAACGTGCCTCTGCAGACAATAAAAGCATTGACCGAGGGGGAAGATGAATGGCTTTCCTTAAGAATTTTGAGTTCTCCGGACTATCCACATTCCCATCAATGCCAGAGACATCTTTATGAAGCCAGGCACCCCCTAAGTATCTCCTGAACTCCATAATGCAAGGACCTGCTAATGAAAGGCTGAAAATGAGATCCTCAAATGCCGAATGGGTGTCTATGTGTGGGGACAATCCCACTCCAACTGGGTACTCATTGACCTGTGTCACCACAATCAACCTCTAGTTTAATGTATTCTGGCAAACAGCCTTCAGTAAGAGAAAAATGAAGAAATGTAGAATCAAGAAAGCATAGTGGTGCTTCCACATGAATGCAGCTGGAAGTTAAAATTTTATCACACTTAGAAATGAAAAAATTTGACAGATAATCTTGAGTGTCAGATAACAGATGATGACTAGATACTACAGAGTATAGAAAATCATTACCGTCAGTTGATCCAAACTTGAATTTGAAGCACACGGAAGGCCTGGGAAGGACGATATCCTTTCAAGTATGAAAGAAACAAATGAGGGAAGTTCACCCAAATGCCTATTCGCATCTACATTTCTCGTCTGCACAAATTGGAGAAGAAAATCAAGAACAGGCTGTAAAACTGAATACCATCATTATCTGAAAAAAAAGCTATTAATTTACCAATGCAATTAACAATCACTGGCAAGGACTAGACACCTTGACTAGGAATATAGCGATAAAAATAAAAATAAAGGTCTTGATCCAGCACATACAGTTGTTTCCAGTTTTTCATCATCTTTGGGTCATATCGAGGTTTTGTTATCATACTCCATATCATACATTTACCATAGTGATCTTACTAATAAAGCTCAGGAAAAACCATAAAACTAATCACTAAACCACACAATCAAAATGTCACTACAAATAGTTCCCACCCACCAATAGCATGTATTACTGATTTTGACAGTCAATCCCATGCAACTGTCCATCGGACAAATCGTACCCATTACAATGAAGAAATCCTCAGACGAATAGCAATCAATATGCAGACAATTCCAACTTCCACGATGTGAATTCCTTATTCTTCTGAAAATGAACATCTTCAATACAGAAGCCTGCTAACTGACTATGAAGCAACTTTTCCTATATGGATAAGCTGGAAACTATATGTTTGCATACAAATGATAAAGTATGTTTAACTACAAAATACCTGGGAGTTCAGGAAATGAGCAAAATATTCATCTCATATATTCAGAGCAACTTATGGGTACACCACACCGCCTACTTCACTGCGAAATACACAAGAATCATTCTTCAAAGCATACTTACGTCATATCGAAACTCATAGCCATAATGCTGAACCCTTCTTTTGGCAAGACTATTCCAAGGCCTGTCATCAACTGCCGCAAGTAATTCCTAGAAAAATCGCCAGTAATCTGGTCAAGTCGAAGCGTGCACGTAACAAACAAGCCAGCAGCATGCCAAAAACATGAAAATCGCGGAACAGAAAGATCATGACTAGATATCACCATATAAGAGAACTCAACTGACCTTCTCTTCTCCCGGACTGATAAAGTCATGCAACAAGTAAAGCCCAGGAATTTCCAGCTCTGAAGCATGTGTATGCACCGGAAGGGAATCGTTTACGTTCGCCTAAATTGCAGCCCACGCGTCAATCGCATCGAAGACAAATAACTTCGCAAAAGTAAATCACCCAAAAAAAAAACAATATTTTCCATACTACTGCATTCGGGTTCAATAACCATAAACTACATTAGCAAAGACACCAAGATAAGTTCTCAGCATCATACCGCAAAGCCAATCAATCGCCTCTAGAAATGCTTAAGCAAATCCAAAACACGCCCAATAAATGCAGTTCAATCGTACGCAAGCTGACCGAAACAGTCGAATGCAACAAGCTAATCAATCTCTATGACCACGCGCGGCCGACACTACTTTAATACGCCGCAAGATTCGGGCTTGCGCTACGCCCGGATCGACGGAATCGCGAGAGAGAGACAAACCTGGCAAGCCGGTCGCTCGACGGAGTAGCGGACGTGCAGGGAGCGGCCGCCGAGGTCCGGGCAGGGACGGCCGTTCAGGGCTTCCAGCGCGGCTCGAGCAGAGGCCTCGCCGTCGAAGCAGACGACGACGCGGGCGCCGCTGTCGTCGGCCGCGTGCACTCCCTTCACCGGCCCGAATCCGCCGAAGACGGACCTGATCTCGTCGTGCGAGATCCCGACGGCCGGTCCGCAGTTGGCGACGTAGAGATTAGGGCTCGATTCGCCGCCGCCGTCGCCGCCGCCGCCGCCGCCGTTGGGACGCCCAAATCTCGGCAAACCCATGTCGGTTATTTTTTGGGGGGGAGCTCGAACTCGAAGGTAGCCGGGAATGGTTTGTCTGACATATAATGATTAAACAGCGATGGATTTCTTTTAAGGTTTTCGGATTTGAAATTCATCTCCAACATATCTATTTTTTTTATATTAATTAAAGTGAAAATAAATAAAAATTGATTCATTATATAAAATCGGAAATCTAATCGGTTAAGACCACCTACCTAAATTTTTACCTAAATTTTTTATTCAATTCCATTTCCGATTGAACTCTCTTGATTGCTCACCCCTACACTTGAGAGCTCATTATATATTGAAATGAGCAGAATCACAAGCCTAATCAAACTCTTATAACTTAAAAAACATTTTATAGAAATATTCCTTAAATCATGTGAAAATAAGTAAAAGCGAAAATATTCAAGCTAAGCCCAAATTCAAGGAAAAATCTTTTAGTTTTCGTTTGTTTGGCAATCCCAACATGTAGAATTGGGTCCCCAAAGCCTTGGCCCAAGTCCTCGGGACCTCGGTGCGCAGGTCTCTAATGTTGGAGCTTGGGTCCTTCAAGGCTAAGCCCAAGACCCTGGTGGCCATGCCCAAATCCCCCGTGCCTCAGATCGAGTCCATCAAGGCTAGGTTGAGGACCTTGGTGCCTATGCTTGGGTCCACAAAGGCCGAATTGGGAATTCCCATGCCTATGCTTGAGTCTCTCATGCACATGTCTAAATTTATCAAGGCTGAGGCCTAGGATGCCGGAGCCTTACCCGAATCCCCGATGCCCGAGCCCAAGTTCACAGAGGTCAGGCCGAGGTTCATCAAGGTTTAGATTGGGATCTAGTGCTCATGCTTGGATCCCCATACCCATGCTTAATGCCCCATTCCCAGGTCTATCGAGGTTGGGCCCACGTAGTGCCCATCCTTGGGTCTTCTCCAACCGGGTCTAAGTCCATCAAGACTAAACTCGGGGACTCATTATCCATGCTCAGGTCCCTAGCTTGAGACCAGTGCCTAGACCTCTCGCGCCCAAACGTAGGTCCATAGAGGCCAAAGCCTTAGAAATTGTTAATTTGGATTATTTTTCCGTTTTTCGGATTTCCCCCGTCTTCTTCCACTTAACCCCCACCAAATCGAATGCAAAATCTAGAGTCCCCATCAACGAAACACCTCAAGCGGCCATAACCGCGAGGTTGAAGAAGCTTTAGCCGCCATGGCTGAGATTTCACGTTTGTTTTGTGGATTGACAGGAGTAACCTTCACTAACTAATGAAAACCCGATGTGGGTAGCACCTTAGTACATTCTGCAAAATATTAGATTACCCGCAGATGGAAGCGAAACGCCTCCTCTTAGAGACTTCTCATTTAGTATAATCGGTCGATACATTACAGACACGATAATCCCTAATGAGCGGGACCATCTGTAGTGTCACCATTAGGACCAATTCGACGATAGATAATAGAGGCAGAACAAAATCATCGATTTCTCGCTAATCTTACGTTACTACAATTTACAAAACAAACCGCTGAGTCACCCATCAAGGGGAGCTTGTCGGAGATACGGTACTACAAGCCTCTCTCCTGATGCACCATCCACGGTTCCTACAGGGTGTCGCCGTGACAGAGCTTGTCTTGCGTTCACCACATGAAGTCTCCACGTCGGAGGTGCCCATTGCGGACAAGTCGCTGCATCGTGCGTCGGCTCTGTTCATCTGATCGATCAGCGAATGCCTCACCTGACGGCTGATTATCGGACTGTCGGAAACACTGGCAAAGCTCAGTCCCGAGAAGCAGGGAGAGACGGCTGAGATGGCCGGTGAATTGGGGTTGCTCAGGGAATCTTCTTGCAGTATGTCCTGTATTCTGGACAGAATGCTGAAAGCTACGTTTCTCAGAGCGCGAGAATATGCTTCCAGTATCAAATGCCCGACATCCTATATAGTCAAAAAATAAAGCAGGCATTAGTTTCTTTCCTTTTATGATTCACTCTAGTATGCATATTATCAATTACACTCGACAAATGTTAGAAGTAAACTATTTTGGTTAGAAGTGTTCAGTCATTCAAGGTCTGCCATAATGGTAGGAGTCTGGCCAAAAATAGGTGTCTATATAACGTTAGCAACAAGGCAAGGATTCCCATTTCCCAAGTATAGCTACAGAAGGCAACACACACCAGCAACAAGTTTTTTTCCAGCTCGGATAGAAACTCGAAGGGAGTGTGTGTCCTATGTATACAAAGCACACGGCACACAAACGGTCAAATAAGGAAAGTTCAAATGCCAAAAGTTCATACTCACCTTGCCATATTGAATTTTAGTGACGTCGAGGAATGTGTTGGGAAGGTTTGGATATTTAGTCTTGAGAAACTTAATCAAAGACTCCGCCCGATCCAACAACCACTCCATCTTGTCCAGCTCGGATATTGGGTCCTTGATGAATGACCATGATGTTCTGGTCGGTGATTTGCCATTCACTTGCTCTGCGATCTTCTCTTTCCATGCGAGTGCCGCAGCTTCCAATCTGTTAATGCACTCAAGAGCATCATGCTCTGATTTCAAACCCAGGGATCTAAAGATGTCCTCAGTTGAGGTTGTCTCTGCCGATAACACCTTGTATAGATCATCCCCAAGGCTAGCCTTTCCAGACTGTTAGATGATTAGAAGTATAAATATTAGAAAATTCAAAGTAAAGTAGAAAAAATAAAGCAAGATGAACTGTCTATCGCCCCTTCTGCATGTCCAAGATATGGTAGTTTAAGTCACTCTTTTGGCCACATAAGTTCAGAAATTTAAGTTACTAAACTGTATCCATGATCCTGATAGGTCCCTTTGCTAATAATACCAATATGACATTAACCAGAAAAACATAAATGAACATGAAATGGCATGCACTGGATTCTTGGAAAAGATCCACAGGGTTATACATGATTGAGAATATTTGATGTACAGACAACTTATTTTACCTTAGGAAGTGCATCCCTGATGATGGTCGGCACTGGCATCTCGAGCAGAACATTTTCATTGATGGATTTTGCAGCCTTGAGCACTTGATGCACCAGGCTCCCCTGACAAATCAGTTTCTTCCTTCCATTATCAGAAATACCAGAACTTGGAACCTGGGGTGATGGAAGCCACCATCTCTTGCTTTGCCTTTCACCGTTGTTCCTTCCTTCTGCTCGACTACCTCCTTCTGCATACCAGAACTCAGTATTTACCATGGAATCAAGCGTTTCCTGCAGAAATGAAATTTAATAAGTCAGAAGGAGATGTCACAAACAAAAACTCGGCAGATTGTGATGTGAGCAACAAAATCACCTACAATAAGCATAGAGTCCAACTTTTGAAGTGCTGGAAGATTGACATGGATGTCTGCACGGGCTTTAGGGGTCATTATCTGCTCCATTATGAGGAAACTTGACCTCAGATTACTGCATAACATGTATTGCACCCTTAAAACAAGAGGAGTACAGAAGTACCTCCATGGTGTGGCCATTGGCACCATTTTGCTTGGCTGGGACCAACTCAACCATATAGTTAGTTGGGGACACCAACCAATCCATTTCTCTCCGCCATTTGCTCTTCCTTTCTTCAGGCAATGGTTCCAGCTTCCACAGCTCCCCAAAAATCGATGCTGCAAAGTTTAATTTCTGTCACATATACGTTGCTGAAAAGTATTTCATAAAATGATTCAAAAATTCCTACGGTCATTTAATTTACTATACATTTGGAAATATTTCTTTTTGATTCTTAATTCCTTAAGTTCTTTAACCAATTGCAAATTTGCAATGCTTTTCAGGAAAAAAGTTGTGGTTCAATAAAATTCTACTTTTGGTAAACTGGCTTTTCTTCTAGGAGTAGCTCTGTAGAAGTAAAACCTTATGCAAAGCTGCGCATTTGAAACAAGGTAAGGACAAGAAGGGGAGACAGATATCTTTCACACCTGCCAGATTTGTGATTGCATTGGACAGGGCAAGAGCCGTGCTATGGCCGTTGCGCCCTCCAGTAACATCTTCTCCCAGTAACAGCTTTGCAAACTTTTCCTTCATAGTCTCCACATCAGAAAACTGAATAGAATAAGCAGGCTTTTCCTTCACATAGAAGTGCTGGCGACAGTCAGGGACTGCCCATTCATCCATTTCTTGGTCATCCCTTTTCATTGATAACCACTTTGAGGAGAATGATCCAAAACCGTCTTTACTGGAAGAAAAACTCGTATCATCTTCATCCAAAGAATCAGTTGGACATCCATCTCCCCTGCTTGTTCGGCTCTCAATTTCACAAGAGTGATTGTTGAGTATGCAACTCTCGAGGCCATTGTAGGTCATTATCTCTGAAATCAATCAAGCATAGTTTATTCTCTGGTTGTTTTCACAAAAAGTCTAGAAGCATCATAATATGGAGGAAGCAATGAAAGTGCCTCATATTTTGGGCATTAAATACTCGGATGTGGCAGAAGGACCGGAAAAATGAGAGAATTTAATGCTCAAGGCTTTTCAAGAAGCAATTCTACGAGATCCGTAAATTCTCAAATATATCCAAAAAGCCATTCTACTTCACATTTTGTCTTAATTATTGGAGGATCTCTTTATGTGATAGATGGCAACTGGTAAAGTCTACCAACGAGTCATCTGAGCTAAGAAGAACGATTTCTTCACTACAAAGATACATCCTCTGTTCTAGAGTTCAGTCATTAAAGTTCAAGTTCAATAAACTATCACCCAGTGCTAAAGCAGTTCTTATGGAAGAAGAATGAAATTTTAAATGCACATCAGAAGGCATGATTACTTTACACTTGGAACAATGGGGACCTAGATGTGCATCAGTTGCGTGCGCACCTCCTAAATTAGGAAATTATTCGTCTATCTTCGACTTTTGACATGTACATGATTTTAGGGTACGGTTATATAGGAAGCAATGGAGTTCACTAGTTCGCAACGGACGATGTATGTGAAAAAGTTACCGCAAAGGGTATCATGACATTTGACCCAACACCTGAAATTTGAAAAATCTTTGGGTGTCCAGTTATCTTTATGTCAACCACAGAAAATTTACCCAGCCCATCATAGAGATTTATGACCTTTCTTCCACAGGAAATTCCAGGATAGATAAACAAGAATACCAGACAATAACTGGTGCCCAGTGCCCATCATATTCAGTATTATTTACAAGGTTCTTCTAGTGGGCTATCATCCGCAAATGAAACATGTTGCAAGATTAGGAAAAAATCAAGCCATGGAATGAAAACTTCTAAAAGTACGGACAATCGACCAACCCGGACTTAAGTACCACTGAATATATAACACGAAGTTTCTTCAACAAAGACGAACTACTTGAAGACTTAAAAAGGGCCCCAGTACTCGCTTCCAAACAATATCTTGCTTTGGGAAAATGGGACCGTGGGATGCGACAAGAAAAGGAACAACAAGGTAAGGCTGAACCGAGCAAATGATACCACCCAACAAATGGAGAAATGTAGTGTGCTTTTAAGAACCAAGAAGCCCACTAAAGACAGCGAAACCTGTGTCCCCACCCATAGTTACTTCTCTGTCCGAAGGGACCACAAATTTTCAATCAAAATAATCACGCAAGTTCCAGGAGCTCTGTGATAAGGGTCAGTCTCTCAAGTCACGATCGCTACTTTATTACCTCCTTTTCTCGATGGAGAGGAGATATTCTGCAACACGACTTTCCCCCCGCATCCGAGAAAAAAGTTACTTGCTACCAGAGAAATACTTGAAAGAAGATAAAAAATAAATAAAAATAAATAAAAGGAAGAAAAAAACCATGAGACTCATGTATTGTCTTCTCCCGTTCTTACAAGAAAAGTCGGGACAAAACGAAAGGAAAAAGAATATCGCCGCTTCAAATTCAGACAGTTGAGGGAGGAGGCAACAGGAACTTCGCACTCCCCTACTCAAAAACCGAGGTTTCGGTATAAAAATAAAAAATAAAAATTGCCAGCAGTTCTCGTTCATGCCAGTAGTCAAAAAGGACGGTCTGAATATCCCATGACAGACCGGGAAATAACATTATCACATCGGAAAAGGCGACACATGTTATTAATTCAAAATGAGCCTGAAAAGAAATTCTTCTTGAGACTTTTGACGAACCATGTTGATCATTATAGCTAAGACTTTGGTAGTTGGGCACATTAATGAATTGATAGCTCCCCACCATCGCAGAGGCAACCCCTCGAACAAAGTTCAGTTAAGTACCAAATCAATCAGACAGCAGAACTAGCCTAAACTTATGCAAACTGGGGCTCTGATTCTTGGGTTTCCACATCGATGACAACTAAAAGAAGGGAGAAACCCGTCTATTTTCTATTGGCCGCCGTGGAGAGAGAGACTAGCTTTGCATTCATTAGGGGCACCGGGCTCGAAGACCACAGAAAAGCTCTAGCTATCCGATTTGTCCACACGAGGACGGGAAATGAATGATTTCTACTGTGCAATTAATTTCCTGCTCCGTCCCAAAAAATTAGCAATGCAGTACACGAGCCTACACGCAATGACAAGAAGGAGGCCTTCATGGGGGACCCACCGAGCTTTCCCTCTCGTCCTTTCCACGCTTATGGGCCGCAGAATCTCCGTATAAACGAAATGTAAAACCGGGGCGATCTATGCCTAACAAATCGGCCACCATTTATTTCTTTTATCTGAAAAATCCAGAACCGCTCCCAATTTCTTCACGCTAGCGCCCACCCACGTGGTGGGCTCGCGAGAAAAAAACAAAGGAGCAAGTAAACTGATTACGCTACAATCGCGGCAGACAATCAGGAAGAATTAATATAAATGCGCCAGCACTGAAATTGATCCACAAAATGGACATATTAAAAGATGTGGCAAACTGTTAAAAAAGAAGAAGTAAATTCAGAAGCTTACTCTCTTGTTCATCGAAGTCGAGGCTAACTTCTCTGTCTCGAGTGCAGCAAGCCAGTCTTCTCCTCATCAGTATCATGTTCACTCAGTCCTTCCCCTTGGCTCTACCTTAAAAATAGCTTGGTGCTCTTCAGGTTTGCTTTCTTCGGTCAAAACAATAATCGGACCGCGATAACTCGGCTTCTGATTGAGCAGACCATCGATACGGAACGCGCAGGACCACCTCCTACAGCACGGATTCAGTCAAACTGGCATTATTGAAGTGAAATTACTTTGAACAGAAGGGGAAGGTGGGCATAAAACAGTGAGATGGGCAACTTTGATGACAGAGATGGATGAAGTGATTTCAGGTAAGACAAGGCACTTTAGTGGTGAAAAAGGCCTGACGTTGCTTTTACCAGCCGCGGATCAAGATACGAGGGCACTAACACAAAGCAAGTGGAGTGCTTTTTTCGAGGAGTGGACCAGCAGCTGAAGCTGAGACCTGCCTCGCATTTTTTTTTTTAATCAAAAATCCTGAATGGGGAAGATAAAGTCCCAGACCCCATCTAACTCAAGTGTAATGTAAAAAAAATGCACATTAGAAAAAGGCATTACATATTAAACACTAAATTAGGTGAGACCCTCGATGAAAAGGTCTAGCGTCGTCCCTCAATCACCGATGTGGAAAGCAAATGAACATTCCGCAGAGAAAGCGAGACACCATCGCCTGCCTTCCGGGTTCATTCTCAAGAAATGAAGAAAAGAAAATGGTTCGTTTTGGTCCCCCCAGAAAGGAAAAAATTGCAAAACGAAAGGCCAAGAAAAATGGTTCAACAATATGTCAAAAGACCCAGGTTAAAAAGCGTGAATAAACAATCTAGACAAACGAGAGAAAAGTGACATGCGAACTTTTTGGATTCTGTCAGAACAAAACTTTATGGAAAGCAGCGCACGTATCTGCCATTCATCTCCAACCGCGAGTGGTCATGGGAGAGCAAGAAACAGTAAGGAGGGAGGAAGAGACAGTCGTCACCGCCACTGGAAGAGCGTAGATTTAAGAAAGGGGAAAAGAATCGAACGTTTTCAAATTCGGCGTCGAGCAAACTCGAACCACACCCTTCGATTCGGAACTCCAGACGGTCAAAAACACCATCCGGAGCTCAAATCTCTCCGACGACAGCCTTTAGTACGGGCCAAAAATCCGTACATCAGCGTTTCGGCGCAATGCACTCTCGTTCTCTGCCTTCGCACGACGCGGCTTCTCTTCCCTAGACAGGCGACGTGCTTCTTCGCAGCAACGGAAGCAGGGGAACCTAAACCGGAAACAGACAAAAAACCCGCAAAGCAGCCGGCCGGAGGCGCTTCGCGAGGCAGGTTCGGCGCGTCGAACTCGGACCACGAGAGAGAGAGAGAGAGAGCAGTACCTGCACTCGGTCGCGTCTCCGGTTCCGGTTCCGGTTCCGAGCTCAGGAACGCCGCATTTCGGAGGACGCGATCGCGAGGCCGTTCCGGTCGTTCAGGTCGCCGGCCGCCGCCGCCGCGGGATCAGCAAACGGGGAGTCTCCGCCGCGGCACGGAGGCGGAGCTGCGGCGGTCAAAGAAGGAGGCCGCGCTGCACTGGCGTTGACTGCTCGCTCGCGACCGATCAGCAGAAGAAGACGAAGACGAAGACGACGAAGAAGAAGAAGAGGAGAGAGAAAGAGAGAGTTTTAGAGAGAGAGAGTGGCGGAGAAACTTTGGGGGAGCATTGAAGGAAGAGAGCAGATGATGGAGGAGGAGGAGGAAGAGGACGGGGGAGGTTTATGGCAGTCGTGCGTGACAGGCTCCTCCACCAGCGTCCAAGGCGCGTTCCGGGACGCGATCGGGGCCGTCCGTGGGGAGCCCAACCATCCGACGGCCCGCGTTCGTTTGCCCCCTCGGTGGGCGTCGCTACCTACGCTGGAGATCCTTTTTTTGGGTGGAGCTTCCTAATCGCGGTCCAAGCCTTTGACAATTACGTTGTTAGTAAAAATGTTAAAACTGTCACGCTCTGGAACGTAAAATTTAAAGGTGTTTTTGGAAGAGGGGAGAAAAAATTATTTACCTAGCAGATGGGACGGCCCCAATAGAGTGCTCGGACTTCTGTATTGTGGTGGGTTAAACCTTAACTTGTACCAAGGATTAGTGAGTAGTGAGAAGTGATTAGAGGGATTTAAAAGATCTCGAATGATGCCTATGTGGAAAATTCAAATACTAATAAATATTCTTAAATCATTCATCGATAATAAAAGAAAAAGATCATTTTTCCTCTTGTGGAGTAAATCTCGTGTCGGCTTCTCTTTTATATTAAGGATGCGAATGATAACCATTCCTGTTAGAAATTAATTTCTGAAAAATAAATAATTTTTTTTTTACTTCTATTTGTAGATGAGTTTTTAAACAAAAATACTCGTTTGATAATGATACAAAATTTATATTTTAAAAATAGAAATTCGTTTAATAACAACACAAAATTTCTCCTTTTTTCAAACGGCAGCGACCGACGGATGGCGAACAGTGGCGGCCGGCAGTAGACGACCGGCAGCGACGACCATCAGCGGATAGTGGTTGGTAGCAATGGATGGACGATTGATTCATAGTAAGAACAAACAATAAGAAAATTTTTTTATTTCTCATTTCTATTCTAGAAATAAAAAAGTAAGAAAATTTTGCTTTTGATTTTTATTTCAAACATATTTCTGAAATAAAAATCTATTTTAAAATAGAAAAATAAAATAATTTTATCAAACTGTTTCTATTACATAAACAAATCTGGAATATAAAAATTATTTATGGAATAGAAATTCTGGTTTGTTATGCACTCCTAAGTGTCAAGGAAGATATCATGTTGATTTAGGAAGAAGGTTCGTGCTTGTGCTCTAATTGGATGGTAGCGCGCATACTATTTGATATAATATTGAGATTGGCCTGCAAGTCCTTTTATGGTCCCCACAAACCTCGTGCGATTAGTAAGAGAAGAGGTGTTGAAATGATAGTAAAATCAGGTCCTGCGTCCTTAAATGGATCTTTCAATCTTCAAGTTGTCGATATAAGGTTGGATCGATGAACTATCAAAAGAATCAAATTAAAAATTCGATTGATACGTAGCAGAAAGTTACTAACTTTCATGGATCCTCGACCATTGAATGGAATACCTAATTGCATATGTTCTATCTAGAGAGAGAGAGAGAGAGAGAGAGAGAGAGAGAGATGATTTGTTATTTTCAAGTGGGTGGGTTCCTGTCCTTTTAATTTAATGTCGTGCTGCATGTCTACTAAAAATTGTCCTGAAAATATTGATTATTAGAGAGATGGTGAGATGAGATCGAGCATGATTGAATCTAGGAGCTCCGAAAATACTGATTATTAGAGATGGTGAGATAAGATTGAGCATGATTGAATCTGGGAGCTATGACGTCAATCATCGTCCGTCCCGAATCTATAGTCCATCGACATGCATTGCATGTGCTAGACTTTATATTATACAAAAGATATCTGAAGTCGTCAGTAAAATAATCATTAAATTAGAACTTCTCTCTTGAAAAGAAAAAGGAACGCGCATCCTTCATCCTCATGACACGGCATATTCTTGCATAAGATTGTAAAAAGTTAATGCCATCGAAAATCTTAAATCGATATCATATTTACCTCAAATTAAATTTTTCTATTGCAAAAATTCTCAAATTAGTACACATCCACGACACATTTACTTTAAATTAATTTTTATGTCATATTGAATCATGTTTACCCTAAGCTAATTTTTTTATGAGACGCTTTAGATAAATGTGGCACAAATGCTATCACTTTGGGCGTTTGTTGTGACACAAAAATTAATTTGAGGATGTATATGTTTGGGTTTTCTATGACTTGATAATTTGTTTAATGTAAATATGGCACAAGCATATCAATTTAAGGTTTTTATGGTGTTAGTCCAATTGTCAATGTTCTCGAATGTGACTACTCAAGCCATTTGTGTGTGTCAGGTACCATGGCCTTTTCTTCTTTTCTTTTTTTCTTTTTTAACTTTTCTTTTGAGATAATGATATGTACATGTTTCAAGCGATTAGCATAGGCAAAGAGATTGGGCCCTCAGAGCACCTTAGAAACTCTCCAACGTACTAGATTTCGTAATGTTTAGCATTAGATCAAAAAGTTAAAAGCACTCCGTTTTTACCTTCCAGTCAAAATTTAACATGTCATCTCAATTTTCAAAAGTTACGAGAAAAGATGTATGTTTAATCTTCTGTCGACAATGAGTTTGATTGGTCATGAAATTAAATCTATAAAAGTTGAAATTAAGAAAAAGTTAATTCATAAAAAGGTGAACTCAAAACAGGGAGCTTTGTAATTACTTCATGATGTCTTGTCCACTTCATTGAAAGAGATAAACCTTATTTTCCCAACGTTGATCAAAGGATCGTCGCCACAGGACAACACGGCGAAGAAGCCCGTTCAACTATATTTGAAAAACCTGCGCAATTATAGCATGGGGCCCTTCTTCTTGGACCAAAAGTCAACATCAAGATGCAGGATTTCTATTGCAAAAGAAAAGGAAAAAAAAAACAAATTATATCAACCGTTCTTCAAATTTCAAAACCATTTCAAGATCTTTAGCCATCCAAGCCTTAAGATCTGGGATTCCACGTGCCGCGAAGATTTGGACCACAAATTACTCAAGAAACAAAACTCATACATTGATATCTCATTAGTTGTATGTAAATTATTTAGAGTCAAGATTGCTTGGAAAGACCTATTCCACCGACTTGAACTTAATCGGTTTGTAAAGCTTGCAATATCTGTCATGAGATGATAGCTAGATCTCTTTGGTTGTGTAATTGTAAAGTTCTATAGTCTTTGAATTTTCCCATGTATGAAGAGGTACGTTAGGGACACCAGACAAGGTGAGAGAATGACTTTTAAACTAAACTCGAAGCAAAGCCAGATTGGGTTCTCAAAGAGAACAAGTATCGAAATTTGGAAAGCTGTCTCAAGTATATATTATTGGCTCTCTCTCTCTCTCTCTCTTAATCAATTAGAGAATAGAAGTTTTCCACTTTGCCTCGATCTTCCACCAATTATTATTAATCTTTTTTTATCAGTTTTGGGGTTGAAGTTGACGATGGTAATGGGCCAGGAAAGGCGCCGGGGGAGATGGGTTTTTGTCGAAACGGTGACGAGGGAAGCGGGATCAGTCATGATTGCTGCTGCGCTCTCTGTCTTCGACTCGTCGGCTGTTTGTGTGTCCGTTTTGTCCCCATTCAAATCCTGCGCGCCTTTCATGGTCCCTCTCTCTCTTCCGCCGCTACTTTATTTATATATATAATATAATTATTTTATACATAATATTTTCCTTTCCGACCAATTTTATATTATGTAATATATATATTTCCACGGCCAATTTTGAGGTTTCAAGCACGCAATTCGTTTCCTGGCTCTTGCGCATTGTGCGATTGGATTCACAAGCTTCTTTTTTTCCAGTGCAATCTAGCCCTTGCTTCATTTTGCGAAATGAATCTATCTTCTAGTATGTGAATCGGTAGGGCTGTGTTGGCAATTGATGTGATCATTAACGAGAGTGAGAAGGATTTTGTTGCATAGAATCAATCGAATTGGTTAGATATATTGATTGCATATATCGAATAAATTAGAAATTTCGATTTTGTGAACAAACTTTTTAGGATTTAATCGCACAAAATGTAAGAGTCTAGAGACAGGGGACCAATAGTTTTACGTGCTTTTTAGCCATTGAGATTCCTTGCATTTCAAAATTTGTCCTCACAATCCTATAAAAGGAAAAAGGGTAGACCATTCTCAAGAGGATTGATCCTTTAATATGTTGAGAGGCTACAAATGAGATCTACAGGCCCTTTGTTGTATTAATTAAATTAAGGAAAAGTGTAAAAAAAGTCTTAAATCTACTGTGTTTGTGTATTAATTTAGTCATAAAGTTTTTATTTTATTTTATTGAAAGTCCTAAAACTTTTGACCTAGAGCCAATTTAGCCATTCCGATTAAATTTGGCTGGATATTACTGACATAGACATTAGCCGGCCGCCGTAGCATAGGTGGCGTTAACATTGACATTTTTAATAATTTTTTTTTCTCTATCTTTTTTTACTCTTTCCTCTAGTGGCTGGTGCACTAGGGAGGATAGCCTCATCAAGTGTTGCTTGGATGATGGTTGGCCTTGTAGGGCCCTGGCCCAAGCAAAGCCCCAAGTGGGATTTGGCAAGGCTAATCCTTGCCTAGGCCAAGGCAGCCTCACTAGGCGTCACCTAGGCCAAGTTGAGAGGTCCAACGAGTCCAACAACCCTCAACTAGGCAATGCCTAGCCTTGCTAGTGCTTGCCCTTGCCCCGACAACGAGGTCGACCCTCGCCGATTATGGCCATATGGACCACTAGAGTAAAGAGGAGGAAAAAAAAAGAATGATATAAAAAGACAAAAATCAAATTTATTAAGATATTAGCAAAAATGTCCACATCAACATTGTTTGATATCTATATCAGTTTATCCTGCTAAAATTAGCAGGAATGATTGAATTGACTTTAGGTAAAAAATTTAAGATTAAATCGACATAATTAAAAGATTTAAGACTAAACTAGTATTAAAGTAATATGTTTAAAATTTTTCAGACACTTCTTTCAATTAAATTATATCAAGAAAATCGATTTTGAATCTCTAACACAGCGGGAACTTTAACCCCTTTGGGTACGCGCTGCATGACACCTTCCGATGCGAGGACGGTTGACTCAGCTTTCTCGCAGTCGAACCCCTTTTACAAAAGGACGCTCCGGCAGAAACTTTATGACAACAAAAAGGGAACGAAGCTTATCTTCCTTCGTGTGCTATATGTTGCCATCCCAAGCCTCCCCCGCATTAACGAGCCAAGCATAAAAAAAGAGGAAGCACACCCCATGTCATGTCCCCATTAGCGACTACCGATGCTGTGGTGGTGCTGGTGGGCATCGGAATATGATAATACAATGCATCGACGCTTGCCACTGCGATGGCCATTCTCTTTTCCATGCGTGTTTTTCTAGGTCTCCATGCATGGAGTTTGAGGAATGAAAAGTTGGAAAACCACTACTGTAGGTGGCTCATCCTCGTTACCCTTTTTCCGAGGGAGCTCGTTGACCCTTGTGTTCCTTGAATCTTGAGCTTTCTGAGGGCTCTCGCTCAACCGATCAAGCGGCGTCACCGTATTTTGTGCCAAATCTGCAATTATCTTTCAAAATATGCAGTTATAAACTCATAAATTCAGTGCCAACTATACCATTCTTCTTTCTATAGGGATTGGGAAACCCAACTGTTTGAAGGTCCTGAAATACTCTGTAAATTCCATTAACAAGTTAAATTCAGATCCTTTCAGCCGATACTAGTCTTGATCCAAAGCAATTTCCACGTGCTATACCATATGCTTAAAAAGTAAGAGTGGTTCCAACTTTTTATTGATTAGTGTAGTTGAGGAGGCATTCTTCATTCAATGTAGATGTTAAGATGGTCATTTAACTTGTTAGTGTAGTCGAGGAGGTATTCTTCATTCAATGTAGATGTTAAGACGATCATTTAACTCTCTCATTCAATGTCCCACCTGTTTGGATGTTAAGACAACCCAAGATAAAAGTGGCTCATATGACGGCAACGGCATGGCCAGTCTAAGCTCGTGGTAGGTGAGTAGAGAGAGAGAAGGTGCTCTAATCACACAAGTCGCACTTATTCCCATGATTCAGTTGCACAAACTCAAATGACTTGTTTAGATGTCCAGATTGTAGGAAAAATTATTCAATAAATCCTAAATCTATCATATGATGGCCAATTTAGTTATAAACATTTCGATTGTGTCAATTTAGTCTTAAATCTTCTAATGATTTGTTAATTTAATCATTATGGCAAATTTTGACCATAAATCATTAAAGTTACGGTCTAGTTAGTGTGGACTATTCTATGTGGCACAATCAATGCTGACATGAATAATTTTTTTTCCCCCTTTCCTTTTCTTTTCCTTTTTATTTTCTTTTTCCCTGCATTGGCCATTGTCGAGCCTCATTAATGGTCGATGACCTTTGCTAACCTCAGGCAAGTGCTGTCTTCATTGGATTTAATGAGGGTAGCTTACCCTCTCCCAAGGGAGGGAGATCTCACAAGGGTAGCACTCACTAGCTCAAGCGTGGGCATCCCTCGCTTGAGGCCAGCGGAGGGGAAAAAATGAAAATGAAAAGAAAAAGGAAAAAAAAGATGAAAACTCACAAAATTATAAAAATTATAAAAATTGTTCATTAAGTGCCAGTTATGCTACTTAAGACAATGGCATTGACTAAACTACCACATCTCTAGTCAAAATTGACCAAAATTAGCCAGAATAACTAAATTGCCAAATCGTTAAAAAGGTTTAGATCTAATCAACAAATCATCACTACTAAATTGATACGATTGAAAGTTTATGACTAAACTGGTAAGTTGTCAAAATATTTAGAATTAAATTGACACAATTGAAATGTTTATGATCAAATTGGCCGTTGTACAATAGATTTGAGATTTTTTGAATAAATTTCCTCTTGATTGCACATGTTAAATAAATTAGAAATTTCGATTTAACAAACAAAATTTTGAGAACCAAATCGTACAAAATGAAAGAGTCAATAGACAAGGGACCAACAATTTACGTGCTCTTAGTCACCGATATTCTTTCCATTTCGAAATTGGTCCTCATAATTTTAAAAAAGGAAATAGTGCCAAGCATTTTTGAGAGGATTGATCCTTTAATATGTTAATGTGATATGAATGAAATCTACAGACCCCTCAGTATCTTAATTAGATTATATCAAGAAAATCAATTTCGGATCTTTTAAAGAGCAAGAGGTTAACCCCTTTCGGTACGCATCGCATGAGACCTTCCGCTGCAAGGACGGGTTGACTCGGGTTTCTCGACACGGCAGTCGGACCCTTTTTACAAAAGGACACTCCGGTAGAAACTTTATAGCACGAAAAGAAAACGGAGCTTACCTTCCTTCATGTGCTATGTTGCCATCCCAAGCCTCCCCCGCATTAACGAACTAAGTATAAGAAAAAAGAGGAAGTTGGCCACCATGTCTTGTCCCCAGTGGCGACTACCGATGCTGTGGTGGTGGCGGGCGTCGGAATATGACAATACATTGCATCGGCGCTTGTCACTACAATGGTTATTCCCTTTTCTATGTGTGCTTTTCTTGGTCTCCATGCATGGAATTTGAGAAATGGAAAGTCAAAAAACCACTATTGTATGTGGCTCCTCCTCGTTATCCTTTTCTCTCAATTATCAACGAGCTAAATGAGTAATGAGAAGGTGACTAGCGGGAAAGCAACGTCCCGATTGTTGTTAAGACAACCAAAGATAAAGCGGCTCTCATGATGGCAGCGACATGGCTAGACTAAGCTTGTTGTGAGAGAGAGAGAGAGAGAGACCAAATTATGATGTTCTAATCAAGAGTCACACACACACTTAACTCCATGATTATGATTTTGTTGTCATCACCAATGATTAATGGACCTGGAGGGAGCTTCCCCCGACCATAGCCGGAGAAAAGACATGGCCCTGCAACTATAATGAGCTGCTTTGAGGTCTATTGAGCCTGGGAAACTTCCCCATGGTCCTGGCGTGGACAGTCATCATTCCAAAGCCCATCCAAAGGTCCATTTGAGAATGTCAAACCTTAAAATCACAAGCTTCTCTGCAAGAGACTGAAGGTAAAACTTTGCTTTGGCAATGTCATGCAACATTATCTTCTCGCGGCTTCTACATCCATGTCCCAACAAAGTTGTCTGTGAACGTATGTGCAGGCCAGGCTCGCATGTGCGCGAGGAGATAGACATCTGTATACACAAAAAATTTGAACTTTTTGTCTTGATTGGTATTCTGTTCTACATTTGAATGAGGCTCCTGCACTGTGTACCATGAAATACAGACAATGTGTGATTTGGAAGTTCATTCGGGCGCCCAGCAGTTCCCGACACAATATGAGAATAGGACTGGAATGTGACCCAAACTCACTGATACAAATAAGAATTCAAGTGAGGTGATATGAGTTACCTCAAAACTGATACAAATTGCCATGTTTTCATGTGTGTCTAATGATAAATAGTTTGTAATCATATTGAGACATTTTTCTTATAATAACATGAGTGATCAGCATGAATATGGTAAGAAAGCACGAATTGCCAGCCCCATTCGAGGCAAGTGTTTGGATGTACCAAGTCATGTGGTGCAGATGGACCTTTTTAATTTTAAAAAGCTTCTTCAAGCTTTGAATTGATGAAGATTAAATTTTAATGCAACATTGAGCCCAATTGGTTATGTTCATATATATATGAATAAAAAAAAAAATTCACATGAAAACACCATTTAAATAGTCACGGATAGAATCAATTGTTTTCAAAAACAAAAATCAATATAATATATTATCGTGAAAGTAAAAAATTTTGCTTTTAATAATTAGAAAAGTAATTCTGTTTATCTGTAATTTTATATTGATGGTGGGAAATTTTCACACCAAAACACTACAATATTTTCTATTTAAGAATGTGCATTTTAATTCTTTGTTGCCAAATGAAATTGATCCTGATTCCATAAAACTATCTTCAATATCACTTAGAAGATAAAGTTGTCTCGATGTTCCATTTTCTTAATTTTAAGTCTGATCTTGTAAGTGATGAGTTTATAAACTTATCAAAGTATATGAATTCATCAATTTTCTAATATGCATTGTGCTAAAGTGCAATACTCTTGTAGAACTTTCTTTCATTTTTTTTAAAAATTATCTTGCCCTTTAAAAATATGTGCATGATTAATAATGTATTGTCTATTTATTGCACTTTCTTATAGTTAAGTACTAATGTTAAAATTTATTTCTTTTTTTATTTTATTTTAATCAGTTGAGTTTTATTTTGATAAATAGTTTATGAGCGAAAGGACACTCCGGGAGAAACTTGAAAGCACAAAAAGGAAAAGAAGCTTATCTTCCATCGTGTGCTTCTTTGCCATCCCAATATTTCCCTACATTAACAAAGTATAAGAAAAAGAGGAAGCTGACCACCATGTCCTGTCCCCATTAGCGACTACCGATGCTGTGGTGATGGCGGGCATCGGAGGATGATAATGCTATGCATCGACGCTTGCCAGTACAATGGCTATTCCCTTTTGCATATGTGCTTTTCTTGGTCTCCATACATGGAGCCTGAGGAATGGAAAGTTGGAAAGCCAATAACGTGTGAGCCTCCTCGTCGTTACCCTTTTTCGAGAGAGCTCAGTTTGTGTCCCTTGAATCTTGAGCTTTGTGAGGGCTTTCACTCAACCGATCAAGCGGTGTCAAATCAGCGGTTATTTTCTGAATCATGTAATTACAACTCATAAGTTCATAATTTACTATACCATATATTTTTTTATAGAAATGAAAAGACTCAATTATCTGAAAGCCCATGAAACATTTTGCAAACCCCATTAACTGGTTAAATCCAGACCCCTTCCACCGATGCACATCCTGATCCAAAGCAACTTGCACGTGCTATACCATATTCTTAAAAGGTAAGAGTGTTTCTCACTTTTCAATGGTGAGTGTTGTCGAGGAGGCATTCTTCATTCAATGTAGGTGTTAAAATGGTCTCTTTCTCCCTCTCTCTCTCTCTCAATGAGCTAAATGAGTAATGCAAATTTGACTAGAAAGTAATTGACATCCCCGATTGTTGTCAAGACAATCAAAGATAAAAGCGGGTCATTCATATGACGACAACGACATGGCTAGACTAAGCTCGTCGTAGGCTAGAGAAAGAGAAAGGAGAACAAATTAAGGTGCTCTAATCACATGAGTCGCACTTATTCCCATGATTCGGTTGCACAAACTTGAATGACTTGGTTAGATGTCTAGATTGTAGGGAAGATTATCTAAAAAGTCTTAAATCTATTGTACGGTGGCCAATTTAATCCTAAATCTTTTAACAATTTGCCAGTTCAGTTATTCCGGCCAATTTTGATAGAAAATTATTGACATAACAGTTTAGTCAGCACTGACTGTTATATGTGACATGACTAACGCTCACGAAGATAATTGTTTTTCTTTTCTTTCCTTTTCTTTTCCTTTTTATTTTCTTTTCCTTCGCTGGCCATTGTTGAGCCTTGTTAATGGCTGATGACCTTCGCCAACCTTAGGCGAGTGCCCCCTTCATCAAATTTGGTGAGGGAAGCCCACTCTCGCCTAGGTGAGGAGATTTAATGAGTGTAGCACTCACCAGCCTAGGCGTGGGCTCCCTCACCTGAGGTTGGCAAAGGGAAAAAGAGAAGAAAAGAAAAAGAAAAAGAAAAGAAAATTTATAAAAATTGTCCATGTTAATATCAGCCTGCCATGCCACCTAAGATGGTCAGTATTGACTAGACCATCATGTTAGCTATCCAACCAAAATTGGCAAGAATAACTAAATTGGTGAATCTTTAATAGATTTAGGACTAAATTGACAAATTATTAGGATTAAATTGGCACAATTGAAATATTATGACTAAATTGATAAATTGTTAAAAGATTTAGGATTAAATTGACACAATTGAAAAGTTTATGACTAAATTAGCCGTCGTACAATAGATTTAGGATTTTTTGGACAACTTTCCCCTCGATTGCACATGTCAAATATATTAGAAATTTCAATTTCACAAACAAAATTTTGAGGACCAAGTTGTACAAAATGGAAGAGTTAAGAGACAAGGGACCGGCATTTTATGTGCTTTTAGTCACTAATGTTCTTTGCATTTCGAAATGGGTCCTCGTAATCCTATAAAAAGAAAAAAAGTGTCAAGCATTTTAGAGGATTGATCCTTTAATATGTTAAGATGCTACGAATGAAATCTATAGACCCCTTAGTGTTTTTATTAAATCATATGAAGAAAATCGATTTCGGATCTCCAACATAGGATGAACGTTAACCCCTTTGGGTACGCGTCGCAGGAGACCTTCAGATGCAAGGACGGGTTGACTCGATTTTCTCGAGATGGCAGTCAAACCCTTTTTACAAAAGGTCGCTCAGCTAGCAACTTTATAGCTAAAAATAAATAATATAAAAATAAAAAAAGAAGCTCATCTTCCTTCGAGTGCTATACGTTGCCATCCCAAGACTTCCCCGCATTAACAAACTAGCATAAGAAAAGAGGAAGCTCACCACCATGTCCATGTCCTGTCCCCATTAGCGACTACCGATGTTTGTGGTGGTGGTGGGCATCGGAATATGATAATACAATGGCCATTCCCTTCTCCATGTGTGCTTTTCTTGGTCTCCATGCACGGAGTTTTGAGGAATGGAAAGTTGTAAAAGCCACTATGTGGCTCCTCCTCGTTACCCTCTTCCGAGATAGCTCGTTGACCCTTGAGTTTCTTGAATCTTGAACTTTGTGAGGGCTCTCACTCAACTGATCAAGTAGTGTCGCCGTACTTTAATGTATAGTTACAATGCATAAATTTAGAGCCTACTATATCATTTTATTTTATTTTATGTAAGGATAAGAAAACTTAACTATCTGAATATTCATGAAACGCTCTGCAAACTCTATTAATAAGTTAAGTTTGGATCCTTTTGACCTATTCGCGTTCTGATCTAGCGCAACTTGCATGTGCTATACCATATTCTTCAAAAGTAAGAGTGCTTCTTGACTTATTAATGGTGAGTGCAGTCAAGAAGATATTCTTCATTCAACGTAGATGTTCAGGTGGTTATTCAACTCTGTCTCTCTCTCTCAATTATCAATGAGCTAAATGAGTAATGCGAATGTGACTATTGGGAAAATGATGTCCCAATTGTCGTTAAGACAACCAAAGATACAGTGGCTCACATGACAGCAACGACATGGCTAGACTAAGTTTGTCATAGGAGAGAGAGAGAGAGAGAGAGCAAATTATGATGTTCTAATCAAGAGTCACACACACTCAACTCCATTATGATTTTATTGTAATCACCGATGATTGAGGGACCTGGAGGGAGCTTCCTCTGACCATAGCCGAAGAAAGACATGGTGGCCCCGCAACTGTAATGAGCTGCTTTGAGGTCTATTGAGCCTGCGAAACTTCCCCATGGTCCCGGCATGGGCAGCCATCATTCCAAAGCCCATCTACAGGTCCATTTGAGAATGTCAAACCTAAAAATCACTGGCTCGTCTGCAAGAGACTGAAGGTAAAACGTTGCTTTGGCAATGTCATGTGACATTGGCTCTGTTTGGTTCAGCATTTGAAATGGGCTTTGAGACTCTAAAGTCCCTTGGCCAAATGCAAACGCGCTTGATTTGTATTTTTGCTCAACCTTAGGAAAATGCAATTGCATCTCCAAAGCATTCTAAAGGCCTTTAGTCCAAAGTAGGTCCCGAAGTACTTTGGAAAGTTGCATTTTCAAAATGCAAGTCTTAGCCTCGGTTATTGTTCATCTTCTCCAAAGACTATTTCACGGAAAAGTTGATCGGAGGCTGGCGACCACCGATCAAGGGGTCGCGTGCATCGGCAACCACCGCTTGAGGGTCACCCGACCCCGGCGATTGCTGCCGGACCTTAGACGACGCCTAGGTTGCGCAACCCAGGCGACTAATGGCCTGAATCGTGAGACCCCAGGCGACGGTCGAACCTAGACGGGCGATGCCTGGGCACGAACGGTCGCCTGGGTCAGGCGACCCTAGGCGATTGCCACCTGGGTCGAGCAACCCCAGGCGACCACCACCTGAGGTTGAGTGACGGTCGCTTGGTTGGGTGACACCAGGCGATCGCCGCTTGAGGTTGTGGGACCCCAAGTTGTCGCACAAACCCAAGCGGCCGACGCTTGGGGTCACGCGACCTCAGGCAACGGCATTCGGGGCCGATCGACATCTAGTGGCCGATTCGGCGGTCCAACATCCCGGCCAATTGGTGGCTAGACTTAAAAAAATACATTTTTTTTTTAATTTAATAAAAGTCCTTTACGAATGCAATTTTTACCGAACAATATTTTGCCCAAAATTGTTTCCCAATACACTTTGGAATTATAATTCACCAAACGCTATTTGCATTTCGGAAAACTCCCTTCACCCAAAGGTATTTGCATTTTTGCAAAGACATTACCCCAAAGCTGAACCAAATAGGGCTATTATCTTCTCGCGGCTTTATGCATCCATGTCCCAACAAAGTTGTCTGTGAACGTATGTGCAGGCCAGGCCCGCATGTGCGCGAGGAGATAGACATATGCATACATAAAACGTTTGAACTTTGTCTTGATTGGTATTCTGTTCTACATCTGAACGAGGCTCCTGCACCACGTACCATGAAATACAGACAATGTGTGATTTGGAAGTTCATTCGGGAGCCCGAGTGTTCCCGGCACAATATGAGAATAAGACTCAAATACAACCCAAATTCATGGATACAAATTAGAATTCAAATGAGAGGTGATATGAGTTATCTCGAAATTGATACGAATTGTCACGTTTTCAACCACGTCTAATGAAAAATAATTAGTAATCATATTGATATATATTAAATAACATGAGCGATCAGCATGGATATGGTATGAAAGCACGAATTGCCAGCCCCATTTGAGTCAAGTCTTTCGATCTATCAAGTCATGCGGTGCAGAAGGACCTTTTTAATTTTCTTAAATCTTCTTCAAGCTTTCAATGGAGAAAATTAAATTTTAATGCAGCCTTGAGCCCGTTTGGCTAGAATCAGTTGTTTTCAAAAATCACCATTTAAATGGTTACGGCTAGAATCAGTTGTTTTCAAAAACAAAAATCAATATAATGTATCATCCTGAAAGTAGAAATTTTTGCTTTTAATAATTAGGAAAGTAATTCTGTTCATCTGTAATTTTATATTGATGGAGGGAAATTTTCACACCAAAACACTACAATATTTTCTATTTAAGTATGTAGGTTTTAATTCTTCGTTGCCAAATGATATTGATCCAAATTCCATAAAGCTATCTTCAATATCAATTAGAAGATAAAGTTGTCTCGATGTTCCGTTTTTTTAATTTTAAGTCTGATCTTGTAAGTGGAGTTTATAATATCATCGAAGTATGTGAATTCATTAATGTTCTTTTATGCATTGCCCTAAAGTTTACTACTGTTTTAGAACTTTCTTTCATTTTTCATCTTCCCCTTTAACCTCCCCTCCCCCGCATTGACAAACTAGTATAAGAAAAAGAGGAAGCTGACCTTTATGTCTTTGAATCTCGAGCTTTGCTAGGGCTCACACTCAACCGATCAAGCTGGCTAGCCATTTTATATACCAAATGCACTCTTATTTTTCAAAATATGTATTTACAATTCATAAGTTCATAGCCTATTATTATACCATTCTTTTTTTATTTATTTGGAGATAATTTAATAATAGAGATATAGAGACCCAACTATCTAGAGACCCATGAAACACTCTGCAAGCTCTATGATCTAGTTAAGTCCGGATCTCTTTAGCCTTTACAGGTTCAAATTTAGAGCATTTTGCACATGCTCTCTCCCCCCCCCCCCCCCCACCCAAAACTGCTCATATGAGATTATCAATTAGCTAAGTTAGTAATGTGAATCTGACTAGAGGCATCGTTGATAATAGCGGTGTTGCGGGAAGAGGGAATGACAGCAACGCCATGGCTAGACTAAGCTTGTGGAAGGCTAAAGAGAGAGAAAAGAGAACAATTTAAGATGTTCTAATCACACGAGTCACACTTATTCCCATGATTATGATTCTGTTGTAATCACCCATGATCGACGGAGCTGGAGGGAGCTTCCACCGACCATAGCCGGAGAAAGACGTGGCCCTGCAGCTGTAATGATCTGCTTTGAGGCCTACTGAGCCTGGGAAACAACCCTATGGTCCTGGCATGGACAGCCATCATTCCAAAGCCCATTCGAAGGTCCATTTGAGAATGTCAGAACCTAAAAATCACAAGCTTGTCCGCAAGAGACTGAAGGTAAAACGTTGCTTTGGCAACGTCGTGCGACAATATCTTCTCACGGCTTTATGCATCCGGCGTCCTATCAAATTCGTCTGTGAAGGTCCATGCAGGCCCCGGCGCGTGCGAGAAGATACGCTTATGCATACGTAAAATGTTTGAAACTTTTATATTGATCGGGATTCTCGCCTGCGTGTGAACGAGGCTCCCGCACCATGCCGTCATAGATAGGAACCGGTGGGTTTATTATTAACAGACACTGACAGCGTGCATCCACAAACGAGCTTTTTTCAAACCATAGGAATCTTCATTAGAAATTATTAGGTGCCGTCATTTACTGGAGCGCAAACATCTGCATACGACTAGTTTAGGCACGAAGCGTGGTTAGGTTGATGCCATCTTTTTTTGCCGGCTTACCACCAGGAAAATTATTGGTAGGATTTAGGTACAATGACGCAACGAAATAGAGAGTTAAGGTGAGAAAGAGGAATCAAGATACAAGATTTATCCTCATTCGCCTTAAACTAGGGTTACATCTAGCTAAAGATTTCTCTATAATTAGCGGAAAAAGTATCATAAAAATTATAAATCTATTCCATTGGTATCAATTCAGTCATAAATATTTTAATTGGACCGATTTAGTTTTAAATAATTTCACATTTATACCAATTCAATACATCTAGCCAAATTTGATTGGTCAGTGGGCGGACACTGATGTGATAATTTTTTTAATAATTTCATTTTTTAAATTTTTTTCCTTTTTTTTTCTTTTTCATTTTCTTTTCTCTCTTCTTCCTCCTTGGACTTTCCTTACAATGGCTAGCTCAGGTGAGGGCCGCGAAGCCCTTGCTTAGTCTCGCCCAGGGCCACAGGTGAGGCAGCTTCACCTATATCTAGGCAAGGCTAGCCTAGCCTTGGCCTTGTTGCGAGCGAAGGTGGCCTCACCCCAGCTAGCGAGGCCATCTTGGCTTCACCTAGGCCCTGGATATGAACTAGAATTACTTCTCCAAAATAACATTCAACTGATGGATGCACCAACAAATGACTCACCACGTGCCACAACTTGCTGGAAAAAGAAAGTCTGCCCTACGATTCTAAAATGTAGTGCGAAACTTAAAAAATCACCCAAATGGTTGGAATTCCAACATTCTTCGGTCATCAATCATATGCATTCCAAAAGTGTGAGATATGTGCTTCAAACCTTCCACTCCATTTAGGTATTTACTTTTCTTTCCATCTTTCAATTGCGTTTTAATATAGTCTCGGAACAAATCAGAACAATTCTGGGATAAAGCAGTTGATGTATTCAAAACTACTTTTTAACTTTCTCGTAATTTTAAAGCTTCCAGCATGCCCAGATTATAAGGAAATACAAAGGCAGCATTGGTGAGTAAATGGCGACAAAATACGACTCCACCCAAAACAGGCCAGACAGTCCCACGAGTAAGCTAAGACGAACGAGGTTGGGATAGGGATAGAGCTCTCACAAGATCCGCTAACGACCGAGGTACGGAGGTCGAGCCACATCTTTTCCGAATTCAAAGCGCTCAGTTTAGACAGCAGCTAAAAGGAACTCATCTTTTCTTCATCAGAGATCAAAGTAGCTTAAAAATCAAAATTTTAGCGGGGAGAGAGAGAGAGAGAGAGAGAGAGAGAGAGAGAGAGTACCGGCGAGAAGGGTACTTCGGCATTTGAAGGCGATGCACTTCATGATGCCATGCTTCAAGTACTCCTCGATCACTTCAGGGAAATCTTCCTGCAGGGGATCTGCTCATTCGAAAAAACACACACACCCCGCATCATCTCACCTCCTGCCACTGGACAAGAAGGCACGGGGGACCAGAGAATAGAACAGCGCATGGCGAGCTAACATGTCAGCTTTTGGCCACTGGCCGGCGTTCACATCAATGCCGGTCAGCCAAAATTGGCTGGATGGACTTAATTAATACTAATGTGAAAAAGTTTAGGACTAAATTTGTTCAATTGAAAGATTTAGGATTAAATCGTACCAATACAATATATTTAGGACTATTTTGGTATCTTTTCATAATTAACACATCCCACATCTCTGTTACAACTATCAATTTATAAAAGAAAGAGATTATATAAAAGTGAAGAGAAAGAGATTATATAAAAGTGACAAGAAAAACCTATGAGCCAAAAAAAGCCCTAAGCCATGTGGGCCCAAACTATAAAAACCCTTTGGTGGACTAAGGGCGTTGCCCTTTACAATCCCTATCGAGACGGCCCATGAGTCCACCCATTCACTTAGAACGGAACCTCCACACTTCTGGTCATGAGAAGTATTAACCACACCCCAATAATTATTAGTTGCAGCTGGCGATCTGGGGGTGAACAATAATTTCTTTCAACATCGTTAAGTCGCACTCCTAAAGTCAACGACAGTTACTTCAAATTCCATGACTAGGAGGTAGATTCCATAGGGATATATTTCATTAAAAAAAAAGCATCGTTACATGTGATCGGGAGACCTCAGAGAATGTATGGTTTAATAATCCTCCTAGAGTTTTGATCTAATCGTAGTCGAATCCCCACCACAATGATCGTCAGCCGCCGTCCCTTCGTCAATCATTTTCGCCAACGCTTCTTGAAACCTTTGCATAGCTCTCTCCGGCAACATCATCGGCACCACAATCCCCTCCTCTCCCTTTCTTGTTTTGTACTTCACGTAAATGCTTATCCAAGGAAAAGCACCGGCGACACTGCCGTGCACCGGCGTCCCCCACCCGAAATCGGCCTCTTCGAACCCGACCTTGGTCGTGTTGCCAACCACGTAGTTCCGAACAGTCGTGTGCTTCAGCCCTCCCTTGATTACTGACGCATCGATAGAGGACCTTACGTATTCTTGGCCCACCATCTCCTTCGCTTTCTTCACTAGCTCGACGGCATACCCTAGTGGACTAGTACAGAGATGGCCGGCATTTGAGAGTACCATTGCGATCACCGAAGTGCTCCCATAATAACCACGAGGCACGCTGAGACCTCGGGCATTGATCACGCATGAGAGGCGGACTACTTCGTCCGGCTTGATCTCAAGTGCAATCGTGCGGCACTTCCAAAGGCATGCCGTGAGTAACTCGTAGGTGGAGGATCTCGAGACTAGATGGTGAGGGAGGCGTTTCTTGATCGATGCCACTTCCCGCGGGCCGAAAAAGAACGATCTGTGGGCAATGTTCTTGGGTTCCAACATTGTGGCCGCACTTCCGGTGTCGATGACAATGTCCTCGAACTCATGGTGTGTGCATGTCACTTGCGGCGGGTCTCGCGCGTTGAGGATCTCTCTCTGCCAAACGGGTAGCCGTGACGGCACATGGGCACCTCGGGCGAGTTCCGCAGCTGCCTCTAGGAACTGTTTAAGTCCGAAGGAATCGCTGACTGTGTGATTGAGTCGGATTCCGAGGATGAAGCCCCCACATCTCAAGCAAGTCACCTACCAGAAAGAAGGAACTCGTAAGAAAACCTGGAAGGTAAAGGTTGAATAATCGGAGTAAAGAGGGCACGTCTGTACAGAAGAATTTTATACTTGATCTCTTGAAATTCTACCAATTTACAAAATCTGGACGCGATACGCTTATCAATAGCGTTACGCCTTATCCAAGTTGCATGTTGCAACATGACTGAATGTTGGACT
Organism: Eucalyptus decipiens; assembly: GCA_014182575.1. Lineage (NCBI taxonomy): Eukaryota > Viridiplantae > Streptophyta > Magnoliopsida > Myrtales > Myrtaceae > Eucalyptus > Eucalyptus decipiens. The sequence goes on along the minus strand of CM024613.1, from coordinate 12,840,369 downwards.
TGTCACACAATACTTACTTGGACCGACAACAGAGGGCACCCAATGATGTCGCCCGACCCGGTCACATCGCACAACACCTCGTCTAAGAAGCCACATGGCGGCCGCATGGAATCGCCGATCTCCTCAAGGCTGACGTCGGCATCAGCCTCCACAAACAGAATCCCTTCGCCCGTACAGTCCACCACGAGCTTATGGTCTGGCCCTTCCCGGATCCGCCCGGCCAACGGGTAATAGTACACGAGCGCCTTCGCGAGCGCTCCTTTGAGGACTCTCGCCGGGTCTTCTAGGCCTTCCATTGAGGGGCTGTTTGGGTAGAAGAGAAGTAAGGGAAGCAGAACACGAAACCACTCCTGGCCCTCCAGGTCCGAGAGGGGTTTGAGCTCGTGTGGCGTCGCTCCCGCCGGGAAGATCAGCTCCGGCTCATGGCGTTTCACGGCTAGTAGTCCCAGAGAAGATGGAGAAGGTGGTGGTGAAGCCATTTTTGTGATGGCAGGTTGGAGACGGGAGAGAACAAGGAATTGCTTAGGGTTTATATGGGGGGAAACAAGGGGAGACGTTGGGGCATGGCTTTCAAGAACGTCCGCGGGGAATATAAAAACGTAGTCAACAAGGAATTGTTTAGAGTATGAACATGATTGGTAACCCATGTACGTTGACTTTAGGGTTTTTTGAAGATGGACTATGAAAGGGATGTGTTGCACAACTCATATTGAAGACTAGGCTCTACATTTTCTATTTTTGTATCTTCTTGTAAGATCTAAAGTTGTTTTTCTGACCTTTTGGATTGAACTCTTGTACTGGTTGTTGAAGTTAATGAAATTTTCTTTTCTTTCCTTTGTGGTTTTGTCCGTTTTGAATTTTCACATATTTCTTGTGTCTTATGTAATTACGATTTTGCTTTCATCCTTTGTTATTTGTGCTTCGATTGGTGCATCAAATTAGTGTTATTCTACAACAAATCGGTATCAAAGCGAAGGAATTTTGGTTTTTTGCTCAAGATGTCATCTATCAAGTATGAAGTGACGCATTTTGATGGCCAAAATAATTTTGGATTATAAATAATCAAAATGAAGGCGCTGTTGCGTCGGGAAGTTTCGGTTAGAATTTTGGACAGAAAATACTCTACTTTTTAATGATTGCTGCAACTGAGGAGGTATTCTTCATTGTGGTCATTTAACACATTCTCATCTCTCTCTCTTATCAGTGAGCTAAATGAGTAATGGAAATGATGTCCCCGATTGTCATTAAAACAACCAAAGATAAAGTGGCTCGTAGGAAATCGCGTCTTGTGAGAGATCGGAGAGAGTAGAGGCGCCATCAATAGTGGTGGTGGTGCAAGAAGGGGTGGACGACGGCAACGAAATGGCTACACTAGGCTTGTGGGAGGCCAGATAGAGAGAAAAGCGAACAGATTAAGATGTTCTAATTGCACAAGTGTCACTTATTCCCATGATCACGATTTTGTTTTAATCCTTTGAGGTCTATTGATCCCGGGAGACGTGCCATGGTCCTGGCATGGCGCTGCCATCATTCGAAAGCTCAGTTCATATGAGAATGTCAAACCTAAAAATCACAAGTTGCAGGCCCATATGTGCACAACAAGATAGACATATATGCATCCATAAAAAGTTTGACCTTTTATCTTGATTGGTATTCTCTTCTACATCTGAACTCGACAAACGAGGTGGTATGAGTTACCTCAAAGCTGATACCAATTACCACATTTTCATTTGTGTCTAATAAAAATATGAAAATAAACATTTATTGCATAATCAAACGTTGCTTTCAATAAACCAAAAACAAGTTAAATGATTATATTCTTTTTAATAAATGGAAACAAAAAAAAGGGTACCCAAACCAACAACACAAACGCCTGTTAAATCATCATTTCCACATTCGGTTTCAAATTCATAAGCAAGTATGCAGATTTCTAACGATATTAATTAATTAATGCTGTTTTAATAGAATGGGACCTCCAAATTCTCCACCCATTTTTTTTTGAAAAAGGAGAGTTACGATGAATGGTGATAAATTTTCGAATTGAAATAACCTGTAAGGTAATTTAGCAATCTCTTTAAATTGCATTTGGAAGATTGGAAAGTGAATTAACATAAAACTTATTTCAATTTATGATTGACGTTAACTCTCCACGGAATATCTCCAATTTTATTTGGATCTAACCTAGATAACTCTTGAGAAAATATCTCCACTTTTTTTGGATGTAACCCAGATAAAGTAGTCACACCGAGAAAAATTCTTAGGTGATTGGGATGCACATAAGCCCAATGCATCCGAGTCTTTAATGTCGGTGAGTTTCATTTCATGGGATCCAAAGGCCGGGATACATTGAGCTCACGTGCAATTGGCACGCAAAAAAATGCCTCTAGACTTAGACGGGGACAATGCTAATACTTTTCATAAAATAAAAAGAAAAGAACTTTGCAAATAGGTAAAAATTCCCGACATTAATCGTTTGCCGACAAACCAAAGTGATATCACCCATCAACGAGGTCGCTCTCTCTCTCTCTCTCTCTCTCTCTCTCTCTCTCTCTCTAACCGTTTCACGATCCATCCGAGAAATGAAATCCTCGAGTTGGTAATGATTGTTTCTCATTGCAAATTTTCACAACTCTTTGTTAGGAACACGAATGTATGAAGAGAAAATAAAAAATAAAAAACAAACAAGAATTTTTACGTGAAAAACCCTTCCCAAAATCAGGAAGGGAAAAATCATGGCGCCGCATTATAATCTCTCTCTAATGGTTTCATGATCCATCTGAGAAATGAAATCCTCGAGTTCGTAATGATTGTTTCTCATTGCAAATTTTCACAACTCTTTGTTAGGAACACGAATGTATGAAGGGAAAAAATAAAAAAGAAAAATAAGCAAGAATTTTTACATGAAAAACACTTCCCAAAATCAAGAAGGGAAAAATCATAGTGCTACATTAGGTAATCTCTCCACTATCAGTATCAACATTATAAGTTTCAACATTACAACTGTAAAAGATATTTACCCCTATATATAATAGGAGGTTAGGGCATATATAATTATGATAAAATATGCATGTATGCCATTAGCAATACTAAAACTCTATTATCTGCTTTAACATAACATGATGTGTGAGGTGATTTACTGAGAAGTGCCTACCCACAACGAGCTGTTTCCACGCTTGAATATTATTTTTTTCTATCAGACTCCATGACTCCATGACTTGTACATAAAATGTCGTAACACCTAAGAGCTTTAAAGTTTCTTATCTAAAGATGAGATTTACTCCTTTCTTTATCGGATTGTTACAGAGATTGGGATCCTTTTTCATCCAAGAAACAATCCTCAAGTCTTAACGAATTGTAACTCCTTGCAATTTCTGTAACGCTCACGTAGAGTGCCGTGGCAAATAGGAACTTCAAGATTTACTATCAATGGACAATATTTTAATTTTCTTTCTATTTATGAATAGGTTAAGATCCATTCTCCAATAATTCTCAGAATCTCTTTCTTTATGATACTGACAGCATGCACGATCAACGGATCACATGCATTGGACCTACCGCACCGGGTGCAGACAATAATAATGTATTTTCCAACGTTTCTGTTGCACTCTTCAAGTTCACGAGTGGCTTATTGGTTGGTCAAGTCCCCATCACAAGGGAAACTAGTCGCGTGATGGGAGAACAAACCTTCTCCATCACTCACCGCACTCGAACTAAAGAGAATGCATGCATCCTTGTCTGGTCGCTTTACTATGAAGACAAAAATTCCAAAGAGAAATACTTTCATTCAAATGATTCAAGCATGTTACGAGTGATTGAGAAATGGGTTACCAAAAAAACAAATATCTTCAATTTGTTGTACAGATGTCACTTCAGCTCTGGATATTATAATTTGGCTAATTTAATTCTAAATATTTTGATAATTTGTCAATATAGTCATACTGCCCAATTTTGATAGGAAATTAGTCACGTGGACGCTGGCCATCTTTTATGGCATGGTTGACCCTAATTTAGATAATTTTTGCTTTTTCTTTTAAGAAACTGATTTTTAAATATATTTTTTTTATTCTTTTTTATTCTTTTTACAGTTTATGTGGGTTTTTTTTTTTTTTTTCATTATGCTCAGCAAGGGCCACCTTGCCCGCAATTGACAAGGTCGTAATCACCTTGCCTTGGCCTTTGCTAGATCTCCCATCGTGGGTCCAACAACCAATGACGGCTTGGAGGCCCTTGTCTAGTGGTTGGTAAAGGTTGCCTCATCAGCCATAATGAAAAAAGAGAGAGTTAAAGATAAAAAAATATTTAGAAATTGTAATTATTGTCCACGGGATGCCACTAGGATGACCGTTGTTCACATTCATGATTTCCAATAAATATTAGCTTGAAGAACTATATTGATAAATTGTCGAAAGGTTTATAATCAAATTGATTAAATCAAAAGCTTGAAGACTGAATTCATCCATACAATAGATTATGACTCTTTTTAGTAATTTTTTGTCGAGATTGAGTCTATGGTTAATCTTCACGTGGAAACCCAGCCGACATCACCGTGCCGACGTGATGATTCGTCAAACGATCCTTCTAGAGTTTCGATCTAATCGGACTTGAATCCACACCATATTGATCTTCACTAACCGTCCCTTTATCGGTCATTTTCTCCAACTCTTCCTAAAACCTTCGCATTGCTCTCTCCGGCAATATTATCGCCGCCACGATCCCCTCCTCTCCCTCTCTCATTTTGTACTTCACATAAATGCTTGTCGAAGGAATTGCACCAGCGACACTGGCGTACACTGGCTTCTCCCACCCGAAATCAACCACTTCGAACCCAACCTTGGTTGTGTCGGCGACCACGTAGTCCCAAATGGTTGTGTGCTTTGGTCCTCCCTTGACTACCGACGCATCGATAAAGGACCTCACGTACTCTTCACTCGCCATCTCCTCGGCCTTCTTCACTAACTCGACTGCGTACCCTAGCAGACTAGTACACAGATGGCCCGCCTTCGAAAGTACCGTTGCCTTCACCGACGAGCTCCCATAATAACCGCGAGGCACATCAAAGCCTCGTGCATTGATCACGCACAAGAGGTGGACGGCGTCGTCCGGCTCGACCTCGGGCACGATGGTGCGGCACTTCCATAGACACGCCGTGAGTACCTTGAACGTGGAGCATTTCGGGACTAGGTGGTGAGGGAGGCGTTTCTTGATCGACGCCACTTCCCGCGGGCCGAAAAAGAACGACCCGTGCGCCATGTTGGTGAGGTGCGACATTGCGACTGCACTGCCGGCGTTGATGGTGTCCTCAACTCAGGATGCGTGCACGTCACTCGCGGTGGGTCTCGCGCCGGGTCTCACGCCTTGAGGATCTCTCTACGCCAAACTGGCAGCTGAGACGGTGCACCTGCGCTACGCGCGAGTTCCGCAGCTGCCTCTAGGAACTGTTTCAGGCTGAGGGAGTTGCTAATTGCGTGATTGAATCGGATTCCGAGGATGAAGGCCCCACATTTCAAACGGGTCACCTACCATAAAACAAGGAACTCGTGAGAAACCCAGAAAGGTACAAGTTGAATTAATCGGATCAAGAGGGCACGTTGTCTGTATATATATATATTATATTGAAATTCTATCAATTTACAATATCTACGCACGATGTGTTTCCAAATAGTGCAATGCTTTAAACAAGTAACGTATCGCAAAATGACTAAGTTATGATGAGAAAAGTACTGAATTTTTTTTCAAAGTTTATTTAGTCATAAACTTTTAATTATACCAATTTAGTTCTAAATATTTTTACATTTTGCCAATTGAGTCAATCTTGATAATTTTGGCTAGAAATCGTTAATGTGGATATCGACTATTCTACGTGATATGGCAAACGTTGACGTGGATATTTTTTTTTAATGATATTAATTTTTTTTTATAATTTTTTCCATTCAATTCGATTAAAAAAAAAAAAGTTTTGGCCAACAAGGGCTTGGCAAGAGTCACAACCCTTGCTAGATTTGGGTGATGGTTGCCTCACCCAAAGCGGGCTGGACCGTAGGCAAGGCCCAAAGGCCTCGCCAGTGTCACACCTCGAACCCCGGGCACATGCACATCCTTTAGTGGTCGACTAAATTGCAAAGTTCCCAAATGTGTCGCCGACCCTTTTCTTTTTATGCACATGCAGAATCGAAATTTAAACATATATTTGGACAACAACAAACCTGTGATAGAAAAGCAGGACAACCAAATTTAACCAAACACACTTTAAATACAAGCCAAGTTAGTCTTACAAGTCTGTATACTAAAGGTCTACCCCAAAAGAACTACCGGACAACCTATACTCCGGATTTCTTCGACTTTGGCTTAGGATCCTCCATAACACCCTTTGGTATCTCCAGACTAAGGACCTAAAAAATTGTAAACTACGATAGGGTGAGAATAAATCTAAGTGAGTCAACACCCTAAACTTTGATTAGGACGAGAATTCACTCAAAGGTGTCATAAACATATACCACTCAGAATTTACCTCGCCTCAGCACTTTCTTGCACATTAGTGCATCTCATAAAACATATGCATACAGTAAATGCATTCAATGACTGGAACCCATCATATCACTCATCAAATATTCACAAAGGTCTCGATTATAAGGCCAAATCGTTATGACACGTCCCATTCCGTGCCATATAATTTCGTCCCATAATTAGGCGCAAATGTCTCATATCGGTGGTTCAATCCACACCCGATATTCACTCTCAATAATCAAACTTAATATTCAAACTCAAGGCTCTAGAGGTGGCCTCCATGAAGTTACGTTATCGTGTGGCACTTAGTCTCTGACCACAATAAGCAATAGCTCAAAGCTCTAGAGGTGACTCATAAGAAGTTTTTTTGTCACGTAGCATTTAGTCCATTTTCACAAATAGCAATAGTACAAGGCTCTAGATATGGCTCCCATGAAGTTACATTATCGTGTAGCATTTAGCCCTTGACTATACATGACAATAGTGCAAAGCTCAAGAGGTGGCTCTCATGTGACTCAAGTTATCATGTAGTGCTTAGCCCTTGACTACAATAAACAACAATACAAGGTTCTAGAGGTGGCTCACATGAAGTTTCGTTATCGTGTAGCACTTAGTCTTTTATCTACTCACAACCCATTCGGTTTCCTTAATACAACACATATCACCCTTCAATAGCCATCATTTGCCATGACCATAAACCATCACTATAGGGCAACCACTTGCATCTCATCACACACAAGTTCCAAGCATATAACCAGCCAACCACATCACCAAATAGGCATCGATCAACAATCACGGCATCAAGAACTATCGTAAAATCACTACTAGTCCTAACCGGCATAAATAGTCTACTCGCGTGTCTCTAAGATTAAATCCAAAAACCTAATCAAAATAGTTCAGAAAATTCTCAAATTTGAATATGTTGTAAATGACACAAAATGAACATTTTTCATGAAGACACTTTGATCTAGATCCTTCTAGATTAAGCCTAGTAAATTGCTCAATCCAGTACAAAAACTGTGTTTATTTCCAGAAAGTCTGTTTTCCAAAATTAGTTTGGTCCAAGGTCTAAAACATGTTCATTTAATTTAAAATTTGACTATGTTAAATTACAAGATGTAACAAACAAATTTTGTGAAGGAACCATTTCAAAAATCGAACTCTAGGAGTGGATAAAAATCCTATAAACACTAAAAGGTCACCGGTTCTAGTCCAATCTGAGATTTTGTTTTGAAATGACGAAGCTGAAATCTCATTCTTTTAAATCCCTAAAAATCTTGAGTAAAATGTATACTATAGATGAAGATGTCTAAAACATTTCTCCAGAGGGAATTAACCTCAAAATCGTAGCCCATTTTGATCCACAAAAATGGCAAATGGCGAGGGTCCAACGAACTAATCTAGGGGAAATCTACTGAATTAGACTAATCCACCCTCATTAGTGCTAATCCAACCAATTAGATCAACACTAATCCATATTGAGGCTAATTTAACCAATCTAGATTAACACTAATCCATCTTAAGACAAATCTAAATGAATACAAATTTAACTAAGCTAATTAAAACTAATCCACCTAACTAAGTATCCACCTAACTAAGTGCAATTAACAACCTAATCAAAGATTATGGATTTAACTCATTGGATTAGTGAGCCAACGGTTTCACGGTGGCAGTGGCACGATGACGGTGAGATCCCGTGCTTACGACTACTCTAAATGAGGCTCGGAAGAGGTTGAAAACAGTCCCGCAAGCTCACGCAAGCTCAACACGCTCCGACACGCGGTCAATGAATGTCGAAAAATCCGACACGTGGTCCTTGAGTTGGGAACCGACACGCCGATTCCGACACGCACGAGGTCAATTTTAAAAATTTCTAATACTTGAGGGGACACGCACAAAAAAAATTTCTAATAAATAAATATAAATATACACAAAGAAGTAATAGTTTTAAATTTTTTTTTTTTTTTTTTCAGTTTTGTTTTTTTAGAATTGTTTTATTTTTTAAAAAGTCTTTTACTATAAAAGAAGTAATAAAAATGCTATTATGATTTTTTTAGCATTTTTCTTTAAACATTGTCTCGGTATTATTGTAACAAATTAAAATAATAAATGATATTATTTAATATTTTTCGGTAAATGGCTATTTTTATATATGTATTTATATATAAAAATATATTTAATATATAACGTGTCGGAACGTATCGAAATTCTCTAGTGGCTGCTTGGTGGTGTTGGGGCTGAAGCAGTGGCGTGAGGTGGCGCAGGCTGAGGTTGCTGGTCGTCCGGTGGTCGAATGGCGTGGGGATGGGCGTGGAATGAGGCTGGCGTGAACTTGGATGAAGCTGCTGGTGGGATGGTTTGGCGGTGTCTCGGCTAGAGTTGGCGGTGTCTCGGCTTGATGGTTGTTCTGATGGTTGAGTTTGGCTAGTTCGGTGCTGGCCTTGGCTGGTGTAGGTTCAACAATGGAAGAAATGATGGTTTTAGGAAGAAGAAGAAGATGAAGGAAGAAGAAGAAGAAGAAGAAGCTGAAAACTGCAGAAAGGGGGGCTTGTTCAGCCAAGAGGAGAAGGAAGAGGACACAAGGGAAAAGGGAACAAATGGGGGGCTTGTTATCTCAAATAAGAAGAAGAAGAAGTTGAAAACTGCAAGAGGAGAAGGAAGAGGACACAAGGGAAGAGAGGGGAACAAAGGGGGACAAATGCCTTGAAAGTCAAGGGAAAATATCTCAAATAAGAAGAAGAAGAAGAAGAAGAAGAAGAAGAAGAAGAAGAAGCTGAAAACTGCAGAAAACTGGGGGGGGGTTGTTTAGCCAAGAGGAGAAGGAAGAGGACACAAGGGAAGAGAGGGGAACAAAGGGGGACAAATGCCTTGAAAGTCAAGGAAAAATATCTCAAATTCATTATTCTTGGTACCCAAAGTCCATCGCCCTATCCAGGAGCAACTTTCTCTCCCAAACTTTTCAAACAAGCCAAATTTGAATGCCAAAAGACAACAACAAATCAGCCTTACGAATTTCCCTTGGTCCTCCTTCAATTCCTCACTAATTCAAACCAAATTGGTAGAAAAAATCACACCCATTTAGCCTAAATAAATTCCATGCCTTTCATTTATCAAACAATCCATTTTGAAGGCCAAAAATGCCCATAGCAACAGCTATACGAATTTCCATTCTTTTCTCAACAATTTAATTCAATTTGATGGCCAAAGTTTCTCTAATTCAGCCTAAGGAAGTCAATATGCCACCAAATGGTTAATTTCCTTCCAAAGCTTCACAAAATCATCCAATTAGAAGGCCAAAAATATCACCCCTGCTGTCCATACGAATTTGCACCCATTTCCCTTCCAAATTCTCACCAAATAAACCAAATTGGCATCCAAAAATGCCAACTAAGGTGACCAAATGAAATTCCATAATTTCCCTCTCCAACTAACTTACTTTGAAGGCCAAAAATCCACTTAAAAATGCCCCTCCGAATTTCCTTGATTTAATTTTGCCAAATTCCAATTTTCCGTAAATTCAGGATGTCACAGCCAGATCTAAGCAAGGGGCCTTGCTTAGGGCCTTCATGGCCTTGCTTGCTTTGGGCGAGGCGACCTCACTAGCGGCTGGCACGGATTTGTGGGTGCTCACCCAAGCCAAAATGGAAGGAAGAAAGAACGAAAGAAATAAAATAATAAAAACTAATAATAATTCAAAAGTTATTAAAATATTATTAAAAAATGTTCACGTCAACGACTATTATACCACATAGGATGACTGGTGTCCACTTCAACGGTGATTTCCAGTTAAAATTGGTCAAATGGATTCAATTGACAAAATCTTAAAAAGCTTATGATTAGGGCTTCATTCATTTTGCTGAAAACAACTTCCAAGAATATATTTTCCATTTGCAAAAAAAAAAAAAAAAAAAAAATAAAGAAATAAATAAATAAATAAATAAATATATATATATATATAATATGGAAAAATATTTTCCATTTTTCGAGATGAGAAAAACATTTGCTCTATTCACTTTCTCTTATCACATGTTAACTTTTCCATCTTTCTTTTTTTTTTCCATTTTTTTAAAATTAGATTTTTTAATTAATTTTCTTTTTCTTTTTATTTTAAACTTTTGTCTTGGCTAGTTGTTGGCCACAATGACAACGGCGATCAACTTTGGGTGAGCTCAAGGCTCACCTACATCTCGCAATCTTGCCACTCACCAAATTGGCGAGCCAAGTGAGCATGAGCCTTTGGCTAGGGGCAAGCTTAGTTGGTTGCCAGTCCTCACTGTGGCCTATGACCGACTGAAGAAGAAGAAGATAAAAAGAAAAAGAAGAAGAATTAAAATAAAATTAATTTAAAAATTGGTTTTTTAAAAAATTAAAAATTAAAAAAAAATTATTGAAAACGAGTGCATGGAGGAAAATAATTTTTTACCCAACAACAAAAAATGTTTTCCGCGTCATTTTTAGGATTTAACCTAACATCAAAAAATAATTACATTTTCCTAGACAACAACAAATCCATCATTCTTTTGAGAGTAATAGAGATTTCCAGATTGCACAATATTTCATGGAAATCAGCCTGCTTGCTTAACTGGCTTCCAATGGAGAAGTAAATTTTCTGAAATTCTATTAATACACATAAGTCCATAGGGAGGTGGAGACTCGATTATCTGGTGATCCATAAAACACTTTGCAAGTCTCATAAACCAATTAAGTTTATACCTCTTTGGCTTGTGCAGCTTGTGATTTGGCACAATTTGCACTTGACTAGGAGTGCTTCCTTACTTTTTAATGGTGAATGTCCTAATCTCTTCGTACCTCTGTTAATTTAGTTTTAAGTCTTTTAATTTTGCCAACTGATTTTTAAACATTTTCACTTTCTAAGCAACTTTTAGCCGGAAATTGCTAACGTTGACAATGACCTTGCAGACCATTGCCTCTAGCAAGTTGTTGAGGCTCAGTGATTGGCTGAAGAAGGAAGAAAGGAAGGAAGAAAAAGGGAAAATAAAATGAAAAAAGAATAACAAATTCAAAATTCAATTTTTTTTAAAGAATATCATTAAAAATTATCCACATTAACATTGGCTGCCATGTAAGATGGCTAGTATTTACGTCAATAATTTCCAGTCAAAATTAACCTAATAAACTCAATTAGCAATTCAAGAAAATAGTTAAGATTTAACTGACAGATTAAACAATTTATAACTTTTTAGACAATTTTCTCATAGTGAGTGCATTTGAGGAGACATCCATATCCAAGTGGATGGAGAGAGAGAGAGAGAGAGAGAGAGAGAGAGAGAGAGAGAGAGAGAGAGAGAGAGAGAGAGAGAGATTATTGTCAGAAATTGTTGATATGGCATATATGTATACACTACTTCAACTATTGTCTCATTATAGTCGAAAATTGCTAAAATGGCGTACGCATATACCTCCCACAACCCCCTGGCCCCGGGGGGGTCCTTTCTCTCTCTCTTTTCTCTATTATCAAGAAGCTACGCCAACAGTGAGAGAACTTGACTAAAGGGAAACAATATCCTCGTTGTCATTGAGACATGCATAAATAAAGTGGCTCGCAGCGAATGACATCTTGTGAGACGTGCGGACCCCTGGAGGGCCTTAACTTTGGTCAAAGGGACACTTAAGTGTCATAATTTATGAAAGGTACACTTAAGTGCCAAAATCGGAGTAAAATTGATCACTTGAGTGCCAATCCAGTCAAAATTAGGCCAAAACGTCGATGTGGCATTTTTCCGGTGAACCGAGCCCAAAATGACGCCGTTTTGCACGCTGACGTGGCCAAAATGGCGTTGTTTTGGGCTGACGTGGTAAAAATAAAAAAATTAAATTAAATTTAAAATTAAATTTAGTTAAAATATTTAAAAATAATAATTTTAAAATTAAATTTAGTTGAAATATTAAAAAATTAATAATTTAAAATTTTAAAAAAAAAGGAAAGGGGGAGGCGGGCCGAGGGATTAGCCCTCGCCGCCACCTCGGAAGGGCCAGTGACGGCGGGGGAGGGTCGGCCGGGGTGGCCGGCCCCGGCCGACCGGCGGCGAGGGCTCGCGAGCCCTTGTCCTAGATCGGGGCGAGGGTTGCAGCCCTCGCCCAGATCCGATGAGGGTCGGCGGCGCTTGCCACGGATTTGGGGAGGGTCGCGGCCCTCGCCCCGGATCCGGCGAGGGCTCGTGACCCCTCGCCGCCGATCGGCCAAGGTCACAAGCCTCCGGCTAGGGCCCGACGACCTCGGTTGACCCTCCCCCCGCCGTCGCCGGCCCTTCCCGGCGGCGGCGGGGCGGCGGCGGCGGCGGCTGAGGGCTAATCCCTCAGCCGCCTCCCCCCCCTTTTTTTTTTTTAATTTTTTAAATTTTAATATTTTAATATTTTTTTACCACGTTAGCCAAAAACAACGCCGTTTTGGCCACGTTAGTATGCAAAACGACGTCGTTTTGGGCACGCTTTGCCGGAAAAATGCCACATCGGCGTTTTGGCCGGACTTTGGCCGGAGTGGCACTCAAGTGATCCGTTTTTCTTCGAATGTGGCACTTAAGTGTACCTTTCGTAAGTTATGGCACCTAAGTGTTCCTTTGGCTAAAGTTATGGCACTTGAAGCGTTCTTTTGCTGAAGATTAGTGAGAGAAGAGGCGTTGTCGACAATGCTGGTGATGCAAGAGAGTAAATGACGATAGCGATATGCGCTTGACTAAGCCTATGCTACAGTAGAGAGAGAAAATAGAAGAAATTAAGACGTTCTAATAACGAGTCACATTTATTCCATGATTATGCTTCTATTGTAATTACCAATGACCAATAGCCCGGGAGTTTGTAAGCACATCACAACTTTTTTTCTTTTTGCAACACATGCGAAATATAACGCAATTCATGTGGGCTTATTACTACTAAATGACAATACTACTTATATCTATATGTAATTTAACTAATATCTTTGTTTAGAGGTCATCATCGATCTCTAATTTTTTTTTTATAAAATAAATGGCTAATTTAGATCACCAAAATTTAGATGTTAATAAATCAATATCGTCTTCCTGGCATAACCAAACATTACCTTCAATAAACGAAAAAAAAAAAAAAAAAACATGTTAAATGATCCATTGTATTGAAATGATGTGACCACTGAAAATCCAAGGGAGACACACTCTCTTGTACAATTTGCTTGTACCCTTCACTTACAGACTCAAACAAAAGAGAATGCATATCGTTGTCTAATCGATTTGCTATCGAGTCCATAGCTTTATTTAGAGAGACTCGAACATTACCAATTCCAAAGAAAGACACTTCGTTCAATAATTCAAGCATTCTCACACCTGATTTGAGAAACTTTAGGGAGCCCGTGTTACGGTAGAGAGAAAAAGGAGAAGAAATCAAGACATTCTAATGGTGTACGGATTTTTGTGTCAATTGGTATGCTCTCTTAATCCTGAATGATGCTCTAAGGGCCCGATTATTCTTGACACAGTACGATGACACGACTCGAAAGTAATGCAAATCTGTTGAGATAGATAAGCACTCAACACACCGCATGATATGAATTGATTTGGAACCGACTCGAATTATATTTTTTCATCCATGTTCATCGAAACATGGTTTGTAATCATATTACAATAATTTTTCTTTTTTGCAACACATGCGAAATATAATGCAATAAATGTGGGCATATTACTACTAGATGATAATAATCCTAATATCCATATGTATTTTTGTTTATAGGTCATGATTGATTCCTAATTTTTTTATGTAATAAATGAGGTCGCGAAAATTATATGTCAATAAATAAATGTTATTGTCCGGTAACTAAACGTGGCCTTCAATAAACTAAAAACGTGTCAGATACTTTCCTTGTATTTTAAGAATGGGGCCAACCGAAATTCCAAGAGGAACGCCCTCTACTACAGTTTGGTCCCCTGGTCCAGTATCCTCGTCCCATCCGTGGCTCATTGTGTGGTTAAGTCGTCGTCGCAAGGAATAAAAGAAAATCAAAAAATAAAAAACTTGTTTAACAAGTTGGGTCCCAATATGTGGTTCTCATGACCTTTCCACTCCCCGTCACCATCCTACATTTCAATCCAATGAACTCCTTGGAGCTAGATTCTATTATATATCTACATATCAGGTTACCGCTAAGCCCCGGGTAATTTCTACAGGTTTTCCGCCTACTAAACTTGAAAATTGAATATGCCGCTTAATACTATCCATTACCATCTCTTTATTTTTTGTCTCCATGAGAAATAGCAAATCGAGCATTTCTTGAGCCGCTAAGGCTCTTGAGTTCTAAATAATCACTCAAACGAAAAAGAGCGCATATCATTCTCTTACCAATTTGCTATCAAGTCCATAATTAGAAAACAAAAGAAAGATGCTCCTTTCAATAATTCAAGCATTGTCCTATGTGATTGAGAAACTTTAGAGAATCTACGGTTAATTTGATGTAGCTAGTATAAGCACCTAGAGGGGGGTCGAATAGGTATATAAAATATTTTCCTCTTTAATCGCACAATACTGAACAGATAATAGAATTGAGACAATTCGTGATCAAAGTAAGACTGAGATAAGGGAAGAGAAGATTAAATACAAGATTTATAGTGGTTCGGCTTATTCTAAGCCTACGTCCACTCTTCCGCACTGACAGCCAATTGGCTAGATTCCACTATGAACAAAAGAGGAGTTACACCATAACTCTTCCTTAATTCCACAGTGTAGATGTTCTACTACACCTCCTCAAGGTCTCTTACAAATATAGACTCTCTTTTGAATACAATGATTCGCTCAAAGAATTTGTCTAAACAACAGGAAGTTTTCAAACTTTGGAATTTTTCTATCGCGCACACACTCAACAATTTTAGTACGTCTTCTTTATATACTCCTTCATGCCATCATACCCGTTGGCACCTACCAAAGGAATTCCTCCAATCTACCCGTTGGACGGAATCAATTAAGAAGATTAATCAAGCTATTAAAGGAACGTGTCGATAGCCCATCAATCCTGCTCGCCCATACAATCAGGATCTCGGTTTCCATAAGTAAAACCTTCCAAGAATATCTAGACAATCATCGGATCTTCAATCATCGAGTCAATCTCGATCAATCAAAGGATTCCGTTATGTCTTCTCCAGCCACGAGATCTTCTCCAGTTGATAAGGTCATTCCCTTAACGAATCATCCAGATATGGATAACCATTCTTCAACGGATTAGAGACTGTCAATGAGGATAGACTTTGAGTCTTGAGTCTGGCTGTCCGGAGGTCTTCAGACTTTAAATAGAAGAGTCTGCAAAACCTTCAGACTAGACTGAAAGAAACGTTTTGTCAACTTCAAAACACTTCAAGGAGATTTCTCCAACATAATTCTCCTTCTAGAGATGAGATCTAATTGCTCTTCAATCCACGCAAAATGATCATCATCCGCCCTCCCTTTATCAGTCATCTTTGCTAGCTTGTCTTGAAACCTTCGCACTGCTCTCTCCGGCAACATTATCGGCACCACATTCCCTTCCTCTCCAATCGTCGTTCTGTACTTCGCGTAAAAGCTTATCAAAGGAAATGCAGCCATGACACTGCCGTACGCCGGCTTCCCCCACCCGAAGTCGGCCTCTTCGAACCCGACCTTGGTCGCGTCAGCCACCTCATAGTTCTAAACGGTGTGTACATCGACTGTCCCTTAATTACTAACACGTCGATGGAGGAACTTTCGGATTCTTCGCTCACCATTTCTTTCGCTTTCTTCACCAACTCCGCTGCATATCCTAGTGGATTATTACACAGATGGCCAGCCTTGAAAGTACCACTGCATAAACTGACGTGTTCCCGTAATAACCACTAGGCACACCCGTAACCTCGCTTGCCTCGCGCGTTGATCATGCACGATAGGCGGACATCTCTCGACAAAGTTCACCATTTACTTAGAATGAGTCCAAAAATCTTTTCATGCTCCTAACTAGAAGTGACCGGTTCTTGGGCTGTTCAATTTCCACTCATAAATTGGGAACTAGATCGATGGGACCGATTCCCCATTTTCTGAAATCAGGAACTGGACCATCACTTCTTAGAACTAAACCGAACCGAATCGAATCGAACCGATTCCTGAGTGAGTAAATGGAACCAGTAACTATGAGCGAGCAAGTGATAAACGCATGGAGATTTGGAGTGAGGCAGTAGGTTAGGTTTGGGTTTTTTTTTTCTTAACAGATATTTAAGAAATCTGTGATTGGCTTGAGAGGGAATAGGGAAAGAGTGAGTGTGATTATGAATAGGATTAGAGTTTCTTTAAAGATTTTTAACAAATAAAAACATAAAATATAAAAGATTAATCAGTCCGATCCAAGCAATCTGGGTGGACGGTTCTACCCCTGAAATTGGGAATCAGACCAACACCCTAGAAACTACCCAAATTCGAATGTTTAGTCAAGTCCGAGCGATTCTCCTGGGTCACCCCTAGTCCTGGCAAGGGCAGTTATCGTTCCAAGCCCTTCAAAGGTCCATGGGAGAATGTCCAACCTAAAATCGCAAGTTGTTTGCAAGTGACCGAAGGTAAAACACTGCTTGTTGAGCAAAATTTAATTGCTCGTGGCTTAATGCATCCATGTCCCAACAAGCTTGTACGTGGAGGTAGGGAGAATTATCAAAACAGTCATAAACTTATTACAATTGTGTTGATTCAGTTTGAAACTTATTTTTTTACCTGAACATTTTGCAATTATGCCAATTCAATCCATCCAACAAATTTCGCCAACCAGCATTGACGTGGATGCTTTGGTCGTTCGGTGATCTTTGATGTAGATAATTTTTTAATAATATTATATTTTTTCATTTTTTTTTTTTCTTTTTTTTTTTTTTTTCCACCTTCTTCCTTGGTCGGTTGTTAGACTGAAGCAATCGGCCAATGGCAAGTTAGGTGAGGGTGAGCTCACCCAACCACTAGCAAGGCGAGCCCTCTCTAGATCTACCGAGGTCGAGCCTCGCCAGTGGCTTGACGAGCTTGACCTTGCCATCACTAGGCAAGATGGGCCTTGCCCGATCTAAAGTGGGCTCACCTCGCTAATGGATGGGCGAGCTCACCCTTACCTAGCTCGCCACTAGTTAGCCGCCTTGGTCTGGTCATTGACCCTCGCCTCTAGCTAGTCGCCTCGGTCTGAGGGTTGGCCAAAGGAAGGAGGATAAAAAAAGAGAAAAAAAAAGTAAAAAGAAAAGAAAAAATATTATAAAAAAATTGTCTATGTTAGTGTCGGCTGAACGGCCGGCTTCTATGTTAGTACTGACCTAACCAAATTTGGCCGAATAGACTAAATTAGCACAAGTGAAACAAATTTAAAACTTTTTTAGTAATTCTCTCGTGAAAGTATGTGCAGGCCTATATATATGCCCATGCATGATGTATGAATATTTGTGTCGATTGGCATTGTCTCCTACTTTTGAACAAGGCTTTAGGAGCTTGACAATTGCTAACACAGTACGAGAACACAACTCGAATGCAATGAGAATTCATCGAGACAAATCTGAACTCAACACACCACATGATATGAGTTCATTCGAAGCCAACACGAATTATAATATTCTCGTCTGTGTTCATTGAAACACATTCTACTATGCACGCGAAAAATAATACAATTTATGTAGGCTTATTACTACTAAATGATAATAATCCTGATATTTTTATGCAATTTAACTAATATATTTGCTTAGGGATCATGGTTGATGCCTCATTTTCTTATGTATTGATCGATTATATGGAGTTGTCGAAATTTAGGTGTCAAAAAATAAATATTATTGCCCGGCGTAACTAAACATCGGCTTCCATAAACTAAAAACATGTTAAATGATTCATTGTGGTTAAGGATTTATCTTGTGTGAGATATTACATTGTCCGAAGAACCCTAGGTGTTGTCGGAGTAAAGGATCATGGCCCCTGTAGTAATTCCTACAAAAGTGCAAGTCTGTTGAAAATGTCGAAGCAACCATATACAAAATTATTCTATTAAATCGAATAAGTATTTTGTGTCAGAATTGAGGCATTGCCTTTTATAAATTAAAATCGTGTTAAATGATTCATTGCATTATGAAGAATGGAGCCACCCCAAAATTCCAGGGGAACGTACTCCACAACAGTTTGGTCCCCTCGCACGGTATCATCATACCATTGTTAGTTGGGTGGTTAAGTCGCCATCGGAAGGAATCCAAAAAATCCAAAAAATAAAAAAGGTGTCCAACAAGTGCATTGTGGCATGTGATCCCATGACTTTTTCACTCCCCGACATCTTCGTCGAAGCTAAGATTCTACTCTATCTCTACATATCAAATTACCCCTAGCCCCCCAAGCAATTCCAACAGATTTCGCGACTGCTAAACTTGAAAAAAGAAGAAGAAAAACCCTAAATATTGGAAACATCGTTTGTTATCATCCATTAATATCTCTTTATTTGGTCTTCAGGAGAAACAGTAAACCTAACATTTCTTGTGGTTCTTGAGGTCTGAATAGTCATCGAAATGAAAAAAAAACATATCCCATCGTCCAATCGGTTTATTATCAAGTCCATAATTAGAAGATAAATCCAAAGAAAGATGCTCCATTCAATAATTCAAGCATTGTCCTATGTTATTGAGAAACTTTAGATAATTTATGGTTAATTATCCCTCTAGAGATTGGATCTATTTGTAGTTGAATCCACGCCATAACGATCATCGCCCTCCCTCCCTTCATCAGTCATCTTTGCAAGCTCTTCTTGAAACCTTCGCATTGCTCTCTCCGGCAACATTATCGGCACCACAATCCCTTCCTCCCCCTTCCTCGTTCTGTACTTCACGTAAAAGCTTATCAAAGGAAATGCGCCTGCAACCCCACCATATGCCGGCTTCCCCCACCCGAAGTCGGCCTCTTCGAACCCGACCTTGGTTGCGTCGGCCACCACATAGTTCCAAACGGTCGTGTACTTCGGCCGTCCCTTAAGGACTAAGACGTCAATGGAGGACCTCAAATATTCTTCGCTCACCATTTCTTTCGATTTCTTCACTAAGTCAACCGCGTATCCCAGCGGACTGTTGCACAGATGACCCGCCTTCGAAAGCACCGTTGCATACACCGACGTGTTCCCGTAATAACCACGAGGCACGCTGAGGCCTTGCTTGCCTCGCGCATTAATCATGGACGATAGGCGGACGGCATCGTCCGGCTCGATCTCGAGGGCAATCGTGCGGCACTTCCACAGGCATGCCGTAAGTAACTCGTAGGTGGAGGATCTCGAGACCAGGTGGTGAGGGAGGCCTTTCTTGATTGACGCCACTTCGCGCGGGCTGAAAAAGAAGGATCTGATTGAGCCGGATTCCGAGGATGAAGCCCCCGCATTTCAAACGGGTCACCTACAATTCGGAAGGAACTCAGTAAAAAACCACAGAACTTACACCAGGTTGATTATTCGGAGCATGAGGGCATATCTCTATGTCATTACAGTTGATAACCTGAACCAACAACAGAGGGCACCCAATGATGCCGCCAGACCCGGCCACATCGCACAACACCTCGTCCACAAAGCCGCACGGCGGCCTCATGGAGTCGCCGAGCTCCTCGAGGCTGACATCGGCGTCGGCCTCAATGAACAGGATCCCCTCGCCAGTGCAGTCCACTGCGAGCTTGCGGTTCGGCCCTTCGCGGATACACCCAGCCAATGGGTAGTAGTACACGAGCGCCTTCCCGAGCGCTTCCTTGACGGCTCTCGCCGGGTCTTCTTGGCCTCTTATTGGGGGGCTGTTGGGATAGAAGAAAAGGAAGGGAATCTGAAAGCGAAGCCCCTCCTGGTCGTCCAGATCCGAGAGGGGCTTGAGCTCGCGTGGCGTCGCCTGTGACAGGGAGAGAAGCTCTGACTTGTGGCGGTTCACGGATAGTAGTGCCGGAGAAGAAGGTGGCAGTGAAGCCATTTTTATGATGGCGGATTGAACGATTTAGAAAACTTGGGAATCGTTTGTGGTGGTTTATGTTAGTGGGAAACAAAGGAGAAGTTGGATTTTGTTGGACTTAATATGGACCTAGGAATTTGGTGACTGAACTTTTATTTTTTATGTTTTTATGTTAATTTCGATCCCGTTTAACACATGAATTTTTTTTTTATCGAAAATAATTGAGAAAATGCCAAAAAAGGGGATAAGTACACTATCAGTACAAAAACTTGTGTACGGCGCTTTGGTGCCAAAAGTTTCCGTCGGATCACTTAAGTGCCAAATCGGAGGAAAAACGATCACTTTGGTGCCACCGGTGGAAGATTCCGGCCAAAATGATTACGTGACTTTTTTTAAAAAAATAAAATCGATAGGGCCTTTAAATGACGTCGTTTTCAGTCCTCCTTAAGAAAATGACGTCGTTTTGCCGTCCTACATGGATGGCCTCATGGAAACAATGCCGTTTAGCTCACATGGGAATTGAAATTAGGGTTTCCGTCGCTTGACCACCGTCGTTCGCCCGCCGTCGCTCGGCCACCGTCGCTCGGCCACCATTGTAGTTGCTCAACCGGTGAGAGAGGAGAGACTGAGATTGTTGCTTGAGCAATAAGTGGCAAGAAAAATTGGAGGCGAGGGTGGAGGAGGAGGAGGAAGAAGATAGGTCGAAGGTGCCACTGGTGCGCTGCTATTGCTGGTGCGTTGCTGGTGTCACTGCTGGTGCGCTGTCGATGCTGCTGCTGGTGCCGTGTTGGTGCCGTTGTTGGTGTGGGTCTTTGAGGAAGAAGAAGACGAAGACAAGCCTTCCCTCTCTCTCAATTTGGGGATTAGGGTTTCTAAGTTGGGGGAAAGATGCCAAACAGCATCATTTTGGTATTTGGATGCTGACTCAACTCTCTGACGAGCCACGTCGGCTTCAAAATTTAATTAAAAAAAAAGGCTACATCGGATTTCCGACCAATTTCATCGGCGTTGGCACTGAAATGATCATTTTTCAAAATTTTTGACACTTAAGTGATCCGACGGAAACTTTTGGCACCAAAGTGAGCGTCGTACACAACTTTTGGCACTGATAGTGTACTTATCCCGCCAAAAAACGTCATAAACCTATTATATTAATTTGAACTAAATCCTAAATCATTTAATTAAACTAACTTAGTTCTAAACATTTTTCCTTTGTACTAATTAAGTCCATCAAGCAAATATTGATATGAAATCACTTACATGAATATTGAGCATTCTACGTGGTATGATCGATGCTGATATGAACAATTTTGGTAATTTCTTATTATATTTTCAATATATATATTGTTCTTTTGTTCTTTTCTTTCTTTTTCATTCTTTCTCCACCAATCACCAGGCCTTAATGATGGCTAGCGGCAGGCCTAAGATGATGATCGATGAGGGTTGTCCTTAGAGGGCTTAAGCGAGGTCAACACCACTAGGATTGGCGAGGGGCAACCTTGCCAGCCTCGAGCGAGGACAAGTCTCACCAGAGGCAAGCAAGGGCCAACCTTGTTGGGATTTGGTAAGAGGTGACCTTGCCAGCCTTAGACAAGTCTCACGTCACAAAACTTGGTGAGGTCAAGCCTCACCCGAAGCTAGCAAGGCCAACCATCACTAGTCATTGTCTATGGCCGATCCCTGATCTCTTTCTCCCAACCAAACCATGAAGTCTGCCATCGAATCCATCTCGATATCATTTTATATCAAGATGGGTCCACCAAGTATCCTTCTACATCAAGATATCTCAGCTCCAATTTGCATCAACACCCAACTTCATCCCTGGTCTCTTTCTCCCAACTGAACCATGAAGTTTGTCATCAAGTCAGCATTGTTCCATCCCCTTAATCCAAGTATCCTCTTTCATCAAGATATCTTAGTTTGAATTTTCATCAACGCCCAATTTCATCTCTAGTCTCTTTCTTCCAACTGAACTATAAAATCTACCATTAGGGCTGTGTTATTAAACCACAAACCCACTTGCCCGGAAATCACACTAGTCACTAGATTCCATTGAGCCAGCTTAACTTCACCTCAACGCCACCAACTTAGAAACCACATTGGCCATCAGATTCCTTCCTCAAGAAATTTATCACATACCATAATAAGATTAGAAGCTCACCAATCTGCCATTGGCTTTAATACTATCTGTTGAGTGTGCAATATATTGATACCTATATTTAGGGAGATTGTCAAGAGGGTGCTCAAGTCTGAACCCATCAATATATTCAGTCGGACACACTACTTACCAATGTGAGGCTTTTCTAAAAATATTCATATCTGTGTCAAGGCTACGATCAAGCAAAGACGAGGTCTTGAGACCTCATTGACCCTTGATGAGGCTTGACCTTACCCGACCACCACAAGGTCTATCTCGCCATGGCTAGGCGAGGCTTGATCTCGCGATGGTAAGGAATGGTTGTCGGCGACCGGCTAGAGGAGGAAGAAAAAGAAGAGATGAAAAAAAGAAAAAAATAGAGAAAAATCTTATAAAATTAATAAAAAAATTAAAAGAAATTCGTAGTCACAAAAAAATTTGAGAATCGTGTCAAACGTATTTTTGTTCGTTTTATTTTTGGGAATGGAAATTATGTACAGTTATCAAACGCGTTTGAATACTCAAAAACTCGTTCAAAGAAATAAAGAGCAAAAACTATTTCTAAGTAAAAATTAATCTTGAAAACAGAATAATTGCCAAACATGCCCTTAATGGCCTTCTTTCATTTCCTCTTTGCTCGTCACATACTGTTCATAATCTTCCTCTTCATGCCACATCTCATTTGCGACCACCCAGAGTCTCTTGCCACCGATATGACCTCCATCACTGCTCCACATTAGTGGAGACCGCTTCATGGCCAATATGTTTAACAGTGGGATAGATATGGGAGTTAAGGAAAATTTGAAGGTTCTTTTTTAGGACAAAAAAAATTCAA
Organism: Eucalyptus decipiens; assembly: GCA_014182575.1. Lineage (NCBI taxonomy): Eukaryota > Viridiplantae > Streptophyta > Magnoliopsida > Myrtales > Myrtaceae > Eucalyptus > Eucalyptus decipiens. Next base: position 12,817,001 of record CM024613.1, on the reverse strand, counting down.
GATAGAATTGGGATTAAAACTAAAGTTTTGGATTTTTTTTTTTATAGAATTAGGCCGTTTATTTATTGAAAAGTTTAATGTACCTTGCGTGGAACTTGAAGTATGAGCATGTGGCCATTTTTGTTTGGATCATACGAAAACTTGTCCTGGATACATAAAATTATGTATAATTAGCTAATTATTTACAACTAATTATTTTGTGTAATTTTGCTTTCTCTTGTTCTCATACGTAAAAGAATGCAGTTGACTTCATACGCTATCTCTTGGACGCGTATGATCACGTTCTCTCTCCTCATATGCATATGTAATTTTCAAGATCGTAGTTGCTTGGAGCATTGAAAAAATTCTAACTTAAAACCCATAGGTCACCCACTTGAGTTTCACAATGGCCACCCCCACAAGTCAAAAGTCTAAGACTCAATCAATTCATAGGATTTGAATGCTATTTCATTGGTTTTAAGGTACCATCTCTACATCAATTATAACTATCATAGGTGATGCCTGAGGGCAAATTTTGTTCATTGATAACTAAACTTATCTTGCTCCCCGGTTGACAAGACCTTACCAACCGGGGATTTGTGGCCAAGATTGATCAAGGGCTGAATTGAAACTGATCTAGCCATTTTGGTTATAGACCGACTGTAGATGGAACTCGACTTCTAGACTCAATCAATTCATAGGATTTGAATGCTATTTCATTGGTTTTAAGGTACCATCTCTACATCAACTATAACTATCATAGGCGATGCCTAAGGGCAAATTTTGTTCATTGATAACTAAACTTATTGTGCTCCCTGGTTGACAAGACCTTACCAACTGGGGATTTGTGGCCAAGATTGAACAAGGGCTGAATTGAAACTGATCTAGCCATTTTGGTTATAGACCGACTGTAGATGGAACTCGACTTCTAGACTCAATCAATTCATAGGATTTGAATGCTATTTCATTGGTTTAAAGGTACCATCTCTACATCAACTATAACTATCATAGGCGATGCCTAAGGGAAAATTTTGTTCATTGATGACTAAACTTGCTCCCCGGTTGACAAGACCTTACCAATTGGGGATTTGTGGCCAAGATTGAACAAGGGCTGAATTGAAATTGATCTGGCCATTTTGGTTATAGACTGACTGTAGATGGAACTCGACTTCTAGACTTAATCAATTCATAGGATTTGAATGCTATTTCATTGGTTTTAAGGTACCATCTCTACATCAACTATAACAATCATAGACGATGCCTAAGGGCAAATTTTGTTCATTGATAACTAAACTTATCATGCTTCCCGGTTGACAAGACCTTACCAACTGGGGATTTGTGGCCAAAATTGAACAAGGGCTGAATTGAAACTGATCTAGCCATTTTGGTTATAGACCGATTGTAGATGGAACCCGACTTTATTCAGTGTGCACGCCTCTTCACTCATTCATAAGGTTTCGATGCGTGTCCTCTTTATGTGGACCTCACCACGCCAAATCAATACTCGCCAAAAGTACTAAACACCCATCCTCTCTCTCTCTCCTCGGACCAACAGCCACTGTTGGCCACGCTCAATCGACGACTTGGTGACGAAGGTGACGTTGCCCTCTTTATGGTTGTGATAGAGAACTTCAAAAATCAATGCCTTATAATATGTCTCATGTTTTGACCCAAAAATAAAACATCTCATTTTTCAACGTCTGCAAAACATTAATTGTCATATTTAATCATAAAAATGTTTTCCAAGGGTAACTTTTACAAGTCAAAAATATCTTATGTGTTTCTCTCTTAAGAAGACGTTGCGTCCAAACAGTCGTCGATAAAACCTATAAAATCATTTTATAATAATGTTTAACAAATGCCACAAAAGCTGTAAGAGCTAAAACCACCAATGATAAATCCCAAGAGCATTTTCAGTTTGTCATCGTATAATAACTTATTTACAAAATTGATTTACAGATTGGATGACCTCTAAAGTCCTAATTAAAAAATATGTTCTGAGTAACTCAACGAATGAGCCATATGATATAGCTAGAACGAGTACCTAGAGGGGGGGTGAATAGGTATAAAACGATTTTTACTTAAATCACACAATTGTAGACAATCGATGGATATTAACGGCAATCAAAAGACTGAGAGAAGGGATAAGAGAATTGAACACAATGATTATAGTGGTTCGGCTTTAGTTTAAGCCTACGTCCACTCTTCCGCACCGACACCTATTGGCTGGATTCCACTATGAACAAAGAAGTGTTACGGCGTTGTTCTTCCTTGATTAAGTGATGTAGATGATCTACCACACTTGCTCAAGATACCACTAAGTATAAACACTCTTTTGTGTGTACAATTTTGCTCGAATGAATCGACCAATATCAAGGAACTTCGAGACTGGAATTCGTCTATCGAGCATGCACCGAAATAGCTTGAATGTCTTCCTTTTATACTCCTTCATGCCATCATACCCGTTGGCACTTACCAAAGGAATTCCTCCAATCTACCCGTTGGACGGAATCAATTAAGGAGATCTTTCGAGCTATTAAAGGAACTTGACGATAGCCCATCAATCCTGTTCGCCCATACAACCAGGATCTTGGTTTCCAAGAATAGAACTTTCCAAGATTACTTCGTCAATCATCGGATCTTTGAATAGAAAGAATCCGTTAGCTTAACCCAGCCAGGATATCTTCTCCAGAGAATAGGACTATCTCCTTAACCAAACACCAGGGTTCTGAATAGCCTTTCGACACTGGATTAGAAAACTGTCAATGAGAATATCTTTAAGTCTTGAGTCTTGATGTCCAACTTTGTCTTCGGACTCTAAACGAAAGACCGTAAAGGTCCGGACCCAGACTAGACCGAAAGAAACGTTTTGTCAGCTTCAAAATATTATGGCAGGATTTCTCCAACAATCTCCCCCTTTTTGATGGTGACAAAACTTTCTTGTAGATTTGAACAACTTTGACCTGCAAAATATTACTCAAGTAATATGGTTATCTCATAAGAATTAATAAAGAACAACCAGACTCTGCATCCACAGGAAGATTGGTTAGTCCTTCACAAGTAAAACCATATAACAATACTTGATGTAACTGCAAGCATTCAGATATCAAAATCCACACTTAAATAAGACCAAGTCTCAAGTTCAAGCTTACAATAAGCACATAAAAGAAATAGAATTTAAAGTTCAGAGTTCAAAAGGTTCAGAGTTCAAAAGTTTCAAAGTTCAGAGTTCAAAGCTGGCTATTTCTCCCCCTTTTTGTCATCATTAAAAAAAGGTGAGAAAGTAGTCAATTTTGCTTGGGAATGCGAACGATCTGAAAATCTCCCATCGATTGAACTAATCCTTCCAGCCTCTTCAAGTCTTCCCTTAGATGAGCTACCTCTTCTCCTTTGGCATTGGCTTGAATTTGAAGATAGAGATCTTTGATCTGATCTTGAAGGGAAACAGAAGATGCCTTTCCAGCATTCTTCAGGACTTGAATTTCACAGTCCAAAGCATAGATTTGACCACGCATTTCCAGAAGGATATCAAGTATGCGACGAAAATCTGCCGAATTATCCGTCTGTGTACTGACATTTGCTCTGTCTGATGGAGTAAACGCAGACGAAGGATCTTCTGTGAAATCGCGCAGTTTCGATGTTGATGTATCATGACCTTCTCCAAGCTTTTGAACATCTTCACGAGGAACAGATGTAGACTTTCTATGCTCAACTCCTCCCCCGTTTCTAATGCTTCTCCCCCGTTTCGAAAGCCTCGGATGGGAAAGAATGAGGGTCAATCTCGTAGCATCTTGAAAATCTTCATCTTTATCTCGCAGACTTTTCTTTGGCTGCCTCCTCTTCTTCTTCAGCTTCTTTCTCTGCTTCTTCTTTCTCTGTCGCTTCTCTCTCTTTCTCTTCTTGCTATGCTCTTTCTTTCTCCTCTTCTCTAGCCTTTTCTTGTCTCTCTTCTTCTCTCTGATTTTCCTCTGCTTCTTTCTCATTCTCTTGACGTTCCGTTGATTCAGATACAGAACGTCTTCTCCTTATTAATGCAGAAATAGTGCAATCTTCCTCTTCTTCTTCTTCTTCTTCTTCTTCTTCATCCACCAAGAGTCTCCTCTTTTGCTTTTTGGATGGTGGATTGATTTGCTCCTTTCCTTTTCTTTTGGATGCCGAAGGTACTGGAGATTTCATTTTGAACTGCTCCATTTCCTTTTCAAGTTCTTTCAGACGCATTTTAGTCACCATTCGCAGACCCACCACCATTTTATCACATGGTCAAACACACAGAGATTGTGGGGGCTCAATATTCAAGTGTCTGAAGATCTTGGTCACAAGCCTTGCATAAGGCAGTTGTCCCTTGTCCTTCACCATTGCTCTATACATGTGAAAGAGAATGATGTGAGGAAGAGAGAATTTCTTCCTTTGATGATTGCATACATCAATTTTGCCTCCGAATTTGACACATCTGTCTTTGATGTTGATTTCTGCCTAAGACAGTTGATGACAATTTTGTGCAGCAAAATGTTGATAGCACGCATTCTCGTGTAGACAATTTTCCCTTCTGTACTGTTGCCTTTCACAAGATCCAGCATAAGACGAGCACTGGAAACTTTAATTGGTTGATATGATCCTCTCTCTACTCCAATGATATCAGCCAACATGTCCACATCTACTATGAAGTCTTGATCTCGGACACTAAAGGACATTCTATTCGCATCCAAAAAGCTAAGATTCGAATAGAAATATGCAGTCAGTTGAGCATATCCTTCAGTAGTGTCAGAGCAAAATTGCTCAAGTTGCAGTAGATCGAACTTCTCCCTTAAATTCACATGAATAGCATCCAGAAAATCAAAATCAACGCTTCTAGGGTTTATCACCCCTCTCTTCAACAGCCTGAAAAACAAATTCTCCTCCTTCTTTGGATTTAAACAAACCCATCCTCTTTCCTTTCACCTTTGCAGCAACACCCAATCTCGGTTGAAAATCATAGAACATTTTATCATCGTCATTTCCATCGGAAGGAGTCTCGTCTCCCGCCACACGAGGATCACTGGGAATACTAGCAAGTGCTTCCTCTCCCTTCCTCTAAGAGCAATTCCCAACTCCTCCATTTGTCGCAGAAAAAGATACTCATTCCCATAGTTCTTACTTTTGAGAAACTCATTCACGTGGTTCAACGGAGTTCCTATGCTTTTCAAAGCACGATAGAGTTTATAGATAAAAGAGGGTTTTTGTATTCTTACAGGGCTCGCATCCTCGATTATCTCATCCTCTTGATGATGACCCGCACTTTGTGGGGTAGATGGAGAAGAATCACGTGCTGGAGAGCGAATCGGGCTCATGCCGACTGGATAAGTCATCTTCTTCGGTGAGATCAACATGGGTAGGACCCTCTCTTGCTCTTTGTGGTCCCCGCTTGCAATCCTTGAGGACTTTCTTGAAGAAGACATCTTTCTTTGACACTGAGAGATTTCTTTAATCGATTTCCCAAGAAAAGTTGACAACTTTCTCGAGTTTGAATACGAAATGGAAACGAGATTGAGAGAAAAATGCTTTTCGAGGGTTTAGACGATAGAGAGAAGAAAAACTGTTTATATTTAGCTCGTTTCAAAAAGGAAAAACTAATCGGTACGAAGGAAAGTGAACCGTCGTATTTTTAAAATCAATAACTGCCATTTTTAATAGAAGTTATATTTTTGAAAAGACACGATTCCCTTTTTCTCGGTAATTATAAATTTGTTAAGTAATCATACCTTTTCGAGACATAATAAATTAACAACTTACAGTTAATACCCATGAGTCTGAGTCTGAGTCTGAGTCCGAGTTTGAAAGTCTCGAGAGTCGCTAGACTTTAACTTCCTCAAGCTTCAAAATGTTGAGACTCGGAGCGAATAAAATCGAATTGATTTTTCTCCAAAGGCTTTGTGAATATATCCGCCAATTGACTCTTTGAATCAACAAATTGAATCGAGATTTCTCCATTTTGAACATGATCTCTAATGAAGTGATGTCGAATCTCTATATGCTTTGCTCTTGAGTGAAGAATTGGATTTTTAGTGAGATTTATTGCACTTTGGTGCTATCGCATTTGATTTCGTGCAAGAGTCTTCAATTCCGAAGTCTTGTAGCTGTTGTTTAATCCACGAATTTGTGAACAGCAGCCAAGGGCTACATACTCGCTTCGTTGTTGAAAGAGCCACGCTGCTCGCTTCCTTGAAAACCAAGATACGATCCCGTTTCCAAGCAACCGGCACGTACACGAAGTACTCTTTCTATCAACTCTGCAACCTGCTAGATCTGCATCTGAATATCCCAGGAAGATTAAAGTCTCCCTTCTTTGGATACCATAGACCAATGCTTGAAGATGAAGTAACGTATTTAATAATACGTTTTGCAGCAGACTTGAGATGAGATTCTCTAGGATCTGATTGAAACCTAGCACAGATACAAACGCTTAACAAAATGTCAGGTCTAGAAGCAGTAAGATAAAGAAGTGAACCGATGATACTCCTGTATAATTTTTGATCAACTTTCTTTCCTTCTTCATCTTTGTCTATCTTCAAGGAACAAGACATTGGTATGTCGGTCTTTTTGCACTTTTCAAGCCCAAATCTTTTGACAAGATCATTAGCATATTTTTCTTGATAAATGAAAGTTCCTTCCTTCAATTGTTTAATTTGAAGTCCAAGAAAGAATGTTAACTCTCCCATCATACTCATTTCAAACTCATCCCGCATAGACTTAGAGAACTTCTTACATAGACTTTCATTAGATGATCCAAAAATAATATCATCTACATATATTTGAACAATTAAAAAGCTTTTGTTTTCCTTTTTGATAAATAAAGTAGTATCAACTTTACCTTTAACAAATCCATTTTGTATTAAAAACTTACTGAGTCTGTCGTACCACGCTCGAGGTGCTTGCTTTAAACCATACAAAGCCCTTTTCAATCTGAAGACTGAGTCTGGCTTCTTTGGGTCTTCAAACCCAGGAGGTTGTTCCACATAGACTTCCTCATGGATAAATCCATTCAGAAGGCACTTTTGACGTCCATTTGGAATAACCTGAAATCTTTATAACAAGCAAAAGCAAGCAACAATCGAATAGCTTCTAACCTTGCTACTGTGCGTAAGTCTCATCATAGTCTATCCCTTCTTCTTGCGTATATCCTTTGGCTACGAGTCCGGCCTTGTTTCGTACGACTTTACCTTTCTCATTCATCTTGTTTCGAAAACCCATTTGGCTCCAATAACAGTTTTACCTTTTGGTTTAGGTGTCAATTCCCGACATCATTAATGATAAACTGTCGAGCTCATCTTGCATAGCTTCAATCCAGCTTTCGTCGGACAAAGCTTCTTCTATGCTTTTTGGTTCAATTTCAGAAATGAGAGCTACGGCACTAGACTCTTCACGCCTTTTGGATCTGTGCGAATTCCTTCATTAAGTTCGCCAATAATTAGATCTTTGGGATGACTGGACTTATGCTTCCAGTTACTGGTTGATTTATCTGACTGATGATCCCTTTCTTTGCCCGAGTCTTCAAAAATGGTTTGATGCTGGTCTTCCTGAAATTGTGATGCCTCTTGAGTTGAAGACTTTGGAGAGGTTGGAGCAAGATCAGACTCTTCATGATGAGTCTGATTGGATTCATCTTGAACTGAGTCTTGAAATTTGACATTCATTGATTCCTCCACAGTCTGACTCTTCTTGTTATAGACTCTGTAGGCTTTGCTTGATGATAAATATCCAAGGAAGATGCCTTCATCTGATCTTTCTTCAAACTTACCAACATTATCTTTTGCATTTTTCAATATAAAGCATTTGCAACCGAATACATGAAAGTATGAAACAATGGGCTTCTTACCTTTGAATAATTCATAGGGGGTTTTCTTTAAAATAGGTCTTAAAAAGACTCTATTAAAAAGACTCTATTATAGCTAGAATGAGTACCTAGAATGGGGGTGAATAGGTATAAAACGATTTTTACTTAAATCACACAATACTAGACAATCGATGGATATTAACAGCAATCAAAAGACTGAGAGAAGGGATAAGAGAATTGAACACAATGATTATAGTGGTTCGGCTTTAGTTTAAGCCTACGTCTACTCTTCCGCACTGACAGCCTATTGGCTGGATTCCACTATGAACAAAGAAGTGTTACAAATATGTTGTTCTTCCTTGATTAAGTGATGTAGATGATCTACCACACTTGCTCAAGATACCACTAAGTATAAACACTCTTTTGTGTGTACAATTTTGCTCGAATGAATCGACGAATATCAAGGAACTTCGACTGGAATTCGTCTATCGAGCATGCACCGAAATAGCTTGAATGTCTTCCTTTTATACTCCTTCATGCCATCATACCCGTTGGCACTTACCAAAGGAATTCCTCCAATCTACCAGTTGGACGGAATCAATAAAGGAGATCTTTCGAGCTATTAAAGGAACTTGACGATAGCCCATCAATCTGTTCGCCCATACAACCGGGATCTTGGTTTCCAAGAATAGAACTTTCCAAGATTACTTCGTCAATCATCGGATCTTTGAATAGAAAGAATCCGTTAGCTTAACCCAGCCAGGATATCTTCTCCAGAGAATAGGACTATCTCCTTAACCAAACACCTAGGTTCTGAATAGCCTTTCGACACTAGATTAGAAAACTGTCAATGAGAATATCTTTAAGTCTTGAGTCTTGAGTCTTGAGTCTTGATGTCCAACCGTCTTTCAGACTCTAAACCGAAAGACTGTAAAGGTCCAGACTAGAGCGAAAGAAACGTTTTGTCAGCTTCAAAATATTCTGGCAGGATTTCTCCAACACCATACACAGAGCACCAACAAAAATTTAACTACATCCAAGCATTTCAGATTGAGTAGAACCGAAACAGAGGACAGGGGACTGGTGACCTCAGCCACAGCTTCATTTATTCACCAGGACTCGTCAAACAACGGATCTGGAATTCATCATACACAGGACAACTATGAAGATGACCACACACATGACCAAGTATAGCTATATCACAGCGAACCCATATGAGCATCTAAGCAGAGAAGCTATGGTGGGTACCTACTTTGCCAGAGCAGATGCTCCGAGCATCATTTGCAATAGACAGAGATAGAGAAGAGAAAAGAAAAGTATTCATGTGAGGAGAAACAGACAGCATTCACAGCTCCAAATAGAAATCAGACTCTGCCGCTAGCATTCAAGAATAGATCCATCATTGAGATCGGACATAGTTTGTACATGTACTCAGAGGAAAGGATTTCTTGGCAGGAAAATAAATCGCCTGTCATTAGCGACCAAAGTTCAAATAAAACTCATACTTATGCAAAGTTTCCACTGTGTTCGAACTTAATCAAGCATACCTGTTCTCGCCGGTCTACTTCATCTTCTGCACGGAAGAAGAAATAGAAGAGACCCGCCGGAGCACATAGCTTTAAAGTCAGGAAGGTTATGAACATAATTAAGCATTGTAGTTAAAGGACATCCCTGCACAAATGTGATGTTTCGCATATGCTGCTTAGACAAAAGAAGAAAGAAATAAGAAGCATTTTTTGCTGAGAAAACCTGCACATGCCAAAGGCCTACTCTCTCGAGAATGCAGCACTCAATTGGCAGGGCTCAATTTTCATGTTAAAGGAACCGGCAATGACTGTAAAACCTTCTTCATAGAACCATACACAAATCCTGCCCATTGTTGGCTAATCTGATCATGTTACTTGGCAACTCCCGTGTATCAGCTATCAAAATTCTACAAACTAGAAGTCTAGGACCCAAAATACTTGCCTAGCCACACACCCGGAACAGAATTTGAGAGTGAAGATTCTATTTGAGCACCCTTTGCTCTTTTTTTTTCTTTCCAAGTTCAGCATCTCAGACAATTTAGCCTTTAAGCTTTTCAAAACATGCTGACGTTTAAATGTAGCTCAACAATGTTTTCAAGCAAATCCAAACAAGAATCTATCCTAACATGAGTCAGCGGAAGAAATCATTTCTGAAGGTAACGGGAAGCAGATTTCACAATATTATCAAGGCACATGAGAGAACACAGGGCATTTGAGTCTTTCACATAAAGGTTTGATTCTCGATCTTGAGTTTCTGGCAACACAATAATATCCATGGCGGTGATACGAATGGGGACCTCTCTAAATGTGAATCTAGATGATATTTAGGCGTGCCTGTCTGATGAAGTACAGAAGCTTAGCTTTTTCACTTTGCCAGCACCATGACATACTAAGAAACAGAGATACAGAGCCTACTGCAGAACAAGCAATAACGAATCAGCAATGTATGTTATAGATGCCTCCATGCTTCAGTAGATTCCTCGAATGGATGTCTCGACCCTCTACACTAAATCCGAGTTGATTCACGTAGGTAGTACAAGAATGGATGAACTCCCCATGTCCAAATGCATCAATCACATTGGCAACACGAGATTTCAATACTGCAAATTGCCGTGATATCACGAACTAAATCGCATCTTCGCATTTTACTAGATTTATGAATGACCGAAGCTTTAGACAGAGGTTGTCGGCATTTCTCCAATCGAAATCAGAAGATTGCTCGAGCTCATGATCGCCAGAAAAACGCGCATAGTTTGGAAATGACGCATATGCAGATCATTCAAATACGCTGTTCAATGGTGCGAACGGGAAGAGCGAGAGTAGCAAAGACGATAGAGAGAGATTTGAACACGTCTCCGCATTTTTTAATAATATTTTATTTTATTTAATTTTTTTATTTTCTTTTTCCCTTTTTTTCTTTTTCTTTTTTTTTTCCTCCTCCTTCCTTTGGCCGGTCATCAGACTAAGGTGGTCACCTAAAGGCAAGCGGGGCAAGGGCGAGCTCGCCCAGCCACTTGCGAGGCAAGTCCCTACTAGATCTAGCTGTTGTAATTATGGTTATAATTATGGTTAATGGATCAACGAAAGCCAATAAATTAAGATACGTTTTTTCTATTCACATATCTTTTGGATTCATGAATTTCCTACATTCATGTATCTTTTAGTTCATGTATTTATTGAGTTCATAAATCTCTTGAATTCATGTATCTTTGGATACCTGAATCTCTTGGATTCACGTATCTCTTTATTCATGAATCTCGTGGATACACGTGTATATTTAATTCATGTATCTTTGTAGTACATGAACTAAAAAGCTCTATATATAGATAGGAACATAGAGCTTCATTGGGGTTTTTGGTTTTTGGTTTTTCTAACTCGATTCCAAAAGAGCTTTGATATACGTTTCAATTCTTCTGTTTTTTCTGGGTGTGCTGGTTCAATTGAACAGTTTGACTAAGTCCTGTTTGCATAGTGCTAATCCAAACATGTTCGAGGTGTTGTATCTTGGGAGGCATAGTTCGTGAATCTGCGGAGCACCATTAGTAGGAACTAATCGCCTTAAGGAGATTTGGTTATCCGTACCTCACCTCCAATTTTATGTTATATCTTATTTTCTTCTTCTCCAAGAGTTGTAAGTTTACATAAAAAGAAGAATATTATATAGTTGTTATCGTCTTCTCTACTTTCATGTTCTAATTTTGACAAACAGTGTGCTTTCTCTGGATATAATTTCCAACACTAGCAAGGTTGAGCCCAACCTCACCATTGATGGGCAAGTTCAACCTTGCCCAATCCGGTTAGGGCTCGCCTTGCCAATGGTTGGGTGAGTTCGACCTAGCCCAGCTCGCCACTAGCCAGCTGCCTTAGTTTGTTGACTGGCCTTCACCTTTGGACAGTCACCTTAGTCCAACGATCAACAAAAGGAAGAAGGGAAAAAAAGAGAGAAAAAAAATTGAAAAAAAATTATTAAAAAAGTCCATGTGAGCGTCGGTTGGATAGTCAATGTCCACGTGAGCACTAGCTGACTAAATTTGGTCGGGTGGATTAAATTGGCACAATTGCAAAAGGTTTAAAACTGAATTAGTACAATTGTGATAGGCTTAATTTTTTTTTTTTTTTTTTTTGGTAATTCTCCGGTGAAGGTATGTGTAGGCCTTTATGTATGTTGAGAAGATAGATAATGCCATGCATGATGTATGAAATTTATGTCGATTGGCACTATCTCGTACTTCTAAACAAGGCTTCAGGAGTGCAACAATTCCTAATACAGTATGAGAACACGACTTGAATGCAATTAGAATGCGTCAAGACAAATTTAACTCAATACACCACATAATATGAGTTAATTTGAAGCCAACATGAATTATAATGTTCTCATCCGTGTTTATTGAAACACATTTTGCAACGCATGCAAAATATAATACATTTTGTGTGGGCTTATTAATCCTAAATGATAATACTCTTGAGATTCATATGCAATTTAACTAATATATTTGTTTAGGGACTGTGCTCAATCCCTAATTTTCTTAATTTAGATGTCAACAAATAAATATTATTGTCCGGCATAACTAAATGTCACCTTTCATAAACTAAAAACAGGTTAAATGATTTATTGTGGTTAAAGATTTATCCTGCATAAGATATTACATGATTCGAGGAACCCTAAATGCTGTTGAAGTAAAGGATCATGGCTCCTATAGTAATTCTTACAAAAACAACAAGTCTTTTGAAAATGTCGTAGCAAATCAAGTACAAAATAATTATATTCGATTGAATAAGTGCCTTGTGTCAGAATTGAGGCATGTCTTTTATAAACTAAAAATGCGTTAATTGATTCATTGCATTATGAAGAAGGAGGCCACCCCAAAATTGAAGGGGAACGCACTCCACAACAGTTTGGTCCCCTCGTTAAGAATCCTCGTACCATTCCTCGTTGCGTGGTTAAGTCGCGGTCGTAAGGAATAAAAAAAAAAAACGTGTCCAACAGGTTGCATGCTGGCATGTGATTCCCATAACCTTTTCACTCCCTGTCTTCGTCGAAGCTAAGATTCTACTCTATCTCTACATATCAAATTATCCCTAACCCCCAAGCAATTCCAACAGATTTTTTTTTTTGGTGACCCGGGAACCATCGTACAGCTGGTAGTCGGCGGTGTAAACTCAAGGTGGATTGAGCCACCACCACAGACTCAGCCACAGGTGAGTCGAGTGAATGCAACGCCTCTGGGATTTGAATTTCTCCCATTCGTGAGGGAAAGAGAGCCCGAAGCCAGCTATGCCACCGCAAGCGGTGGTGCAATTCCAACAGATTTCGCGGCTGCTAAACTTGCAAAAAGAAAAATAAAAACTTAAAAATTGGAGACGTCGCTTGTTACCATCAATTACCATCTTTTTATTTTGCCTTCAAGAGAAACAGTATACACAACATTTCTTGAGTCGCTATAAGGCTCTTGAGGTCTAAATAGTCATTGAAATGAAAAAGAACACATCCCGTCGTATGATCGGTTTACTATTAAGTCCATAATTAGAAGATAAATTCAAAGAAAGATGCTCCATTCAATAATTAAAGCATTGTCCTATGTGATTGAGAAACTTTAGAGAATCTATGGCTAATTTTCCTTCTAGAGATTCAATCTAGTTGTAGTTGAATCTACGCCATAACGATCATCACCCTCCCTCCCTTCATCAGTCATCTTTGCAAGCTCTTCTTGAAACCTTCGCATTGCTCTCTCCGGCAACATTATCGGCACCACAATCCCTTCCTCCCCCTTCCTCGTTCTGTACTTCACGTAAAAGCTTATCAATGGAAATGCGCCTGCAACCCCACCATATGCCGGCTTCCCCCACCCGAAGTGGGCCTCCTCGAACCCGACCTTGGTTGCGTCGGCCACTACGTAGTTCCAAACGGTCGTGTACTTCGGCCGTCCCTTAAAGACTAAGACGTCAATGGAGGACCTCACATATTCTTCGCTCACCCTTCGGCTTTCTTTACTAACTCAACCGCGCATTCCAGCGGACTGTTGCACAGATGGTTTTGCCTTCGAAAGTACCGTTGCATACATCGCCGTGTTCCCATAATAACTGTTGCGGTAGGGCGAGCGATCGAACAAAATATAAACGGAAGAAGAAAAATAAATCGGACACCGGATTTACATGGTTTGGTCGTAAAGACCTACGTCCACGGGGAGAGTAGCAGCGAATTTCACTATAGATCAAGCAATACAAGGAGATTACACACTCAAGTCACTCAAACACTCTCTCGGTGTTTCCCAAACCCCAAATTAACCCAAAACCCAACTCACGGCACAAAGTTACCATACGTTCAAGCTCAAAATACAATGCTCTACGTACACCTAGTTCACGTACGTACGAAATTGCGTATCTCTTCAAGCTTCTCGCGGAGGACTTGCGGCTTTGTTGATCGTGGAACGTGCAGCTTCTTAGGGTTTCACTAACTTCATGCAAGCCACTAAAAAAGGGGATTGAATTATGCTTTTATACGTGTGTGCCCAAGGTCAAACTTTTGACCTTGGGCCCACCTCCTCCTTAGAGCTTCACGTGCAGGATTCGTGGACTCCTTTCTCTCGGTTCTTCGTGTGGAGAAGCTTCACGCGACTTTCCTTTTTTGTTTCGTAAAGGATTCCGCAGCAAAGAGGAAACTTTCCTCACCTTTTATTTTATTTTATATTCCCTCTTTTGCGCAACTCAAAGGAGTCTAGCAAATCTCAAACTCGAGACATATTTTAACAATCTCCACCTTGGCTCGATGTTTGAGCCAAGTCTCAATCGCTTTGCAAAAATTCAAATTCTTCTGCTACTTTCCCATAGCCCCCGATGGGTTCAACCGCCACAGATATTATCGAAGTTCAAGCCTCGCTTGAATTTCGCCATAATCGAGGACATCATCAAAATACCAACTCCACATGCACCTTTAACTGTTCCACAAGAATTTTCCGACGCAACCTCCTTAACCGCAGATAAAGCAAAACCATTGTTGCATCCATATTTATCAGGAGATTGAATACGTACCTTGTTAATTTTAATAGTTACATCAACCATTGGCTCTATAGGCTCCACCTCGCTATGAGCACCATCTGTGTCGATTACTTTGCTAGAACCTGTATACGCTACCTCAGGAGTTTCTGGTCGCAACTTTATCTCAAGTTGAACACCGTTTAGATTCGTATTAACACTGCCACAAACACTCCTAGCCAGAAGTATCGGAGACTTGTCAAGGGTAACTTCTCTGCTATCAACAGGTAACTTTATATCCGGGCACCACAACTGATTGCCCCACTCACCTTGTTCATAGCCATGGAATATGCACCTTACCCTCCAATCAAGCTTACCATCACTCACTCGAAAATAACACGGGCAACCAAATATTCTAATAATAGAATAATTAGCAACGTTACCTGACCACACTTCTTTAGGAGTCTGTCATTCAATAGCAGTTGATGAGAATTTATTCACCAGGTAGCTTACTGTACTTAGCACATCAACCAGGAATCTCCTAGCCATACCAGCACTAGAGATAATTTTTCGGGCCATCTCTAGTAATGTTTTGCTCATTAATTTTGCAAATTGTTGTGATTTACTGGCACTAGTGCGGTGTTTCACTATACTATCTTTTATGCAGAATTTATTTGCCAGCTCTAAGCAAAACTCCATGCTATTGTCAGTTTGCATATGCTTGATCAACTTACCAGTCTCCGTCTCGATCAAAGCTCTTGACTGCGAGATCTTGACACCAGCATCAAACTTGTGCCTTGGCACAAACACCCAGGTCTTCTTCGAACAGTCAAAAAACTCTCGAACAGATGCATCCGACGTCTCCGGGGCAAAACTTGTCATTGTCTCACCTTGAAGTTTATATAGGCCATCGTGCTTGATTCCTTTCATTATCACCAGGACACCTCAAACAACCTTAAGAACTCCACCTTTTGAATAATACCTGCAACTAGCTGAATCTATGGCACCCAAGGAAATTAAGTTCTTTTTTAATTCTGGAACATGCCTCACTCCAGTCAATGTCCTCACCATACTATCATGCATTCTGATTTTAATATCACCAACACCCACAACATCGCACTCAGCGTTGTTCCCTAACTGAACTTTACCGCTACCCATGCACTGATAAGTGATAAACCAGTTTCTATTTGGTGCGACATGAAAAGAACAACCAGAATCCATAATCCATCCATCAAACGATGAATAATCAGTGATAGACAAGACATAATCAGCATTATCTGCTACAGTTGCAACATTATCTGTAGAATCAACTATAATTCCCTTACCCTTCTCATTCTTCAGCTTAAGGCAATCCCTTCTAAGATGCCCCCTCTTGCCACAGCTCCAACAGACAACATTAGCAATCCTAGATTGACTATGTCTGTTCATATTAGTACTACCATTACCCACACGTGTTACAGATCTTCCTCTATTTTCACCTACTAGAGCAGTATATATGGATTCGCCAGATTCTCTTCTATGAATGTCCTCACTCAAAATCAAATCTCGAACCCCATCAAACGTTAAACTTGTTGACTCAGATGAATTACTAACAGCAGTAATTGTAGTATTCCAACTATCAGGCAATGGGGATAATAGAATCAAAGCATGTACCTCATCTTCAAAATCAATCTCAACTGAACTCAATTGACTAACAATCACATTGAATTCATTGATATGATTTGCAACTGACGCACCTTCTTTCATCTTCAAGTTAAACAGATGTCGCATCAAACAGACCTTGTTGATCGCAGAGGGCTTCTCGTACATATCCGACATGGCTTGCATCAAATCAGCATTGGTCTTCTCTTTCAGGATGTTAAACGCGACGTTACGAGCCAACGTTAGCCGAATAACACCAATAGCTCGTCTATCCAGCAAATCCCAATTAGCTTGCTTCATCGTCTCTGGTTTCTCCCCAAATAAAGGCAAGTGCAGATTCATCTGGTAAAGATAATTTTCAATTTGAATCTTCCAGAAACTAAAATCCTTCCCATCAAATCTGTTGATTTTCACTTTTACTTCTTCTGTCGCCATCGATTCGCTTCAACTTAGCCAAGCCTGGCTCTGATACCACTTGTTGCGATAGGGAGAGCGATCGAACAAAATATAGACAGAAGAAGAAAAATAAATCGGACAACAGATTTACGTGGTTCAGTCATAAAGACCTACGTCCACGGGGAGAGCAGCAATGAATTTCACTATAGATCAAGCGATACAAGGAGATTACACACTCAAGTCACTCAAACACTCTCTCGGTGTTTTCCAAACCCCAATTTAACCCAAAACCCAACTCACGGCACAAAGTTACTGCGAGTTCAAGCTCAAAATACAATACTCTACGTACACCTGGTTCACGTACGTACAAAATTGCGTATCTCTTCAAGCTTCTTGCGGAGGACTTGCGGCTTTGTTGATCGTCGAACGTGCAGCTTCTTAGGGTTTCATTGACTTCATGCAAGCCACCGAAAAAGGGGATTGAATTATGCTTTTATACGTGTGTGCCCAAGGTCAAACTTTTGACCTTGGGCCCACCTCCTCCTTAGAGCTTCACGTGCAGGATTCATGGACTCCTTTCTCTCGGTTCTTCTTGTGGAGAAGCTTCACGCAGCTTTCCTTTTCTGTTTCGTAAAGGATTCCGCAGCAAAGAGGAAACTTTCCTCACCTTTTATTTTATTTTATATTTCCTCTTTTGCGTAGTTCGAAGGAGTCTAGCAAATCTCAAACTTGAGATATATTTTAACAATAACCATGAGGCACGCTGAGGCCTTGCTTGCCTCGCGCGTTGATCATGCGTGATAGGCGGATGGCATCGTCCGGCTCGATCTCGAGGGCGATCGTGCGGCACTTCCATAGGCGTGCCGTAAGTAACTTGTAGGTGGAGGATCTCGAGACTAGGTGGTGAGGAAGGCCTTTCTTGATTGACGCCACTTCGCGCGGGCCGAAAAAGAAGGATCTGTGTACCATGTTCTTGGGGTCCAACGTCACGGCAGCACCTCTGGCATTGTCGACCACGTCCTCGAACTCAGGATGCCTGCACGTCGCTTGCGGCAGGTCTCGGGCACAGAGTATTTCTCTCTGCCAAACAGGCAGCCAAGACGGCGCTTGTGCACCTCTTGCGAGTTCTGCAGCTGCCTTCAGGAATTGTCTAAGGCCAAGGGAATCGCTGATGGCGTGATTGAGCCAGATTCCGAGGATGAAGCCCCCGCATTTCAAATGGGTCACCCACAATTCGGAAGGAACTCAGTAAGAAACCACAAAAGTTACAGCAAGTTGATTTTTCAGAGCAGGAGGGCATATCTCTATTTCATTACAGTTGATAACCTAAACCAAAAACAGAGGGCACCCAATGATGCCACCGGAGCCAGCCACATCGCACAGCACCTCGTCCACGAAGCCACACGGCAGCCTCATGGAGTCGCCAAGCTCCTTGAGGTTGACGTCGGCATTGGCCTCAACGAACAGGATCCCCTCGCCAGTGCAGTCCGCCATGAGCTTGCGGTTCGGCCGTTCCTGGATACACCCTGCCATCGGGTAGTAATACACGAGCGCCTTCCCGAGCGCTTCCTTGATGACTTTCGCCAGGTGTTCTCGGCCTCTTATCGAGGGGCTGCTAATGTAGAAGAAAAGGAAGTGAATTTGAAAGCGAAGCCCCTCCTGGTCGTCCAGGTCCGAGAGCAGCTTGAGTTCGTGTGGCGTTGCTTTCGACGAGGAGATCAACTCCGATTTGTGGCGGTTCACGGATAGTTGTGCCGGAGAGCAAGGTGGTAGTGAAGCTATTTTTGTGTTGACAGATTGAACAATTTAGAAAACTTGAGAATCGTTCACGGTATATATGGGGGAAAAAAGGTGATTTAATATGGGCCTAGGAAATTGGTGACTTTTATTTTGTTTTTTAATTTAATTTTGATCCTGTTTAACGCATGGAGTTTTTTTTTTTTTTAAAACTAATTCGGAAGGCATTAAAAAGTCATAAACCTATTGTGTTGATGCGAATTCCATCCTAAATCATTTAATTGAACCAATTTAATTCTAAACCTTTTGCGTTTGTATCAATTAAGTCCATTCAACGAATTTTGGCTAGACATAGTTGACGTGTTGGCCGTCCAACTTGGCGTAACCGATGCTATCGTTGACAATTTTTATAATTTTTTATAATTGTTTTTGTAATTTTTTTTATATTGTTGTTTTTGTTCTTTTCTTTCTACTTTTTTATTTTTCTTTTTCTTTTCTTCTCCACTAGTCGCCAAGCCTCAGTAATGGCTAGTAACCGGCCGAAGGTGACAATAGATGAGGGTCACCCTTATTGAGCTCAGGCGAGGTCAACACTGCTAAGATTTGATAAAGGGAGACCTCACCAACCTCAAGCAAGTACAAGTCTCGTCAGAGGCCAAAGTTCACGCTAGTGATTTTCAGCTAAAATTAGTCAATGAATTCAATTGGCAAAGATGTAGAATGTTTCGAAGTAAATTGGTCTATTTGAAAAGTTTATAATAAAATTGACATAAATGCAATAGATTTCAAACTTTGATAAAGAATCAAACTTTAAATTTAGTCCAAATTCTACCTAGAACTATTTTTCTATCTCAAGAAAGCCTCCAACTTTTACTCAATTTCTAAATTTATCCCTCATTAATCTTTCATCCAACATTATCAACTCTCTGCAAGCTCACGAGGCATTGAATCTTTGTTTTTCATTTTCTGTTCTTTTAGGAACTTTTTGGTAACTAACCAATTCTAGATTATTTCTATTCTTTTGCTTATTGAACAAAAAAAAAAAAAAACATTTAGCAACATTAGTTAATTTTTCTACTACCGAAAATAGATTTGCTCTTGAGAATATTTTGGAACAAAATCAAGAAGTAGAAAAAAATTGATTATTTGTTTCCAGAAACAATTCTAGAATTAAGCTATTTTTACTTTTTCTCTTTTCTTTTCTTCTTCTTCCTCCTCTAGCCAGTCGCCAGGCTTGGCGATAGCCTACGATTAGCTAAAGATTTGGTCTCAGAACCTCGCCAACTCTTGGCGAGGCTTGATAATTTTTTTTTTCTTTTCCTTTTTATTTACTTTTTCCTCGCTTGGCCATTGTTGAGCCTTGTCAATGGCTGATCTCACACCCTAAATCTCGAGTGCACGCACATCCCTTGGCGGTTGACAAAAATTTGCGACATCCCATGACGCATCGCCGACCTATTCGTTTTATGCACATACCTAAGTGAATTAAATAAACCCCATACAACAATCAAACATGGGATAGAAAAAGCAAAACTGTTGAACCTAAATTTCGCCATTTTACTTAAGACTTAAGAGTATTAAAAGTTAGGAATTAGTTGCTTAAAAAGAAAAGAAAATTAAAAAAAAATTAAAAAAAATTATTATTTAAAAAAACACTTAGGGTATCGGGTTGGGCAGGATCTAGCCTTGTCCTAGCCCGCCGCCCGCTTCCCTCTCCCCTATGCGGCTGAGGCCCATTTTCCCCCTCAACCCAGCCCAGCTCCTTTCTCCTTCGGCTCGGCCCGTGCCCATCCTTCCTCCCTTGGTGTCTTGCACACGACCTGTAGAGCAGAAGAAAAGGAAGACCAGCGACAGAGAGCAAGGGGACAGCCAAATCAGGGGACGATCGGTTGGAGACGATCGGCTGGAGTTGGTGGTCGCGGATCAAGCCGACAAGGGCAGCTGGCACGGCAAGAGGCCGAGCGCCCATGGAGAGAAGAAAAGGAGCGAAGGAGGACTCACGAAGGGGAAGTGAGCATGAAGAGAGAAACAAAGAGAGAAATCCAAAAAAAAAAAAAAAAACAAGAAGAAGGAAAACAAGCCGGAGAAGGAGCCAAGGAGCCCCGAAACATCCAGCTATTGTCGGTGAACTGCCGACCGCCATTGTAGTCTTTGGAGCTCAGCAGCATAGAGAAGGAGAGAATAGAAACGGAGAAGAAAAGGGGGAGCCGGGGAGCAACAGGAAAAGAAAACCGGAGAGGTGACCGGAGATGCCTTGCCACCGGTGAAGAGCTGCCCAGAGATGCCCAACCATTTCTACCACCGCCAACACCTTTGAAAACCAGGTTGGCATTTTGTCGAGCACCCTGCGTGCGCCTTTAGAACCGAACCAGCCGGAGCTCCCCCAACCGTTTCAAGTGAGCTTTGGCCACCACCCATCCCCTTACTCTATTCGCTCGTGGTCCTACCTTGTTTCTTTAGACCCCAGATTCGCATGTGGGCCTTAGCTGAGCTCGAGGCCTCAAGATCCGCAGTGCACATCGCCTGTTCGGTGAAATGCCCCATTGAAAGCCGCCCCTGTTTTTCATTGTTTATGGCCCTCTCGCGCCTCTCTCTCTCTCTCTCTCTCTCTCTCTCTCCCCCTTCTACGTTGATTAGGTCGGGTTGGGCCAGATCACAAATTTGGCCCACTTGGCCTTTGTTTTCGATTGGACCCTTCAATTGGGCCCAATCTGAATTTAGTGAAGGCCCGATCAGGACTGGTTGGGCCTAAGCCAACTAGGCCCGACCAGCGTTGACTAGGCCGAACCCAGTCCTACCCAAAAAAATTATTATTTTATTATTTAAAAAAATTAAAAAGACTAAAAAAATTATTTAAAAAATTAATTTTTTTTTTTGAAAATGCAAAAATAGTAGGGTTTGGTTAGGAATTGCTATGTATTGCATTTTTAGTGTAATTAGGCATTTATTTGCTGGTATATTGATTATATCGCATGTTTAGTTTGCATACTTTATTATGTTTAATTGCACGTATTTAATTTTATGGCAATTAGGATCTTGATAGCTATAATTATTATTTTAATGATTACGCACTCACATGATCATCTCATATATTAGTGGATAGGTATAATATCAATCCAAACTGCCTGTAATTTTTTTTTTTAAAAATGAACAAAATTACATACCGAAAGGGCACTAATTGATCAATTAGTGTAATCAAGTCCTCGACCCTAGATTCTCTGGTTGCGTAGGAAGCGAGATACACTCCCATGCTTCACTTGGTTTCTAGCCGACCTCAATAGGCTAGTAGCGACTCCTTTTTACAAAATTCTTAAAAATACCCCAACTTCACGCGAAGTATGGGCTTGGGAGAACCCGCGCCTAATCATGAGCCATAAGCCCATCCTTTAGGCAATACCCCTAAACTTATTCCCTCCCCCCGAGGGTAGGTCGCGATAGCTTGGTGACTCCATTGGGGACTTAGTTTTAAACTTTAGCAAACTTAGTAAAAAATTAATCTTATTCAAAAATATTTTTGTTTGGTAGCGAGGATTCTAGGTACGCCCCTAACATTAAAGGCATTAAATGTTCTTGTAGAATGTAAGGTATAAGGGGAAGTGTTTGCTCACATTTATCTTGCAGGAAGGTGTAGGAATGTATGGTTTATTTTTTATGTACGGAGTGTTATTTGCCTATGAATTGTTGTGCATGTATCCTTTGCATTGCACTACACCTTAGCACACACAACCTGCCGCTGAACCTGGGCCGCATAGGATTTCTTAGGATGGTGTCGAGATGGATACCGCTCCGACTACGATCATGTACGAGCTGCCCATCTCGACTCCGAAATTTCTTCCTTAATGTCAAGAGTTACCACCCCGATCGACAATCATGCGACACGGGTGGACTCTTTGACAAAGCTAGAGTCATGGGAATCCTAACCTAACCGTAACCTTGTTGGTTCAATCCGATAAACCCATGTCTTCATTTTGAGCTGTATAGATTAGAAATCGAACCACATCCCATTTGTATGTTTATGTAATTAAAAAAAAAAAAAAAGAAGAGAGAAAAGTCTTCCCCCACTGTAAGTATCATTCTTTTTTTATTTGCTTTTTAAATTGAATTTTCATCTTGAAATTTGCAGAAATCAATTGAATTACCCTCAGTGATGTAGGCTTACCATTGAAAATTTGGCAATCACTCTTGAGAAGTGAACATTGAATGCAAGTTCTAAACACTTTGATTTGGCCTTGCTGAACGTGACTTTTTTTAAAATTTTCAATTATGGGCTCAAAACCACTTTTTGTTTAGAAAATTCTTTCAAGTCAAGATTATATTTTGAGGCGCCAAAAAAAAAAAAATTGAGATCATATTTTTGATCGAATTCTTCCTTTCTCACATTTTGGGATTGAAATTCAGATAATATTTTGTGTATAGATTTCTCAAAAAAAAAGTCATTTCATTTTTATAGGAGTAAAATCATAAATCAATCTTTAAGAAGTCATTTTCACTTTTGCATTAAACTTTTGGAATGGAGTGAATATTCGATTGATAGTCGTTGATCAATCTTTTAATGATGCCCCTTCTCTTATGATAAAATCTTGGCAAAATACTAAAACCTCGTAATAAGGACTATGGGGCATGTACCGTTGCCTCGATTTTAATGTAAGAAGCAACCTCATTGAGAGATCATTTTCTCTCATTCACGTATTGACATTGTCATCTTTTTTGCAGATTATGCGCGATGCTCCTTGACATTCTCATTTTTGACCACATAAAAAATGAATTCTAGAGTTAAGACAAGAGTTGATTTTTACTCTTATCTATACAAGAGTTTCTTGTATTTTATCATTGTTCTTATTCTTGTTAAGAATTATGTTTTCCTTTTTGGGTTTTGGCTATGAATCCAATTGTTGCTTTTGTAAATCATGCGACTCACGTTTTTTTTTTTTATTGATGGAATTCGGTTTCATGAAAATCATCATTTTAAAAATAAATTCAGAAGTGTTTCAAGCAAAACTTTACCTCTACCTTGAAAATGAATTTCAAGAAAGCTTTGCTTAAGGCCCTCTTTTCATGTGGTCAGTTTCTTAGGTAGAATAAGGAGTTTATTTGAGACTGGCATTTGCCCCTTTTAAAAGATAAAAGTGTAGGTTCATGGAACTCGAGAAGTAAGTATGTGTCAAGGCATTGTCGGCACCAATCTTCCAATAGAGGTGGAACGAAGCTGAATTCCTTTCTAGGAAGTTTCTTTATTTGGAGATTGGGCATCACCATCACCATATTGTTTTTTACGAGTTTTATCAAGAGCCGCCTCATATGTTACTAAAAGGCTAGCACTAGGGCTCTTGCGCATTTTGGCAATTAAAGCATTTGAACATTTGGCCGTAAGAATTTTGCTGCATTCAACATTAAAGATTTGTGTTGCAAAATGCTACTTTGTTATTTGCTTTATCGTAAGGAAACGACGCAAATGCCTTAGGTGCCAAAATAGCCCATCGATCTCGTTCACTTTACATGATGAGACAAATGAAATGAGTTGCCAAGCATCCAAAAGGCGAATTCGAAGGAAGAGTAAATTGTATCGATTCCAATTACTCATTTTGATAGCGTCTCTGACATGATTCTTTCTTTTCTTTGATAGGAAGACATCAGACACTTAAAGGCAAATGCAAGTGAAGGGTAATGTCGAGTTACCAAATATCCACAAGGGTGAATCTAAGAAATGTTAGCTTTCAAAGGATAAAAGCGAGTGAAGGGTAATAATGTATAGTTTCCAAATTTTCAATCCCTAATGATTTTTGCACTAACATATTCTTTCACATTCTTTATAGGGTTATCGGGTTACCATGCCGTAGGTAAGTATCCTCATTCTCAAAATTAAAAAAAAATAAAAAAATAAAGAATTTCCATTAAAAAAATAGAACCTTTTGTGCTTTCCTAGAGACAAGCACAAAAATGAATAATTAAAAAAAAAACTTTCTACAAGCTTTTTGAACATCATTTTTATCTCAAAATTATTTTCTTGTTTTGGGGATTATTCATTTGAATCAAAATTCCCTATGGAGATTAATCTACTCAGACGATGCCAAGCAAAGGATACTTAGGATGAGGAAAAGCAAGCCATTTCCAAACACATCATTCAAACATTTTTTAGAGTTGAGTGAAAGGCGACCCTTCTTTTAGGACGAATGATTGATTTGCATGGAGCGCAAAGATCAAAATGATAAATGTGTTTTCTTCATCAATCCCAAGCACCGTACTAATCTCTTGCTAGCCCTTTGGGTCAAATAAAGATGATCCTTCAAAATACCCCTGTCAAGAACGACCCTACATTGGGGCAGCATAGGAGGTTATAGTCATGTTGTAGAGCGAAAGATTAAGAAAGATTCTATTACTTTCACTTGCATCAATCTTCTGGTGATAGCTTCAAAGGAATTCTCATCGGAGCTTGACTTATCCCAAGGTGAAGAAGAACATTTCCTTCTCTACCCCAACACTGATACCCGTTGCTTTAACCAATTTGGGCCCGATTGTTTATTTCTGAATTCTGACCGGTGATCATCTCCTTTCACTGGAGCAAGGCATAAGAATTGACCACATACAATTAATAGTTATGAGAAAATGTGAAAAGCATCTCAAAAGTCATAAGAGTTACAAAAGTTCAAAGAGCAAAAAGTTCGACAAACTAGGGGGCATGAAAAAACAATGTGCCTGGTAAAAGTAAGGCCAATGCCCGTTAAGGAAAAGAGCCAAAAGGCTGCATCTTATGTGAAAAAAATTATCAAAGTCCAAGTGTCTACGTAAAAAAAAAAAGAAATCATCGCAAGTGCAAAGGAAATTAGAAAAATGAGCAAAGCCTTTATGCATAAATGATTAGTCAATAGACTTTCGAGATGCACTGTATTTCAAAATCCAAATGGTTTTGAAAGATCGAGTGACTTGGTCACGATGCCATAATGATCACTGACTTTTAAAAACCCTCTTGAAAATTTTAAGCCTTTTGAGCCTCTCCCGAGCCAACATTACAACCCTCTTCCGAAGTATCTAATGATTAGGATGGTTTGAGTGAAAATGAGAATGCCACAAAGAAGCTACTACTTGAAGGAGTGGAGGTAATTCTATCTTGTCTTATCTTCCAAGTTCTCGACTTGTAAACCCGATGAAGATAGCGACAAATGTTCCTTTATTGGCCTCAAAGCAATAATTCATTTGTATAAACCCTAACCGAGCCTATATTGTGGTCCTTTCAAAAGACCCTTTTGATTGATCGGATTGTGCTCATTGCAAATGTTTCTGAAAGCCTTTGACATGGGTTATGTGAGATACCCTCAGTAATCAATTACTTTGCATGCGAATAGATGAGATCAAGCAGCCGGTTTATCAAGAGTGTGTAAGAAACCCTTTCTGACTAAGAAGCTCTAGTTTGGCATGCTTAATGAGCCTTTTTCATGAGTCATAGCCATTATGATAAGAACTTGACTCCCGAAGAATTTGATGAGTAATGATAAATCCACGAGCAAGATTACAGTTTTGCGCCACATGATGCTGATTGACATCGAAGGTTCTTCTAAAATAGTTAGACTTAACTTGATAAGTTTGTTCAATTAATGCTACAATATTGCCAATACGTCTCTTGATGACGTCTCTAATGACATTTGCTCAAGTTGAGTTTGATAGGATTCCTCAGTGAAGCCATGTAGTTTTCAAGGGGTTAGTGGGTGCTTTCCTAAAAATCAAAGGTTCATGGTCAACCTTAAACAATGCCATTGGCAAAGGTTCATGGTCAGCCTTAAATCATGTCATCTCACACAGTTCATAGGTCATCCTTAAACCATATGATTGGTGGGTTTATCCTTACATTACGGGGTTGGTGGCTTTTCCTAAATCACATGGTTTGTGGGTCTATCATTAAACCACATGGTTCATGGATCTATCCTTAAACCACACGGTTGGTGGGTTTATCCTTAAACCACGGGGTTGGTGGCTTTTCCTAAATCACATAGTTCGTGGGTCATCCTTAAACCATAAGGTTGGTGGGTTTATCCTTAAACCACTGGGTTGGTGGCTTTTCTTAAATCACACGGTTCGTGGGTCCATCCTTAAACCACATGGCTCATGGGTCTATCCTTAAACCACACGGTTAGTGGGTTTATCCTTAAATCACAGGGTTGGTGGCTTTTCATAAACCACACAATTCGTGGGTCATCCTTAAACCACAAGATTGGTGGGTTTATCCTTAAACCACGGGGTGGTGGCTTTTCCTAAACCACACGGTTCGTGGGTCATCCTTAAATCACAAAGTTGGTGGATTTATCCTTAAACCACGGGGTTGGTGGCTTTTCCTAAAGCACACGGTTCATGGGTCTATCCTTAAACCACATGGTTTGTGGGTCTATCCTTAAATCACACGGTTGGTGGGTTTATCCTTAAATCACGAGGTTGGTGGCCTTTCCCAAACCACACGGTTCGTGAGTCATCCTTAAACCACAAGGTTGGTGGGTTTATCCTTAAATCACAGGGTTTGTGGCTTTTCCTAAACCACACAGTTTGTGGGTCTATCCTTAAACTACATGGTTCGTGGGTCTGTCCTTAAACCACACGGTTGGTAGATTTATCCTTAAACCATGGGGTTGGTGGTTTTTCCTAAACCACACAGTTCGTAGGTTATCCTTAAACCACGAGGTTGGTGGCTTTATCCTTAAACCATGGGATTGGTGGCTTTTCCTAAACCACACGATTTGTGGGTCATCCTTAAACCACAAGGTTGGTAGGTTTATCCTTAAACCACGAGGTTAGTGGTTTTTCCTAAACCACACGACTTGTGGGTTCATTCGTAAACCACACTTGTCTATATTTAGTCGAAACCCGTTTTTATACGGTGAGACTTTTCTTTCGGTCAAAACTTGTTTGTACACGGTGAGACTATCATCCAGTCGTAACCCGTTTGTACATAGTGAGACCTTTCTCCCAATCAAAACCCGTTTGTACACGGTGAGACTCATTTAGTTGAAACCCGTTTGTACATGGTGAGACCTTTCTTCCAGTTAAAACCTATTTGTACATAGTGAGACTATCATCTGGTCGAAACCCGTTTGTACACAGTGAGATCTTTCTTCCAGTTGAAACTCATTTTTATACGATGAGGCTATCATATCCGGTCGAAACCCATTTGTACATGGTGAGACTTTTCTTCCAGTCGAAACCCGTTTGTACACGATGAGACTATCATCCGGTTGGAACCCGTTTGTACACGATGAGACCTTTCTTCTAGTCGAAACCTGTTTTTATATGGTGAGACTATCACATCCGGTCGAAACTTGTTTGTATACGGTGAGACTTTTCTTCTATTCGAAACCCGTTTGTACAAGGTGAGACTATCACATCCAATCAAAACCTGTTTTTACACGGTGAGACCGTCATATCCAATCGAAACCCGTTTTTTCACAGTGAGACCATTTTTCCAGTCGAAACTCGTTCTTACATGATGAGACCTCCATACCAATCGGAACTAGTTATCATACAATAAGATTTTCCCATCTCGGTCGAGAGACATATTTTACAAAGTAAGATCATCCCTTCATATCATTTTCCCATCCGCAGCCCCGATTGTCATTGTGTAGGGGCAAAATTTAGGCGTCTCTTGTCTTTGAAGGGAACCTCCTCGAGCTCCTATTCAAAGAAGGGCAGCTGTTGACACTGAAATTTTGCCATTTTACTTCGAGTCGGCTCGTGCCCATCCTTCCTCCCCTAGCGTTCTACGCGCGACCTACAAAGCAGAAGAAAAGGAAGACCGGCAACAGAGAGTAGGGGGATAGCCGAATCAGGGGACAATCGGCTGGAGTTGGTGGTCGCGGATTAGGCTAGCAAGGGCAGCTAGCATGGTAGGAGGCCGGGCGCCTGCGAAGAGAAGAAAAGGAGCGTAGGAGGACTCCCAAAGGGGAAGCGAGCATGAAGAGAGAAACAGAGAGAGAAATTGGAAAAAAAGAAGAAAAAAAAAAAGAAGGAGAACAAGCCGAAGAAGGAGCCGAGGAGCCTCGGAACGTCCAGCTATCATCGATGAGCTATCAACTGCCACTTTAGTCCTCGAAGCTCAGCAACTTAGAGAAGGAGAGAATAGAAACGAAGAAGAAAAGGGGGAGCCAGGGAGCAATAGGAAAAGAAAACCAGAGAGGTGACTGGAGACTCCTTGCCACCAGCAGAGAGTTGTCCGGAGATGCCCGACCATTGCTACCGCTGCTAACATCTTCGAAAACTAGGTTGGCATTTTGTTGAGCACCCTATGTGCGCCTTTAGAATCGAGCCAATCGGAGCTCCCCCAACCGTTTCGAGCAAGCTTCGGCCACCACCCATCCCCCTTGCTGTGTTTCCCCATGGTCTTGCCATGTTTCGTTATACCCCAAACTTGCATGTGGGCCTTGGCCGAGTTCGAGGCCTCCGGATCTGCGGCACACACCACCTGTTTGGTGAAATGCCCCATTGAAAGCCGCCCCTCGTTGTTTAGGGCCCTCTTGCGCCTCTCTCTCTCTCTCTCTCTCTCTCTCTCTCTCTCTCTCTCTCGCACCCCTCTCCCTTTTACGTTGATTAGGTCGGGTTATTGGAAGCAATGTCACCGGAGCTGAGGGAGATTGAGGCCGAACCAGCCTGAGTATGAATCCTCGCCGGAGTTTTCCTCGAGGCGACCCTTGCCAATGTCGCCGAAACCTCGACCTCAGAGATCCCAGTTTGCCCCCCTCCCCTCGCTTGCCTAGCCGAAGAGCCACCGTCACGCCTTCACCGGAGCACCCCTCCCCGAAGCTGCACGCCATCGTGACCTCCTTTGGTCACGACCGAGTGGTCACAAACCAGAGGGTAGGCCGAGTTGGCTCAGATCTGTGATTTGGCCCACTTGACCTTTGTTTCTGATCGAGCCCTTCAATTGGGCTTAATGCAGATTTAATGAAGGCCCGATCAGGGCTGGTTGGGCCTAAGCCAACTAGGCCCGACCCGCGTTGACCGGGCCGAACCCGGGTCCGGTCAAACCAGACCCGACCCGGTCCAACCAAAAAAAATTATTAGTTTATTATTTAAAAAAGATTAAAAAAATAAAAAAATTAATTAAATTTTTTTTTGAAAATCCAAAAATAATAGGGTTTGGTTAGGAATTGCTATGTATTTCCTTTTTAGTGTAATTAGGCATTTATTTGCTGGTATATTGATTATATCGCATGTTTAGTTTGCATACTTTGTTATATTTAATTGTGCGTGTTTAATTTTATGGCAATTAGGATTTTGGTAGCTATAATTATTATTTTAATGATTGCGCACTTGCATGATCACCTCACATGTTAATGAATATGTATAAAATCAATCCAAACTACTTGACAAAAATCCTCTTTAAAAATGAACAATATTAGATATCGAAAGAGCACTAATTGATCAATTAGTGTAATCAAGTCCCCAACTCCAAATTCTCTAATTGCGTAGGAAGCGAGGTATACTCTTATGCTTCACTTGGTTTCTAGCCAACCCTAATAGGCTAGTGACGACTCATTTTTACAAAATTCTTAAAAATATCCTAACGTCACGTGAGGTATGGGCTTGGGAGAGCCCACCCCTAATCATGAGCTATAGGCCCGTTCTTTAGGTAATATCCCTAAACCTATTCCCTCCCCCCAATGGTAGGTCGCAACAAGGACAACCAATTTTCACAAAACACACTTTATATACATATCAAGTTGGCCCTACCAGTCTATACACATAAGCCTTGTTTCAAAAAGAAACTACCAGGCCACCTACACACCAAATCCTTCAGCCTTGTTCTCCATACTAGGGATCTGAAAATTTTAAACCACGGCAAGGTGAAATAAAATATCAGGGAGTCAACACCCTAAACCCCGATTAGGACGAGAATTCACTTAGATGTGTCCTAAACATGCACCACATAGGACTTACCTCACCTTAGCACCTCCGTGCATATTAACCCATCACATATATCATATGCACACAACAAACATATTTAATAACTGGAACACCTCAATTTCATATAATCAACCAATCACATGGGTCCCAATTATAAAGCCAAATCATTATGACACGTTTCATTTTGTGCCACACAATTTTGTCCCATAATTAGGTGCAACTATCTCAATCACTTATACTTATCCTAATTATTTATGACCTAATAGCCACAGCTAACTCAACAGTCGGTGGTCATTCGACATAACCGGGCGTCGTCCTGCTCCATCGAGCACGGCTATGTTTACATCTAGACGGCATTCCTAAAGGAGAATCGGTCTAGTGTCTATTGCGACCGACATCCGTTGTCAATGGCATCCGAACTTAATCAAGCATCGCCTCCCCAACTTTCATAGGGTGACGAGTTCCGATAGCGATCACACGCATATCCAAACTCGGCCAAGAACATCGTACTTTATACTCAAATACTTACATTTCAAATAATAGATTTGGTCAATTTTCTTTGTATTAAAAATTCCCGGAAAAATAATTGTGTGTGGTTACACATTTAAATTGAACCATAAAACATGATACTCTCCCATTTTAAAATCCCATGATTTTATATAGTACGTAAAATGTTTTTATTGTCAAAAATCGACACCCGGTATATTTCTATTTAAATATAAAAAAAAAATCAATTTTTGCGATAACAATCCAATACAACAACCAAACACTCAATTGCATAAATAAGCCATCAATTTCACATATGAATCCCACCATGACGATTAGCGTAAAATTCTAATAAACGGCTATCCCGTCATAATTTATGCTAATTATAATTAATTAATTAAATTGTAATTAATTAAATAAATTAAGTAGTAATTAAACCGAACTACTTAATTATTCTGACCATGTAGGCACATCATCAAACAAGTCAACTTTTACCTTCCATCAAATGGCCAATACACCAAAATCCCATTTTTAAAAATAAACTTAGTAACTTTTTTTTTTTGGTTCAAACTTCCCGAAATAAATTCGAACGGGGTCACGTATTTGAAATCAACTCACCAAACTTTGCACGCATCTACTATAAAACCTTCTTGTTTTATTGAGCAAATAAAAATTGGCATCCAAACCCGACACCTCATTTATTTTCTATTTTCTTTTCCAACCACCCTTTTTTGGAACTAAACTTTAGTAACCCTTTTTTTTTGTTCAAAACTTTTAGAAATAAATTCATAAATACTCACGTACCTAAAATTAATTTTCCAAACTTTGCACGCATCTAGTTTAAAACCCAATTATTTTATTGGGCAAATAAGTTTTGGTGTCCAGACCAAACACCTCACTTATTTTCTATTTAATAGTCCACAAGGCCATGTTTTGCAAGGCTAATAAGCAACCATCATAGAACAACCATTCACATAACATCACGCACAAGTCCTAAACATGCCAAAAGTCAACCACATCACCAAATATGCATTATCCAATAAGTACGATACAAAGAATATCCACAAAACCACTACCGGTCCTAACTGGCAGAAACCGGGTCACTCATGCGTCTCCAAGTTTAATTCTAGAAATATAATCAAATGAGTTCAAAAAATTATTAAATTTTAATATGTTATAAAGGAAACTTAAAATAACACTTTTCATGTAGACACCTTAACCTAGATCCTTCTAGATTAAGACTAATAAATCGCTAAAACTGTTAAAAAAACTGTGTCTGTTTCCAGAAATTATGTTTTCCAAAATCAGTTTGGTTCGAAGTCCAAAACTTGTCCATTTAACTATGTTAACCTACAAGATGTGATAAACATCTTTTGTAAAGGAACTATTTCGAAATTCGAACCCTAAGAGTTGATAAAAATCCATTGAACATCGAAAGGTCACCGGTTCCAGCAAAATCCAAAATTCTGTTTTGCAAATAATGAAGCTAAAATCTCATTCTTTTAAATTTCTAAAATCTTGAGTAAAATAAATGTCATAACTGAAGATGTCTAGAACATTTTTTAAAAGGAAGCAATTTCAAAATCGTAGGACCTTTTTTCTCATAAAAATGGCAAACGACGAGGGTTGAGTAACCAAATCAAAGGGAAATCCACTAAATTAGACTAAACCACCCTCTTTAGTGATAATCTAACCAATTAGATTAATATTAATCTATTTTAAGGCTAATATAACCAAATTAGATTAACATTAATCCAACTTAAGATTAATTTAACTTAACACTAATCTAATCAAGCTAATTAACACTAATATAACCCATAATTGCAATTAACAACCTAATTAAGGATTAGGGAGTTAACTCATTAGATTAGGACATGGGCGGGTTCACGGTGACTGCGGCGCAACGGCTGTGAGAACCCGAGCCTATCGGTCTCAAACAAATGCTCAACGAGGATAGCTACGGCCTAACAAGCTCACAACCAAGAGCTGGACTTGGTTTTGTGGAGTTGGTGTCAATGGCTGGATGGTGGCTGAGTTGGTCCCGGCGAGGACGGCGTGGCTAGATTGAGCTAGAACAAACTGAAGTATTGGTTGGTGTGGCGGCTGGTGTTGCTGGAGTGATGGCGTGGAGTTGCTGTTGGTGAAAATGAGAAGATGGCGTGAAGACTTGAAGAAGATGGTGCGGTAGCTGTATGGTGCTGGTCGGTGATGAAGATGATGTGGGGGGCTGGTAATATGGTGGTGGTGGAGAAGGAGATGGATGGTCGGTGGGATGATGCAACAAGAATGAAGGGGAAATGGAGGGTGACATGCAACAGCCAAGGAAAGGGGATGAAGAAAAGTGAAGGAAGGAAATAAGAAGAAGAAGAAGGAAAGGAGATGGGCGGCTAAATAGGGAGGGTCATGCACGCAAGAACGGGGGGAATTGGAGAGAGAAACGGAGGGGAAAGAAAGTCCATGAGGCAACCAATCACAACTTAGGACAAGGCTTAGCCTCACCAAATCTGGGCAAGGTCGCCTGCCCAACCAAGGCTCGGTCGAGCCTCACCCGGTTGTTGGCCAGGCTCAGCCGACGAGGCACAGCCTCGCTGAGGGTTGGTGATGCTTCGATAAGGTCGCCGGCCCTCATCTAGCCGGTCGCCGGTCGCCCCAAGGCCGGCAACCGGCCACCTTGAAGAAGAAGGAGGAGGAGGAGGAGGAGGAGGAGATGAGGAAGAAAGGAAAAAATTAATAAAATTATTTAAAAAATAAAAAATATTTGAAGTATAAATGGAAATTTTACTATATATAGAATACATATTTAACTTTGTATTTTAATTTATTATTTAGTATTTATATATATAGTTTATACTATAGTTTATTATTTGCTATTTAATAAAAATTTGATTAGTTAATATGTTTATTACTAAGTATAAATATAATTAATCAATAGAATTTCTATAATTTAATAAAATTTTAGAATTGGAATAGAAATTTTGTATAGTTACCAACGTTCTTTTGCTCAGAAATTGTTCCCGGGAACAAAATTGTTACCAAACGAACCCTCGATCCATTTTTCTCAGTCATCCGAATTTCCATTAATTTCCCATTTGTCTGAAAACCAATTTTTTTCACAAAATTCTGGGCTCAACGGAATTTTTCCAAAAGATGAGACGATGTCCGTAAAATAAATTTTGACACGCTTGAACGTTCGATTCCCAAAACCGAGTTCAATTTCATAGTTAAAATCGACCAGATGCGATTTTAGTGCGGCCCAACCTACCGAGTAGCTTTTAGGAATTTTAGTGCATTTGACCCGTGGTCGATAATTTCAATTCACGTTTGTGCATCTCCGACTCGTTGGCAACTCTTGGTTGTCGCAAAAATCGCAAGGTTTTAATTACATGTACTAATTATAGTTTTGACAAAAAATCGAGTTAGTGCCGTTCGACGCAAATTTCGTGATCATGCGGAATCACCTGCAATTCAATTAGTTTTTTCCATCGAATTGACCTATGTTCGATTATAACGGTGTCGTATGAACCTTTACCGATTATTATGGTTGAGCAAATTTACGATCGAATTCTCGAGTATGCCGTGTTTATATCCCTTAACGGCTTCACCTAATAGGTTAGTTAACTCGTGAGTTGCCAACTCAGATAAATACGACCATATGCACATCGTTGAAAAGCCCATTTCATATAATCAAGACAAGGTCGAAATTCAGGATGTCACAGCTGATGACCTTCGCCAACCTTCACCAACCTTAGGTGAGTGCCCTCTTCATTGGATTTGGTGAGGGTAGCCCACCCTCACCTAGGTGACGAGATCCAATGAGTGTAGCACTCACCAGCTTAGGCGTGGGCATCCCTCACTTGAGGCAGGCGACGGGAAAAAGAAAATAAAATTTGTAAAAATTATCCATGTTAATGTTGGCCAGCCATGCCACCTAAGATGGTTAGTATTGACTACACCATCATGTTAGCTATCAAAAAAAAATTGGCAAGAACGACTAAACTGGTGAATTTTCAATAGATTTAAGACTAAATTGACAAATTATTAAGATTAAATTAGCACAATTGAAATATTATGACTAAATTGATAAGTTGGTAAAAGATTTAGGATTAAATTGGCACAATTGAAAGATTTATTACTAAAATGGTTGTTGTACGATAAATTTAGGATTTTTTGGACAATTTCCTCTCAATTGCACATGTCAAATATATTAGAAATTTCAATTTCATGAACAAAATTATGAGGACCAAGTTGTAAAAATGGAAGAGTTAAGAGACAAGGGACCAACATTTTATGTGCTTTAAGTCACTGATTTTCTTTGCATTTTGAAGTGGGTCCTTGTAATCCTATAAAAAGAAAAAAAGTGTCAAGCAATTTTGAGAGGATTGATCCTTTAATATGTTAAGATGCTACAAATAAAATATAGACCCCTTAGTGTCTTTATTAAATCATATCAAGAAAATTGATTTCGGATCTCCAACATAGGATGAACTTTAACTCCTTTCGGTACGCATCACAAGAGATCTTCAGATGCAAGGATGGGTTGACTCGATTTTCTCGACATGATAGTCAAACTAGATCTTCAGATGCAAGGATGGGTTGACTCGATTTTCTCGACACGATAGTCAAACCCTTTTTACAAAAGGTTGCTCTGATAGCAACCTTTCAATAAAAAAAAGAAAAAAAAAAGAAGCCCATCTTCCTTTGTGCGCTATATGTTGCCATCCAAGGACCTAAGCAGGTCCTTAAAAGGCTCAAGGAAGAAAGAGGGGGGAGAACCGCCCTAGGGTGGGAGACCTCACGCTATTCTCTGTATTCCCTCTCTGTCAGAAAGATAAAGATAGATAGGGAATTAAGGGGCCTTACAGTGGGTAAGATAGACTCCACGTTGGAGTGTGCTTGCATACCCTCGGCTACCGCCAGGTAGGTTGATGTAGTAGCCACTTGTGCCTTGGGTGAGTGAGGGTAGGTGAAAGGCCAACAGCAGAGCTAGCATGCCTTATGGTATTGCATGGAACCATAGGCTAGCTCTATTCCCCCGGTTCTATGCAGTGTTGTAAGGCGTGCTATATGTTGCCATCTCAAGACTTCCCCGCATTAACAAACTAGCATAAGAAAAGAGGAAGCTCACCACCTTGTCCTATTCCCATTAGTGACTACCGATGTTTGTGGTGGTGGTGGGCATCGAAATATGATAATACAATGGCCATTCCTTTCTCTATGTGTGCTTTTCTTGGTCTCCATGCATGAAGTTTTGAGGAATGGAAAGTTGGAATATGATAATACAATGGCCATTCCTCGTTACCCTCTTCCAAGATAGCTCGTTGACCCTTATGTTTCTTAAATCTTGAACTTTGTGAGGGCTCTCACTCAACTGATCAAGCAGTGTCGCCGTATTTTAATGTATAGTTACAACGCATAAGTTTAAAGCCTACTATATCATATATATATATAAGGATAAGGAAACTCGACTATATGAAGATTCATGAAATGCTCTACAAACTCTATTAATAAGTTAAGTTTGGATCCTTTTGACCTATGTGCATCCTGATCCGGTGCAACTTGCACATGCTATACCATATTCTTCAAAAGTAAGAGTGCTTCTTGACTTATTAATGGTGAGTGCAGTCAAGAAGGTATTCTTCATTCAATGTAAATGTTAAGGTGGTTATTCAACTCTCTCTCTCTCTCTCTCAATTATTAATGAGCTAAATGAGTAATGCGAATGTGACTATTGGGAAAATGATGTCCCGATTGTCATTAAGACAACCAAAGATACGACGGCTCACATGATAGCAACGACATGGCTAGACTAAGTTTGTCACAGGCTAGTGTCACGGGCCGAAAGATTCCTTGGCCACGGAATGACTCGTGCGGCACCTGGTGAGTGGAATTCGCCAGTTAGCATTCCTTCTGTAGTTGTTCCATCGAATAATACAATGAATGCTTATTTGTACGAGGTCGTCTCACGCCCAGCTTCGCTCGAGCGTCTAGTCCATCGAGTAAGATAGCAGATCTCTTTAGGCTTAACAACTGGTTTTGGCCTACCATAGCCTCGTCAGGAGAGCGGCATAAGCTCCAGACCAGTTTGTGCACGAGAGGCCAACCCTGCCTTCAAAGCTCCTAAGTGATATAATCTTTCTACCTTAGAACTCCTAGCACCAACCGTCCTGACGTCATTCCCATGGACCAGTTGTGTTTGTCCCCTTTACCTCCTCACTCTTCACTCGATAACCCTAAGCACCACTTACAAGTGTCACAAGTATGGGAGGATTCATGAACTGTGACACTAGAGAGAGAGAGCGGGAAAGAGAGAGAGAGAGAGAGAGAGAGAGAAGAGAACAAATTATGATGTTCTAATCAAGAGTCACACACACTAACTCCATTATGATTTTATTGTAATCACCAATGATTGAGGGACCTGTAGGGAGCTTCCTTTGACCAGACATGGTGGCCATGCAACTGTAATGAGCTGCTTTGAGGTCTATTAGGCTTGGGAAACTTCCCCATGGTCGCGGCATGGGCAGCCATCATTCCAAAGCCCATCCACAGGTCCATTTGAGAATGTCAAACCTAAAAATCACAGGCTCGTCCGCAAGAGACCAGAGGTAAAACGTTGCTTTGGCAATGTCATGCGACATTATCTTCTTAGGCCCGCATGTGCGCGAGGAGATAGACATATGCATGCATAAAACGTTTGAACTTTGTCTTGATTGGTATTCTATTCTGCATCTGAACGAGGCTCCTACTATTAGGGAAATCCCTTATGATATTTTAAAGATGATAAAATAAATCAAAAGTTACTAACGTGTTTAATGGTTGAGTAATAGACTATGCAGATGATAGAACATGTAAATGATATTGTTAAAGTCTATACTTGAAAGAATCAGAAGATAGACTTTATGTTGAAGCTGAACTTATTCAGATTGTGTCCAAACCTTAAGGCTAAATATGTTCAAAAGCAGAATATATTTAGATTTACGTCCAGATTGTAGAGTTTACTTAAGATGGAAGACACTTAAACTTACTTTAGACAAAAGACATTCAGACTTTACTTTCGACAAAACACACTCAGACTTTACATACAAAATGAGATACAAGTCCAAAACGTGACAAGGTTCAAAACAAGACATAAGTCCAGAACGTGACAAGGTCCATAAGACACATGTTCATAACAAGACAACTCAACAAAATATAACACAAGCCCCAAATATATAACGGCTAGTGATCTGGTTTGAATTCTACATCAAGATAGATTTGATTGACTCAATTTAATTGATTGACAATTGGATCTTGAAGACAATAACTTTCTAAACGAAGAAACCTTCCTTATGGAAACCAAGATTCTGTTTGTGTGGACGATTAGAATCAACTTGGGATTTTACTTTTGTCACTTAACGGCTACTAAATCTTCTTGATACAGATCTGTCCAATGGGTAAATTGGAAGACGATCCTCTAAATACTGTCCAATAGCTAGTTTGGAAGTGGATGAGTATTTAAGGAAACCAATGACCGATGAGCAAGTAAGAGACAGAGCATAGAATCTATGATTCTAAAGTTTGAGCGAATTTCGATCATACATTTGTTTTCGTGAGCTTAAATATTTGTGATTGTGAGAAAAATATCAAAAGAGTGACTTAATGAGATAGTGTGATCTACCACTAAGTATTCTCTTGTTGATCATATAGTGAAATCTAGCCAAAAGACTATTAGCGTGGAAGAGTGGATGTGGGCTTGATCTAAGTTAAATCACTATAAATTTCATGTGCAACATTCTCTTCCTTAACTCTCCTTATTTAAGTATGTTGCATAATTATAGGTTATTTCTTAAGTTTGTTCCATCACATAATTATTAGGAAATCCCTTATGATGTTTTGATAATGACAAAATAAATCAAAGGCTACTAAGGTGTTTAATGGTTGAGTAATAGAATATGTAGATGATAGAACATGTAAAGAATATTATCAAAGTCTATACTTGGAAGAAACAGAAGACAGACTCTATGCTGAAGCTGAACTTATTCAGATTGTGTTCAGACCTTAAGGCTAAATATGTTTAGAAGCATAATATGTTTAGGCTTACGTCCAAATTGTAAAATCTATTTCAGATAGAAGGCACTCAAACTCTACTTCAGATAGAAAACACTTAGACTCTACTCCAGATAGAAAACTCTTAGACTTTACATCTAGAATGAGACACAAGTCCGTCACATGATAAAGTCCATCATGAATGAGACACAAGTTCAAAGCGTAACATATTCAAAACGAAGCCTGGTTTATGGATGTAGGTTGCCTAATTTATATGGCAACTTTGCGTTTCGTGAGGAGCCGAATATGGAGAACATAATCGTGGTAGGTACTTTCTGAAAATTGTCAGGTTTGCTGTCGGAAGGAGAAATAGAGTTCGTGATGAATTAGCCTCCGAAACAACATACATTCCAATGCGTAACCTGATTCGTAAAGAAGAAAGTTGGTTTGTTGGGTTTGTACATCGATATTCTTCAAGATTGACTGGAGGTCAAGGTATCATCAGTTGAGGATCAAGAAGAAAGACACACCGAAGTTAGCATCTCGTACTTGATACAATGGGCATCTTAGCGCTTGTTTGGGCTCAAATGTGTAAGGGCAAATAACGGGTAGTGAGGAGTACTGGGGATGGTTTTTTTTATAACACAAGCGGGTTATCAAGATAGATTTGAAATCTTGACCCCATCAAGTTGACGAGATTGACTACGGTGACCGAAACCGGAAGTTTCATGGAAGGGTTTTAGCGTCGGCGTTGGCGGTTGATTCGAGAGGAAGTAGAAAAGTTTGTGTGGGCAGATGAGTTGGATAGTTTCAAGGGGCAAGAAGAGGCGGACCGCACTTGTGCTTACTATTCCATCCGGTCTTAGAAAGGTTATGAGATTTGCGAGTGATGCGTCGTTTAAGGATTGGGTTGCTTGTTGATGCAGCATGATAGTAACACAAGCCTTAAAGGCAATCGGTACGGTGGAATATTTCATATCGTCAATGACTATCAAAGTCTCAAGTATGTATTCTCAAAAGGAGTTGACCGTGAGACCGCATGCCGGGATGGAACTTCTTAAGGATTATGATTGTGATATTTGTATCACTCGGGAAAGGTGAGCAAAGTCGCGAGATGCACTAAGTCGAGAGTCCTTAGTTGCACATTGGTACTCAAGAATTGCATCTTATTTGAGAAAGTTTGAAGTTCGGTTTTCAAAATCTAAGATAGGCCACAACTTCAAATTCGAAAGATTCTGAGAATGCGGATGAGAGAGAGGTTGATTTTCAGATTAGAACGAAACAACTTGACGATATATATAAGATCTTAAACAAATTTCAACGTTGTAGTGATCTAGTTTTTAATTGGCCACTATATCAAGATAGACTTGAGAATTCGACCAAGAATCGACTTTGACCGGTGCCTATCTTTAGAGATCATACGGCATGTGAAGATTGAGATAGGCTCTGTCGGTTCCTGAGATGAATGACCGATCGTGGTCCAAAATTGGAAAACTC
The DNA here is from genome assembly GCA_014182575.1 of Eucalyptus decipiens. Classification (NCBI taxonomy): domain Eukaryota; kingdom Viridiplantae; phylum Streptophyta; class Magnoliopsida; order Myrtales; family Myrtaceae; genus Eucalyptus; species Eucalyptus decipiens. The sequence goes on along the minus strand of CM024613.1, from coordinate 12,776,555 downwards.
TCGTCGAGATTTCATCGTTACGGTACCTTGTGTCCGTGCCCAATCATTGAGATTTCACGACACTCGAGAGCGCCAATGTATCAAGAGAGTTCATCGTGGCTCGAAGAAAATCGACCACGGGTCATTTGTCCTAAAAAAAAAAGCTCCGAAACTACCCAGTAGCCTAGGTCACACTAAAAGCGTGTCGGAGTGAAATTAACCGCCAACGTCTAAGTTCGATTTCAAATTGAGATTCTGGCTCTTGTCACAAAGTGGGTATACCAAGTGTGTGTGCATCGAGTAATTCACCGGCATGGAGTGCCTGTGGATGAATTGTATTTCAAATCTAGATCGGAATGTTCCAGTTAGCGGAGCTTCATATGGTTCTTTCTTAAGCAAGGTGCGCAGAAAGTGCAGAATTTCAACTGCCCGGTGAGGTCCAATGAAAGATCACGGGCTGGGGTTAGTGCGTAGTCGATGATTGCGGTTACCGTGATCAAGGTGTGAGGTTATATCGTACCTTGACCAAAGGTTCCCAATTTCAGCGAGATCGCCAGATAGTTTCCTTTTTAATGTAGAGCAAAATGTCTGCGGGATTTCCGTCGGTTGAGATGAGATCGAGAGATCAGAAAATGTCGCAAGTCGAGTTGGTCTTGAATCAATGATTCAAATCATGGCTAGTAGAGATAGTCTTGAGACCGCTCAGGAATTGCCCGGTTTAGCTTCGCAGATTTTGTGTTGAAGGCCTTTGGAATCTTAAGTGGGCAAGTGTTTAGTATTTTGTATCCGAAGTGGTTTGGGCAAGATAGCAGTGATCTGGCAGCATTGGTACAGAAAGAGCAACCTGAGAAAAGAGAAGATTATATGAGACGATTGTACCCCCACCTTTTTGTTTAAGAATTGGTAAAGGTTTAAATTTCGAGGATGAAATTTTTATAAGAGGGGAAGAGTTGTGACATCCCAATTTTCCAATTCTATTTTCAATAAATTGAGACGGGCATTTCGTTGGCACGCATATAGTTCTTTTCCTTGAGTCGGCCACTCGTGTGAAAACTAGTCTATCGGGTGAAGTCATTAAGAAATTCTAATGCATCAGACTCGAGAATTTGACCAAGAAGCGACCTTTCGACCGAGCTAATCTGCAAGGGTCATTATGGCACAAATAAAAATCGATTAGAGACCGGAGATAGGTCGACTCGACAGAGGCATGCGATCGAGTGTGGGTGATTCCACTGGATCGCATAATCCTTGTCGATTGACACTGGACCGACTTCTTTGTTGATTGGGTACCCTGTGTTCGTATTTGAAACCTTGAGATTACCCCCGACAATCGAAAGTCGCCAATGTTTCAAAGATGTACATTGTGGCTTGAGATGATCAACCACGGTGTCAAATGCGTGAAAATTTCTAAAGGTTACTCGGTAGGTTGGGCCGCGCTAGTATCGTGCCAAAGTGAAATTAACCGAATTGGTCAATTCAAAATCAATTGGAAATGTGTCACAAATCATTTTGGGATCATTGACTTATCTTTGGAAGATTTTTCTTGCAGTCGAGTTTCGGCAATTAAATCGGAAAATGGCTAATTTGGCTCGAGAAATTAGTAAGCCGCTTTTCGGTCGTATTTTTGGGACTTAAGTTGGTTCTATGGATATGAATATGTGAATTGAAGTGTGGTGACATTGGATTAATTTGATTGACTCAATCTAATTCAATGATTGACAATTGGAATCTTGAAGACAAGAACTGGACCCCGCGGAAAAATAAGATGGACCCATTGGAAGAGGTTGTGGGGGATTGGGTGAGTGGAGTGTGATGTCACCCATGATGTCATGGTGGTGGGCCATTTTGTGGGTTAAAGAAAAGGAAAAGAAAAGAAAAAAATGGTCCCATCTCTCTCTCTCTCTCCTTCTCTCCCCCTCTCTTCTTCCTCTCTTCCGTTGGTTTTCCTCCATCTTCTTTGTGCGAAAGACCAAAAATTTCAGAGAAGGAGCTGCAGCCATGGTCGTCCGCTCTTGCTCACATCGTCGCCCCGCCCAAGCGCCCCCGCGCTCCGCTCCGTCGGTCGCTCGCCCGGCCCGCTCCGCCCCTTCACCGGCTCGCGTCCCCGGATCCGAGAACCCCGAAACCAAGAGTCGCTCGCCTCCTTCGCCGCAGCGCCGCCGCTGTCGCCGCCGCCGTTTGCCACCCACGGCCAGCTGCTCCTTGCTCGCCCGTGCTTGGCCGATGCCCAGTTACGTCTCAGCCTCGGTTCGTGTGTTCCACGAGCTGCCGGAGCTTGTCCTCGCCGCCGTGAGCCGCCGTCCGTCGCCGCCTTAGCCCGCCGGAGCTTTGCCTTGCCTCCGTCGCCCTTAGCCGCCCAACCGGCGCCGGATCCGCCCCTTCCTCGATCTCGAACCGCCATGGACAGCCACCAAGAAAATGGGTATGGCAGCCCCCTTCGTGGCCCGTTTTGGCCGGCTTCCCGACCCGAAGCTAGGCTGCTTGGAGTGAATCGATCCTCACGTCGTCCTCGTCGATTTGGTCCGCTCGGTTCGCTAATCCGGTGAGTTTAACTCACTAAACCTCGCTTAGAGGGTTAATTACGCTTTAGGTGTGCTTAGTTTATGTTAATTGTGATTAGGTGGTTAGTTTAATTTATTTAAGTGTGGATTATATTAATGTGTTTAATTAGCTTAAAGTGTGATTAAATTAAAGGTTAAGAAAGTTTATTTAATGTAAAGCCTTGATGTGACATAATAGGGTTTTATTTTTGAATTATTTAAATGATTTCGAATTCTGGAATTTATGGTATTAAATTATAATCCGAAATTTTTAAAAAAATTATTATAAAAAAAAAACAGAAAAAAATTATTTTTGACCCGATTACTCAGGAATTTCGTGCCGGTCGCAGCTGTGTAGTTAGATTTTGAAATTGATGATTGAATATTATAAATTGAGTGTGAATTGTGAAAAATATGGATATTATTATTTAATTGTTCTAAACGAACAAGCTCTACTTATCGAAACCAAGATTCTGTTTGTATGGGCGATCGTAATTAATTTAGGATTCTACTTATGTCATTTAACGGCTACTAAATCTTCTAGATACAGTCTATCCAATGGGTAGATTGGAAGATGATCCTCTAGATATTGTCCAACGGCTAGTTTGGAAGTGGATGAGTATTTAAGGAGATTAATGACCGATGAGCAAGTAAGAGATGAAACATAGAATTTATAATTCGAAAGTCTAAGCGATCTTTGATCATACACTTATCTTTGGTGAAATTAAACGTTTGTGATCGTAAGAGAAATACCAAAAAAGGGTGACTTAGTGAGATAGTGTAATCTACCACTGAATGTTTGCACTCAAAATTATAATCTCTTGTTGATTGCATAATTGAATCCAGCCAAAAGGCTGTTAGCGTGGGAGAGTGGATGTAGGCTTTATCTAAGTCGAACCACTATAAATTTTGTGTACATCATTCTCTTCTCTTAACTCTTCTTATTTAAGTCTGTTGCATACTTACATATTATTTCAGAAGTCTGTTCTATTGCATAACAAATTCTGAACATCTATTAGAATTCCGGTGGCTCACTTATCAAACTCTGATCCTTATTCAGACTTTGCTCAAGACTTATTTATTTCGCATTTATTTATCAGGATTTATTTCAAACACCTATTCACCCCCATCTAGGTGTTCATATTAGCACTTTCAATAACATATTCTGAACATCTACCAGAAGTTCTTGTTGCTCTCTTCTCAGACTCTGATCCTTATTCAGACTTTGCTCGCAACTAATTTTTATTCCGCATTTATTTGTCAAGATTTTTTTTTAATACATATTCACCCGCCTTCTAGGTATTCATACTAGCATCATCACCTGCACCTTGTACCATGAAATACAGACAATGTAGTGATTTGGAAGTTCATTCGGGAGCCCACCAGTTCCCAACACAATATGAGAATAGGACTCAAATATGACCCAAATTCACATATACAAATTAGAATTCAAAAGAGAGGTAATATGAGTTATCTCGAAATTGAAACGAATTGCCATGTTTTCAATCACGTCTAATGAGAAATAGTTTGTAATCATATTGAGATATATATTAAATAACATGAGTGATCAGCATGAATATGGTATGAAAGCAGGAATTGCCAGCCCCATTCGAGTCAAGCCTTTGGATCTATCAAGTCATGTGGTGCAGATGGACCTTTTTGATATTCTTAAATCTTCTTCAAGCTTTCAATTGATGAAAATTAAATTTTAATGCAGCGTTGAGCCCATTTGGCAAGAATCAGTCGTTTTCAAAAATCACCATTTAAATGGTTACGGCTGGAATCATTTGTTTTCAAAAACAAAAATCAATATAATCTATCATCCCGAAAGTAGAAACTTTTGCTTTTAATAATTAGGAAAGTAATTCTGTTCATCTGTAATTTTATATTGATGGAGGGAAATTTTCACACCAAAACACTACAATATTTTCTATTTAAGTATGTACGTTTTAATTCTTCAATATCATTTAGAAGATAAAGTTGTCTTGATGTTCCGTTTTTTTTTTTTAATTTTGAGTCTGATCTTGTAAGTGATGAGTTTATAATTTCATCTTGCCCTTTATTCATGTCTCTAAATCTTGAGCTTTGCTAGGGCTCACACTCAACCGATCAAGCCGGGTAGCCATTTTGTATACCAAATGCGCGCTTATTTTTTGAAATATGTATTTACAATTCATAAGTTCATAGCCTATTATACCATTCCTTTTTTTTTTTTATTTGGAGATAATTTAATAATAGGGATAAGGAGACTCGACTATCTAGAGACCCATAAAAAATATGCAAGTTCTATGAACTAGTTAAGTGTGGATCCCTTTGACCTTTACAGGTTCAAATTTGGAGCATTTTGCACATGCTCTCTCTCTCTTCTCTAACACGAGTCACACTTATTCCCATGATTATGATTTTGTTGTAATCACCTATGATCGACGGAGATGGAGGGAGCTTCCTCCAACCATAGCCGGAGAAAGACATGGCTCTGCAGCTGTAATGATCTGCTTTGAGGTCTACTGAGCCTGGGAAACAAACCCATGGTCCTGGCATGGAAAGCCATCATTCTAAAGCCCATTCGAAGGTCCATTTGAGAATGTCAGAACCTAAAAATCACAAGCTTGTCCGCAGGAGACTGAAGGCAAAACGTTGCTTTGGCAATGTCGTGCGACCTTATCTTCTCGCGGCTTTATGCATCCGGCGTCCTAACAAGTTCGTCTGTAAAGGTCCATGCAGGCCCCGGCGCGTGCGAGAAGATACGCATATGCATACGTAAAATGTTTGAAACTTTAATAGTGATCGGGATTCTCGCCTGCGTCTGAACGAGGCTCCCGCACCATGCCGTCACAGATAAGAACCGGTGGGTTTATTATTAACAGACAGCGTGTATCCACAAACAAGCTATTTTCAAACCATAGGAATCTTGATTAGAAATTATTAGGTGCCGTCATTTACTGGAGCGTAAATATCTGCATACGACTAGTTTAGGTGCGAAGCGTGGTTAGGTTGATGCCGTCTTTGCTTTGCCGGCTTACCACCAGGAAAATTATTGTTAGGATTTAGGCAAAATGACGCAACAAAATAGAGAGTTAAGTCAAGAAAGAGGAAGATTTATCCTCATTCGCCCTTAAATTAAGGTTACATCTATATAAAGATTTCTCTATAATTAGTGGAAAAAGTACAAAATAAAATGCTAAATCTATTATATTAGTATTAATTCAATCATAAACATTTCAATTAGACCAATTTAGTTCTAAATCTTTTCACATGGGTATCAATTCAATCTATCCAGCCAAATTTAGTTGGCCGGTAACCATATGTTGATATGGCAATTTTTTAATAATTTCATTTTTTTGAATTTTTAAAATTTTTTCCTTTCCTTTTTTTTTTTTTTTTTTTTCTTTTCTCTCTTCTTCCTCCTTGGACTTTCCTTGCAATGATCAGTTTGGGCCAGGGCCAAGACCGCGAAGCCCTCGCCAACCGCCAGCCAGGGTCGTGGCCACAACCTCACCTAGCCTCACCCAAGGCCGCAGGCGAGGCAACTACACCCAAATCTAGGCAAGGTTAGCCTAGCCTTGGCCTTGCTATGGGCGAAGGTGGCCTCACTCGTAGCTGGCAAGGCCATGGCGGCCTTCACCCAAGCCCTAGTGATGAACTAGAGTTACTTCTCCAAAATAACATTCAACTAATGGATGCACCAACAAATAACTCACCACGTGCCACAACTTGCCGGAGAAGGAACGTCTGCACTACAATTCTAAAATGTAGCGCGAAACTTAAAAAATCACCCAAACGGTCGGAAGACCAAGATTCTTTGGTCATCAATCATATGCATTCCAAAAGCGTGAGATATGTGCTTCAAACCTTCCACTCCACTTAGGTATTTACTTTTCTTTCCATCTTTCAACTGCGTTCTAATCTAGTCTCGGAACGAATCAGAACAATTCCCGGATAAAGCAGTTGATGTATTCAAAACTACTTTTTAACTTTCTCGTGATTTTAAAGCTTTCAGCATGCCCAGATTATAAGGAAATACAAAGGCAGCATTGGTGAGTAAATGGCGACAAAATACGACTCCACCCAAAACAGGCCAGACAGTCCCACGAGTAAGCTAAGATGAACGAGGTTGGGATGGGGATAGAGTTCTCACAAGCTCCGCTAACGACCGAAGTACGGAGGTCGAGCCACATCTTTTCCGAATTCAAAGCGCTCAGTTTAGACAGCAGCTAAAAGGAACTCATCTTTTCTTCATCAGAGATCAAAGTAGCTTAAAAATCAAAGTTTTAGCAGTAGAACGCAACTCCAAAACAATTCCACAGAGAGAGAGAGAGAGAGAGAGAGAGAATACCGGCGAGAAGGGTACCGCGTTGGTTGAAGGCGATGCACTTCATGATGCCATGCCTCAAGTACTCCTTGATCACTTCAGGGAAATCTCCCTGCAGGGGATCTGCTCATTCGAAAAAGAACACACACACCCCGCATCATCTCACCCCCTGCTACAGGACATGAAGGCACGGGGGATCGGAGAACAGAACAGCGCACAATGAGCTAACATGTCAGCTTTTGGCCACTGGCCGGCGTTTATGTCAACACCGGTCAGCCAAAATTGGCTGGATAGACTTAATTAATACCAATGTAAAAAGGTTTATGACTAAATTAGTTCAATTGAAAGATTTATGATTGAATTGGTACCAATATAATAGATTTAAAACTGTTTTGGTACCTTTCTCATAATTAGCACATCCTACATCTCTGCTACAACTATCAATTATAAGAGAGAGAGATTTTCTAAGAGGAAGAGATTATATAAAAGCAACAAGAAAAACCGAGGAGCCAAAAAAAGCCCTAAGCCATGGGGGCACAAACTATAAAAGTCCTTTGGCGGACTGTGGGCGTTGCCCTTTACAATCCCTACCGAGGCGGCCCCTGAGTCTCCGCCTATTCACTTGGAACGGAACCTCTATACTTCTACTCACGAGGAGTATAAACCACACCCCAATAATTATTAGTTGCAGCCGGCGCTCTGGGGTGGACAATAATTTCTTTCAACATCGTTAAGTCGCACTCCTAAAGTCAACGATAGTTACTTCAAATTCCATAACTAGAAGGTAGATTCCATAGGGATATATTTCATTAAGAAATTCGAGCATCGTTACATGTGATCGGGAGACCGCAGACAATGTATGGTTTAATAATCCTCCTAGAGTTTTGATCTATTCGTAGTCGAATCCCCATCACAGTGATCGTCGCCCGCCGTCCCTACGCCAATCATTTTCGCCAACGCTTCTTGAAACCTTTGCATAGCTCTCTCCGGCAACGTCATCGGCACCACAATCCCCTCTTCTCCCTTTCTTGTTTTGTACTTCACGTAAATGCTTATCCAAGGAAAAGCGCTGGCAACACTGCCGTGCACCGGCGTCCCCACCCGAAATCAGCCTCTTCGAACCCAACCTTGGTCGTGTTGCTAACCGTGTAGTTCCGAACAGTCATGTGCTTGAGCCTTCCCTTGATTACTGACGCATCGATAGAGGACCTTACGTATTCTTCGCTCACCATCTCCTTCGCTTTCTTCACTAGCTCGACGGCATACCCTAGTGGACTAGTACACAGATGGCCCGCCTTTGAGAGTACCATTGCGATCACTGAAGTGCTCCCATAATAGCCATGAGGCACGCCGTGGCCTCGCGCACTGATCACGCATGAGAGGCGGACTACTTCGTCCGGCTTGATCTCAAGTGCAATCGTGCGGCACTTCCAAAGGCATGCCGTGAGTAACTCGTAGGTGGAGGATCTCGAGACTAGATGGTGAGGGAGGTGTTTCCTGATCGATGCCACTTCCCGCAGGCCGAAAAAGAACGATCTGTGGGCCATGTTCTTGGGGTCCGACATTGTGGCCGCACTTCCGGTGTCGATGACAATGTCCTCGAACTCATGGTGTGTGCATGTCACTTGCGGCGGGTCTCGCGCGTTGAGGATCTCTCTCTGCCAAACGGGTAGCCGCGACGGCACATGGGCTCCGCGGACGAGCTCCGCAGCTGCCTCTAGGAACTGTTTAAGTCCAAAGAGATCGCAGACTGTGTGATTGAATCGGATTCCGAGGATGAAGCCCCCACATCTCAAGCGAGTCACCTACCAGAAAGAAGGAACTCGTAAGAAAACCTAGAAGGTAAAGGTCGAATAATCGGAGTGAAGAGGGCACGTCTCTACAGAAGAATTTTATACTTGATCTCTTGAAATTCTACGAACTTACAAAATCTGGACCCGATACGCTTCTCTTGAAATTCTACCAATTTACAAAAATCTGGACGCAATACGCTTATCAATAGCGTTACGCCTTATCCAAGTTGCATGTTGCAACACGACTGAATGTTGGACTTGTCACACAATACTTACTTGGACCGACAACAGAGGGCACCCAATGATGTCGCTCGACCCGGCCACATCGCACAACACCTCGTCTAAGAAGCCACATGGCGGCCGCATGGAGTCGCCGAGCTCCTCAAGGCTGACGTCGGCATCAGCCTCCACAAACAGAATCCCTTCGCCCGTACAGTCCACCACGAGCTTATGGTATGGCCCTTCCCGGATCCGCCCGGCCAACGGATAATAGTATACGAGCGCCTTCGCGAGCGCTCCCTTGACGACTCTCGCCGGGTCTTCTTGGCCTTCCATTGAGGGGCTGTTTGGGTAGAAGAGAAGTAAGGGAAGCAGAAAACGAAGCCACTCCTGGCCATCCTGGTCGGAGAGGGGTTTGAGCTCGCGTGGCGTCGCTTCTGCTGGGGAGATCAGCTCTGGCTCATGGCGTTTCACGGCCAGTAGTCCCAGAGAAGAGGGAGAAGGTGGTGGTGAAGCCATATTTGTGATGGCAGGTTGGAGACGGGAGAGAACAAGGAATTGCTTAGGGTTTATATGGGGGGAAACAAGGGTAGACGTTGGGACTTGGCTTTCAAGAACGTCCGCGGGGAATATAAAAACATAGTCAACAAGGAACTGTTTATAGTATGCACATGATTGGTAACCCATATACATTTATTTTAGGGTTTTTTTTTGAAGTTGGACTATGAAAGGGATGTGTTGCACAACTCATATTGAAGACTAGGCTGTGCATTTTCTCTCTTTTTTGTTCTTCCTATCTTCTTGTGAGATCTAAAGTTGTTTTTTTGACCTTTTGGATTGAACTCTTGTACTGGTTGTTGAAAATAATGAAATCCTTTTCTTTCCCTGTGGTTTTGTCCGTTTTGGATTTTTACTGTTTTTTTTTTTTTTTTTTGTGTGTGTCTTATGTGATTTCGATTTTGCTTTCATCCTTTGTTATTTGTGCTTCAAGTGCATCAAATTAGTGTTATTATGCAACAAACCAGTATCAAAGCGAAGGAATTTTGGTTTTTTGCTCGAGATGGCATCTATCAAGTTTGAAGTGGCACCTTTTGATGGCCAAAATGATTTTGGGCTATAAAGAATCAAAATGAAGGAGATGTAGCGTCGGGAAGTTTCTGTTAGAGCTTTGGACAGGAAATACCTTACTTTTTAATGATTGCTGCAGGTGAGGAGGTATTCTTCATTGTGGTCATTTAACACATTCTCATCTCTCTCTCTCTCTTATCAGTGAGCTAAATGAGTAATGGAAATGATGTCCCCGATTGTCATTAAAACGACCAAAGATAAAGTGGCTCATAGCAAATCGCGTCTTGTGAGAGATTGGGGAGAGTAGAGGCGCCATCAATAGTGGTGGGGGTGCAAGAAGGGGTGAACGACGGCAACGACATGGCTACACTAGGCTTGTGGGAGGCCAGATAGAGAGAAAAGCGAACAGATTAAGATGTTCTAATTACACGTGTCACTTATTCCAATGATCACGATTTTGTTTTAATCATTTGAGGTCTATTGAGCCCGGGAAACTTGCCATGGTCCTGGCATGGTGCTGCCATCATTCGAAAGCTCATTCAAAGGTCCATTTGAGAATGTCAAACCTAAAAATCTCAAGTTGCAGGCCCATATGTGCACAACAAGATATACATATATGCATCCATAAAACGTTTGACCTTTTGTCTTGATTGATATTCTCTTCTACATCTGAACTCGACAAATGACGTGGTATGAGTTACCTCAAAGCCGATACCAATTACCACATTTTCATCTGTGTATACTAAAAAATACGAGAATAAACATTTATTGCACACCGTAATCAAACGTTGCTTTCAATAAACCAAAAACAAGTTAAATGATTATATTCTTTTTAATAAATGAAAACAAAAAAAGGGTACCCAAACCAACAACACAAACACCTGTTAAATTATCATTTCCACATTTGGTTTCAAATTCATAAGCAAGTATGCAGATTACTAACGAAATTAATTAATTAATGCTATTTTAATAGAATGGAACCACCAAAATTCTCCACCCACATTTTTTTTTTTTTTTTTAAGGAGAGTTACGATGAATGGTGATAAATTTTCGAATTGAAATGACATGTAAGGCAATATGAGTAATCCTTTTAAATTGCATTTGGAAGATTGGAAAGTAAATTAACATAGAACTTATTTCAATTTATGATTGACGATAACTCTCGACAGAATATCTCTGATTTTATTTGGATCTAACCTAGATAACTCTTGAGAAAATATCTCCAATTTTTTTGGATGTAACCCAGATAAAGTAGTCACGCGTGAGAAAAATTCTTAGGTGATTGGGATGCACATGAGCCCAATACATCCGAGTCTTTAATGTCAGTGAGCTTCATCTCATATGATCCAAAGGCCGGGATACATTGAGCTCACGTGCAATTGGCACAAACAAAAATGCCTCTAGACTTAGACTGGGACAAGGCTAATACTTTTCATAAAATAAAAAGAAAGAACTTTGCAAATAGGTAAAAATTCCCAACATTAATCGTTTGCCGACAAACCAAGGTGATCTCACCCATCAACGAGGTCGCTCTCTCTCTCTAACGGTTTCACGATCCATCCAAGAAATGAAATCCTCGCGTTCGTAATGATTGTTTCTCATTGCAAATTTTCACAACTCTTTGTTAGGAACACTAATGTATGAAGAGAAAAAATAAAAAATAAAAAACAGGCAAGAATTTTTACGTGAAAAACCTTCCCAAAATCAGGAAGGGAAAAATCATGGTGCCGCATTAGGTAATCTCTCCACCATCAGTATCAACGTTACAATAGCAAAAGATATTGCCCTTATATATAATAAGAGGTTAGGGCATACATAATTATGATGAAATATACATATATGCCATTAGTAGTATTAAAACTCTATTATTTGCTTTAACATAACATGATGAGTGAGGTGATCTACTGGGAAGTGCCTACCCACAACTAGCTATATATGCGCTTGAATATTATTTTTCTCTATCAGACTCCACAACTCCATCACTCTTATATAAAATGTCATAACACCCAAGAGCTTTAAAGTTTCTTATCTAAAGATGAGATTTACTCCTTTCTTTATCAAATTGTTACAGAGAGATTGGGATCCTTTTTCATCCAAGAAACGATCCTCGAGTCTTAACGAATTGTAACTCCTTGCAATTTCTGTAACGCTCATGTAGAATGCCGTGGCAAATAAGAACTTCAAGATTTACTATCAATGGACAAGATTTTAATTTGCTTTCTATTTATCGATAGGTTAAGATCCATTTTCTAATAATTCTCAGAATCTCTCTCTTTATGATATTGACAGCATGATCAACGGATCACATGCATTGGACCTACCGCACCGGGTGCAGACAATAATAATGTCTTTTACAACGTTGTTGTGTCGCACTCCTCAAGTTCACGAGTGGCTTATTGGTTGGTCGAGTCCCCATCACACGGAAAACTAGTCACGTGATGGGAGAACAAACCTTCTCCATCACTCACCACACTCGAACTAAAGAGAATGCATGTATCCTTGTCTAGTCGCTTTACTGTGAAGACAAAATTTCCAAAGGGAAATACCAATGATTCAAGCATGTTACATGTGATTGAGAAATGGGTTGCCAAAAAAAAAAAAAAAACGATATCTTTAATTTATTGTATAGATGTCACTTTAGCCCGAACCTTTTAATTTGGCCGATTCATTCTGGCGTTTTGATCATTTGTAAATATAGTTATTCTACTCAATTTTGGTAGGGAATTAGTCACATGACGCCGACTATCTTATACTTCACCACGGTTGATCTTAATATAGATAATTTTTACATTTTCTTTTTAAGATACGGATTTTTAAATATATTATTTTTATTAATTTTCTTTTCTTTTTTCAGTTTATGTGTTTTTTTTTTTTTTTTCATTATGGTTAGAAAGGGCCACTTTGCCTGCAATCGACAAGGTCGCAATCACCTTGCCCTGGCCTTCACCAAATCTCCCCATCGAGGGTCCAGTAGCCAGTGAGGGCTTCAGGGCCCTTATCTAGTGGTTGGTGAGAGTTGCCTCACCGGCCATAATGAAAATAAATAAATAAATATAACAAAATATTTAGAAGTTGTAATTATTGTCCACATTGGTATTGGCGTGCCACATAGGATGACTACCATTCACATTCACAATTTCCAATAAATATTAGCTAGAAGAATTATATTGGCAAATCGTCGGAAGGTTTATAACTGAATTGATTAAATCGAAAGTTTGAAGACTAAATTCATACGTACAATAGATTATGACTCTTTTCAGTAATTTTTCGTCAATATTGAGTCTATGGTTATTCTTTAGATGGAAACCCAGCCAACATTACTGTGATGATGTCACGATTCGTTGAACGATCGTTCTAGAGTTTCGATCTAATCGGACTTGAATCCACACCATATTGATCTTCACTAACCGTCCCTTTATTGGTCATTTTCTCCAGCTCTTCTTGAAACCTTCGCATTGCTCTCTCCGGCAACATTATCGCCGCCACGATCCCCTCCTCTCCCTCTCTCGTTTTGTACTTCACATAGATGCTTATCGAAGGAACTGCACCGGCAACGCCGCCGTACACCGGCTTCCCCCACCCGAAATCAACCGCTTCGAACCCAACCTTGGTTGTGTCGGCGACCACGTAATCCCAAACGGTCGCGTGCTTTGGCCCTCCCTTGATTACCGACGCATCGATAAAGGACCTCACGTACTCTTCACTCGCCATCTCCTTAGCCTTCTTCACTAACTCGACCGCGTACCCTAGCGGACTAGTACACAGATGGCCCGCCTTCGAAAGTACCATTGCCTTCACCGACGTGCTCCCATAATAACCGCGAGGCACATTGAGACCTCGTGCATTGATCACGCATGAGAGGCGGACAACGTCGTCCGGCTCGACCTCAAGCGCGATTGTGCGGCACTTCCATAGACACGCCGTGAGTAGCTCGAATGTGGAGCATTTCAGGACTAGGTGGTGAGGGGGCGTTTCTTGATCGACGCCACTTCCCACGGGCCGAAAAGGAACGACCCGTGTGCCATGTTGGTGAGGTCCGACATTGCGACCGCACTTCCGGCATCGACGGTGTCCTCGAACTCGGGGTGCGTGCACGTCACTTGCGGCGGGTCTCGCGCCTTGAGGATCTCTCTCCGCCAAACTGGCGGCTGAGACGGCGCACGTGCGCCCCGTGCGAGTTCCGCTGCTGCCTCTAAGAACTGTTTCAGGCCGAGGGAGTTGCTAATTGCGTGATTGAGTCGGATTCCGAGTATGAAGCCCCCACATTTCAAACGGGTCACCTACCATAAAACGAGGAACTCGTTAAATTAATCGAATCAAGAGGGCATCTCTCTCTCTCTCTCTCTCTCTCTCTCTCTCTCACACACACACACACACACACACACACACACACACACACACACACACACATAAATATCTAGAAATTCTATCAATTTACAATATCTACACACGATATGTTTTTAAATAGTGCAATGCTTTGATTAGAGGGAAGTGACCTCCCCGATTGTCGTTAAGACAACCAAAGATAAAGTGGCTCCTAGTAAATCGCATCTTGGCGTCGTTGATAATGGCAGTGTTGCGGGAAGGGGTGAATGACGGCAACGCCATGGCTAGACTGAGATTGTGGAAGGCTAAAGAAAGAGAGAGAGAGAAAAGAGACAATTTAAGATGTTCTAATCACACGAGTCGCACTTACTCCCATGATTATGATATTGTTGTAATCACCGATGATTGACGGAGCTGGGGGGCGCTTCCTCCGAGCATAGCCGGAGAAAAAAATTGCTTTGGCAATGTCGTGCAACATTATCTTCCCGTGGCTTTATGCATCCGTGCCCCAGCAAGTTCGTCTGTGAAGGTCCATGCAGGCCCCCGCGCGTGCGAGAAGATACGCATATGCATACGTAAAATGTTTGAAACTTTTATATTGATCGGTATTCTCGCCTCTGTCTGCACGGGGCTCCCGCACCATGCCGTTATGCATAAGAACTTGTAGGTTTATTATTAACAGACGGCGTGTATCCACAAACAAGCTATTTTCAAACCATAGGAATCTCGATTAGAAATTATTAGGCGCTGTCATTGACTGGAAGCGCAAATATCTGCATACGACTAGTTTAGGCACGAAGCGTGGTTAGGTTGATGCCGTCTTTGCTTTGCCGGCTTCCCACTGGGAAAATTATTGTTAAAATTTAGGCACAATGACGCAACAAAATAGAGAGCTAATGGATACACAAGATTTATCATCATTCGCCCTTAAACTAGGGCTATATCTACCTAAAGATTCCTCTATATTAGTGGAAAAAATACCAAAAAAGTTCTAAACCTATTGTATTGGTACCAAATCAATTCTAAACCTTTCAATTTGACCTATTTATTCCTAAACTTTCTTTTATTGGTACCAATCTAGTTCATCCAGTCAATTTTGGTTGGCCGGCGTCGACATGGACGTCGGCCGATGATTGGACATTGATGTGGTAATTTTTTTTAATAATTTTGTATTTTTTTTCGAATTTTAAAAAAAAAATTATCTTATCTTTTTCTTTTTTCTTTTCTCTCTTCTTCCTCCTTGGACTTTCCTCGTAGTGGATAGCTGGGCGAGGGTCACGGGCGAGGCGACTTCACCCAGATTTAGGTGAGGCTATCCTCGCCCTAGCCTTACTACAAGGGAAGGTGGCATCACCCACAACTGGCAAGACCATGGCGGCCTTTGTGGGGGCCTTATTGATGAACTAGAATTACTTCTCCAAAATAACATTTAATTGATGGGTGCACCAACAGACGACTCACCACGTGCCACAACTTGCAGGAAAAAGAATGTCTGCACCGGGATTCTAAAGTGTAGCGCTAAACTAAAAAAATCACCTAACGGTCGGAAGACCAAGATTCTCTTGTCATCAATCATGTGCATTCCAAGAGTGTGAGATATGTGCTTCAAGCCTTCCACTCCATTTGGGTATATACTCAAAACTATTTTTTAACTTTCTCGTAATTTTAAAGCTTCCAGCATGTCCAGATTATAAGGAAATCCAAAGGCATTATAAAGTGAGTAAATGGCGACAAAATACGACTCCACCCAAAACAGACCGGACAGTCCCACGAGTAAGCTAAGACGAACGAGGTTGGGATGGGGACAGGACTCTCACGAGCTCCGCTAACGACAGAAGTACGGAGGTCGAGCCACATCTTTTCCAAATTCAAAGCGCTCAGTTTGAACAGCAGCTAAAAGGAACTCATCTTTTCTTCATCAGAGATCAAAGTAGCTTAAAAATCAAAGTTTTAGCGGTAAAACGCAACTCCAAAACAATTCCATAGAGAGAGAGAGAGAGAGAGAGAGAGAGAGAGAGAGAGAGTACCGGCGAGAAGTGTACCGCGGCGGTTGAAGGCGATGCACTTCCTGATGCCATGCTTCAAGTACTCCTCGATCACTTCAGGGAAATCTCCCTGCAGGGGATCTGCTTATTCGAAAAAACACACACACCCCGCATCATCTCACCTCCTGCTACCGGATAAGAAGGCATGGGGGACCAGCGAACAGAGCAACGCATGGTGAGCTAACATGTCAGTTTCTGGCCACTAGCTAGCATCCACATCAACACCGGTCAACTAAAATTAATCGGATGAACTTAATTGATATCAATGTGAAAAATGTTCAGGACTGAATTGGTTTAATTAAAAGATTTAAGAATAAATTTGTTCAATTGAAAATTTTGAGATTGAATCGGTACAAATGTAATAGATTTATGACTTTTTAGTACATTTCTCATAATTAGCACATTCCACACCTTTGTTGCAACTATTAATTTTAAAAGAAATAGATTATATAAAAGCGATAAGAAAACCCTATGTACCAAAACAAGCCCTAAGCCTTGTGGGCCCAAACTATAAAAACCCTTTGGTAGATTGAGGGCGTTGCCCTTTACAATCCCTACCAAGGCGGCCCCCAAGTCTCCGCCCGTTCACTAGGAGCGGAACCTCTATACTTTTGGTCATGAGGAGTATAAACCACACCCCAATAATTATTAGTTGCAGCTGGCGCTCTAGGGGTGGCAAGTCGCACTCCTAAAGTCAACGATAGTTACTTCAAATTCCATAACTAGAAGGTAGATTCCATAGGGATATATTTCATTAAAACATTCGAGCATCGTTGCATGTGATTGGGAGACCGCAGAGAATGTATGGTTTAATAATCCTCCTAGAGTTTTGATCTAATTGTAGTCGAATCCCCACCACAATGATCGTCAGCCGCCGTCCCTTCGTCAATCATTTTCGCCAACGCTTCTTGAAACCTTTGCATAGCTCTCTCCGGCAAAGTCATCGGCACCACAATCCCCTCCTCTCCCTCTCTTGTTTTGTACTTCGCATAAATGCTTATCCAAGGAAAAGCGCTGGCGACACTGCCGTGCACCGGTGTCCCCCACCAAAATCAGCCTCTTCGAACCCGACCTTGGTCGTGTTGCTAACCGCGTAGTTCCGAACAGTCATGTGCTTCAGTCTTCCCTTGATTACTGACGCATCGATAGAGGACCTTACGTATCCTTCGCTCACCATCTCCTTCGCTTTCTTCACTAGCTCGACGGCATACCCTAGTGGACTTGTACACAGATGGCCCGCCTTTGAGAGTACCATCGCGATCACTGAAGTGCTTCCATAATAACTGTTAGCTGGGTTCACTTACATGTGGAGAAGGCACGTGAGTTCTGCAAGCCCAAAAGGGCTTGAGCCCATAATAAGTTATATGAGGAAATATGGTTTCTCACTATCTATATAAAGAGAAAGCGACGAAAAAGGAAACGGTAACAAGAGAAAAGAAACGAAAAATGCCTTGTGGCAATATCGATTTACATCAAGCTGGCGTAGGAGGTCGATTCGTGGTCCGATTGAGCTGAAATTTTGTGAGCATGTTCGTGGCGCAATTTTCTCGAATCGGACGGTTTGATTTTCGTTTGAAGCTTCCTACATCAGTGTTGACACCTAAATTTTACAATTTTATTATGTACAAGATTAAGAATTAGTCTACCTTTTACAAAAACAAAAATTGGGAATTAGTCACTAAAACAAAAACAAAAACAAAAAAAAAAAAAAAAAAAGAAACAAGAAAAAACAACAAAACAAACGAAAAAGAAAAAACAAGAAAAAGAAAAAAAGACATGGAAAGGGCCGGGCCGGATCTCACCTTGGCCCGGCCCATGCCGCTTTCTGCCTCCATCTTCGCCGAAACCCTAGCAACCAAAAGGGGGGCGGACCTGCAAAGAAGAAAAGGAGAAAAAAAGCACAGGGGGAGAACACAGGAACAGGGAGCGAGAGGGAGGAGAGAGAAGAGAGCTCGAGATAGAGAAAGCGCGTCGCCGCCGTCGACGCTGCAGGGAGCCGTGCCGCCGCCACCGTCGCCGAAAAGCCACACAAACGACGCCGTTCGCCGCTATCTTCCCTGGAACCCAGATCTGAAGCGGAGGAGAGGGTGAGACGCGGAAGAGGGAGCTCGGCAGAGAGGGCAAAAAACCAAAGAGAAGAGAGAGAAGGAACGGAGCGGCGGAGGGCAGCGGCGGTGCTGCCCGACGCCGTTCAAGCCGTTGTCCTCCTCGCCGCCTCAACCCGACGCCGCTCGAGCCGAGCCGCCGCCCTCCATCTTCCGTTCGAGCCAAGCCGCCGCCGTTGCCGTTCGACCAACGCTTACCGCCGCTGTCCCCCAAAAACCAGATCTGAAGCAGAGGCGCCGCGTGGAAGAGTCAGATCCAGCAGGAGCAGACGGAGAAAGAGAAGCCGGGGAAGGAGGAGGCGCCATCGGCGCGGCCGACGCCGTCGCCGCACCAAACCTCCACTGTCGCCGCATCAGACCTCCTGCCCGTCGCCGTTCGAACCGCCGTCGCCCTCCGTCCCAACGAGCTGCTTGCGGACCGTCGCCGAACCGCCGCCTTCCTGTTGCTGCTGCCGTCGTCCGCCGCCCACCGCGTCTCCGCCGCCGAGCCGCCGACGTCTCTGCCATCCCTCTCGGCGCCGCGAAGAAACCCTAGGGTTTTAGCCACGAACCGGGTTGTGCGAGCTGGGCCGGGTCCAGTCAACCGGGTAGGGTTTTTGGCGTATTGGGCTGGGCCTACTTGGGTTAGCTTGGGTTATTTTTGCATATTGGGCCGAGCATACGTAAGTTGGGTTTGAGCTGTTTTAGCATATTGGGTTTGTGGGCTTCGTTTTTTTAAAATAAAAAAACTTAGACCAGATTGGGCTCGCTGTTCGGCCCAATCCGAATTTAATTAAAGGCCCGACCAGGGCTGGTCGGGCCGGTTCGGCCGGCCCTCCCCTTTTGGACCGAACCGGGTCCGGTCTCCGACCGGACCCGATCCGCGTTAACCGGGTCGGGTCGAACCGAATCCGACCCGATTCACCCTTTTTAAAAAATTAAAATTAACTTAAAAACAAAAAAATCAAAAAAATATTTTAAAAATTAAAATATTAAAAATAATAGAATATTAAAAAATTTAAAAAAATTAAACAATTCCGAAAATCCAAAAAAAAAAAAAATTTAAAAAAATTAAAAAAATTAATTATTTTTCTTAATTTAAAAATTAAAAAAAATTAAACAATTTCGAAAATCCAAAAAAATTAAAAAATTAAAAATTAATTATTTTTCTTAATTTAATTTTTTTTTTTAAAAATTAAAAATTTCGAAAATCCAAAAATGATGGGATTTGGTTAGGAATTGCTATATCTTGCTTTCTTAGTGTAATTAGACATTTATTTGCTCGCATATTGATTATGTCGTATGTTTAATTTGCATATTTAATTATGTTTGATTGCATGTGTTTAATCTTATCAGAATTAGGATCTTGGTAGTTATGATTATTACTTTAATGACGGGCGCCCGCATTTATCACCTCACACGTTAATGGATTAGATAAAATCAATCCAAATTGCTCGCCAAAATCATTTTGTTAAAATGAACAAGATTAGATATCAAGGGGCACTAATTGGTTAATTAGTGTAATCAAGTCCCTGACTTAAATTCTCTCAAGTTGCGTAGGAAGTGAGGCACGCTCCCACGCCTCACTTGGTTTCTAACCCCAATAGGCCAGCCGGCGACTCCTTTTATGCAAAATTTCTTAAGAATATCCCAATGTCACGCGGGGTATGGGCTTGGGAGAGCTCGTGCCTAATCATGGGCCTTAGGCCCGTCCTTTGGGCAATACCCCTAAACCTGTTCCCTCCCCCCGATGGTAGGTCGCGACAATCAGGTTTTTCGTGGATTGATCAAAACCTGTGTTTTTGGTCAGATTTATCATCGATCTCTTGTGAAGTTCATGTGTATTGCCAAAAATTATGTTATTGAGGTGTTTGCTGCTATGTATCTCTAGTATTTCCTAGAGAAGAACAATTTTATTGATAGTGAAGATTTTCGTGGTGGACTCCTGGCCCCGTGGTTTTTTATCTCACACATCGAGGAGGTTTTCCACGTAAAAAAATCGTCTTGTGTTCGCGTCTTGGTATTTATTTTACTCTACTATATCGATTCCTATTAGGTTTACACAAGAGGAGATTATTTTATTTCGCAAGGTTGATTCGATATTGTTCGAATTATTACCGTTCTCCCATCAGAGTGGTATCAGAGCAACGAGGTTATTGCTTGATTTTTCGCCTTGTGTTAAACAATGGAAACGAATACGAGTAGAATGGTTACACCGAATGGTTCGAATTATCATATCCGAAAGGGAAGATGGAAGATATTTTATATGTGAAAGATTTTTATTTGCCTGTATTTGCCGAGGAGAAACCAGAGAATAAACCGACGTTGAATGGTCTATATTTCATCGTCAAGTGTGTGGTTATATCGGGCAAAGGTAGATGATAATGTTTTGAACCATATTATTGAGGAAACACATGCACGCAGCTTTATGGGATAAGCTCGAACAATTATATGCTCGAAAGACGGGAATAATAAGTTATTTTTGATAAAACAGATGATGGCTCGAGATATCATGATGGATTCGTTTGATCGATCATTTAAATTCTTTTCAAGGAATTATAAATCGCTTGGTGCGATGGGAATCAAGTTTGATGATGAGATACAAGCACTATGGTTGCTTGGTACTTTGCCGAACTCATGGGAGACGTTCCGAACATCTTTGTCTAACTCGCCGGATGGTACGATTACCATGGATTTAGCCAAGAGTAGTATTTTGAATGAAGAGATGAGAAGGAAGACACAGGGATCGTCCTCTTCACATTCTGATGCCTTGGTTGTTGAGAAAATGGGGAGAAGTGAGTCTCGAGGTCCGAGAAATAGAGATAAAAGTCGAGACAAAAGCAAAGGTAAGTATAATAAATTTGCTAATGTTGAGTGCCATTATTGTCATCAGAAGGGACATATTCAGAGGTTTTGTCGCCAGTTAAAAAGGGACAAACAAAAGGAGAAAGGTAAAGAGAAGAAAAGTGATGATGATAGTGATGACAATCGTGTCGCTGCTCTTAAAGAAGACTTTCTCACTATTTTTGATAGTGATGTGGTGAATTTTGTTTCTCATGAGACCAGTTGGGTAATTGATAGTGGTGCATCCGTTCAAGCTACATCTCGTAGGGATTTCTTTACATCATACAGGTCGTGACTTCGGATCCGTGAAGATGGGAAACAATGGACTAGCTCAAGCCGTAGGCATCGGTGATGTGTGCCTAGAAACCAAAGAATGGCACAAGGTTAGTATTGACTAATGTTAAACATATACATGATATCCGCTTGAATTTGATTTCTACAGGCAAGTTGGATGATGAGGGGTATTGGCAAAGACCTTCAAAGAATGGTCAATGGAAACTTACCAAAGGTTCTCTTGTTGTGGCTAGAGGTGAAAAATATTATTCGTTATACATTATGCGCAAAGTTGTCTACGAGACAAAATTAATGCAAGATAGCGAAGATGCGGTGAGTTATGGCATAAGAGGCTCACCACATCAAAGAAGGGTTTGTCAATATTGGCCAAGAAGAAGCTCCTTTCAGGATTGAAAAGTTCAACGCTAAAGAAGTGTGCTCACTGTTTAGCAGGAAAACAAAACAGGGTTGCATTTAAAAGCTCACCTCCTTCAAGAAAGTCAGGTATACTAGATTTAGTGCATTCTGATGTTTGCGGTCCTATGAAAACAAAATCACTTGGTGGCTCTCTTTATTTTGTTACTTTTATAGATGATTTTTCAAGGAAAATTTGGATTTATACCTTGAAAACTAAAAATCAAGTGTTAGATGCTTTTAAGCAATTTCAGGCTTTAGTTGAGAGACAGACTGGAAAGAAATTGAAATGCATCAGAACTGATAACGGGAGAGTATATTGGACCTTTTGATGAATACTGTAGACAACAAGGTATTCGACATCAAAAGACACCTCCCAAGACGCCTCGCTTAAATGGCTTAGCCGAAAGAATGAATGTAACATTGGTTGAAAGGGTAAGATGCTTACTTTCACAATCAAAGCTATCTAGATCCTTTTGGGGTGAGGCTTTAAGTACGGTTGTGCATATATTAAATCTTACTCTATGCGTTCCTTTAGAATTTGATGTTCCTAATAGAGTTTGGACAGGCAAAGAAGTTTCTTATGATTATTTGTGTGTATTTGGGTGCAAAGCATTTGTGTATATTCCCAAAGATGAGAGGTCTAAACTTGATGTGAAAACACGACAAAGGCATATTTATTGGTTATGGACAGATATGCTTGGCTACAAATTTTATGATCCACTTGAAAAGAAAATTGTAAGAAGCAGAGACGTTGTGTTTATGGAAGATCAAACAATAGAGGATATTGAGAAATTAGAGATGATTTTAGCACCACAGGTTAGTGATAATCTGGTTGATTTAGATCAAGTTCCTCCTACAAATATTCCTACACAGGTTGATGAAGAGCAACGGGAAGTCAATGTTCCAAATAACGCACATGTTCCTGAACATGTTGAAATAGATAATACTATTCATGAACCAGAGTCTCAATTAGATGTTCCACTTTGGATGTTCCAAATCCGAGATCCGTTAGAGACCGACGACCTTCCACCGTATTCTCAAGATGAGTATGTATTATTGACTCGATGCGGGTGAACCGAGTGTTATGCGAAGCAATAGAAGATGAGTACAAAAGCAATTGGTTCGATGCTATGCGAGATGAGATGCGATCACTTTATGATAATCATACTTTTGAATTGGTGAAGTTACCTAAAGGTAAAAGAGCTTTGAAGAACAAGTGGATATATAGGTTGAAGCAAGATGAACATACTGCACAACCACGGTACAAAGCTAGATTGGTTGTTAAGGGATTCGGTCAGAGAAAGGGTATTGATTTTGATGATATATTTTCTCTAGTAGTAAAATGTCTTCTATCCGTGTGGTACTAGGCTTAGCAACTAGCCTAGATTTAGAAATTGAGCAAATGGATGTTAAAACAGCCTTCTGACATGGTGACTTGGAGGAAGAGATATACATGGAACAACCTGAGGGTTTCAAAGTGAAAGGGAAAGAGGATTATGTGTGCAAATTGAAGAAAAGTCTCTATGGCCTAAAACAAGCACCGAGGCAAAGGGTATAAGAAATTTGCTTCAGTTATGACAGAACAGGGCTATAAGAAGACTTCCTCGGATAACTGTGTGTTTGTCCAAAAATTTTTTGATGATGACTTTATTATTCTCTTGCTTTATGTTGATGATATGCTGATTATTGGTAGGAATGCTTCAAGAATTGAGTTATTGAAGAAACGCTTGAGCAAGTCTTTTGCCATGAAAGACTTGGGCTCGGTGAAAGCATTCTTGGCATTAGAATTACCCGAGACGAGATGCTAAGAAGTTATTTTTGTCGCAAGAGAAATATATCGAGAAGATCCTTAAGAAATTTTACATGGACAAGGCTAAAGTGGTTAGTATTCCTCTTGCTTTGCCCACTTTAAGTTAAATATGATGCAAAGTCCTACGATCGATAAAGAAAAGAAAGATATGGAAAGTGTTCCATATGCTTCACCGTAGGAAGCTTAATGTATGCGATGGTATGTACACGCCCGGACTTGGCACATGCGCTGGCGTTGTTAGTCGCTATTTGTCAAATCCGGGCGAGAGCACTGGAATGCGGTGAAGTGGATTATGAGGTATCTTCGGGGAACTTCAAATTTGAAACTCGGTTTCGAGACCGGAAACTTGAGTTAGTTGGATACACGGTCCATTCCGACTTGGCAGGAGATATTGATACTCGTAAATCTACTTCTGGTTATTTGATTTCTTTTGCGGGTGGAGCTGTGTCATGGAAGCCAAGATTGCATAAGTGCTTTGCACTTTCTACAACCGAAGCTGAATTTATTGCATTGACTGAAGCTAGTAAAGAGATGCTATGGATGAAGAAGTTCTTAGAAGAACTTGGGTTCAAGCAAAAGAGGTATGTGCTATTTTGTGATAATCAAAGCGCAATTCATCTTGGTAAGAATTCATCTTTTCATTCTAGATCGAAACATATTGATGTTAGATATCATTGGATAAGGGATGTTCTAGATGAAAAGTTGTTGGAACTTGAGAAAATTCATACGGATCATAATGGCTCCGATATGATGACGAAGACTCTACCAAGAGAGAAGCTTGAACATTCTTGTTTGATAGCGGGATGGTAAATCCCTCCACATTGTCGTGAGGGGGAGATTTGTTAGCTGGGTTCACTCATGTGGAGAAGACCCAATGAGTTCTGTGCCCAAAAAAAGGGCTTGAGCCCATATAATAAGTTATATGAGAAAATATGGTTTCCACTATCTATATAAAGAGGTAGCGAATAGCGAGAAAATGAAACAAGATAATAAGAGAAAAAGAGAAAGCAGAAAATCGGGGTTTGGAGCAATATCTCGATTTACATCAAGTTCAAGGCGTCGAGGTCGATTCGTTGTCCGATTGAGCTGAAATTTTGTCGGCATGTTCGTGGCGCAATTTTCTCGAATCTGGATGGTTTGATTTTTGTTTGAAGCTCCCTACATCGGGTTTTTGTGGATTGATCAAAACCTGTGTTTTTGGTCGATTTATCCTTAATCTCTTGTGAAGTTCATGTGTATTGCCAAGAATTATGTTCTTGAGGTGTTTGCTATGTATCTCTAGTATTTGCTAGAGAAGAACAATTTTATTGATAGTGAAGATTTTCAGGTGGACTCCGGTCCCGTGGTTTTTTATCTCCTCACATCAATGAGGTTTTCCACGTAAAAAAATCGTCTTGTGTTCGCGTGTTTGGTATTTATTTTACTCTATTATATCGATTCCTATTAGGTTTACACAAGAGGGGAGATTATTTTATTCCGCTGCGTTGATTCGATATTGTTCGAATTATTACCGTTCTCCCATCAATAACCACGAGGCACGCCGACGCCTCGCGTGTTGATCACGCATGAGAGGCGGACTACTTTGTCCGGCTTGATCTCAAGTGCAATCGTGCGGCACTTCCAAAGGCATGCCGTGAGTAACTCGTAGGTGGAGGATCTCGAGACTAGATGGTGAGGAAGGCGTTTCTTGATCGATGCCACTTCCCGCGGGCCGAAAAAGAACGATCTGTGGGCCATGTTCTTGGGGTCCGACATTGTGGCCGCACTTCCGGTGTCAATGACAATGTCCTCGAACTCATGGTGTGTGCATGTCACTCGCGGCGGGTCTCGTGCATTGAGGATCTGTCTCTGCCAAACAGGTAGCCGCGATGGCACATGGGCGCCTCGGGCGAGTTCCGTAGCTGCCTCTAGGAAGTGTTTAAGTCCGAAGATATCGCTGACTGTGTGATTGAGTCGGATTCCGAGGATGAAGCCCCCACATCTCAAGCGAGTCACCTACCAGAAAGAAGGAACTAGTAAGAAAACCTGGAAGGTAAAGGTTAAACAATCGGAGTAAAGAGGGCCCTTCTCTACAGAAGAATTTTATACTTGATCTCTTGAAATTCTACCAATTTACAAAATCTGGGCGCGATAAATTCTACCAATTTACAAAATCTGGACGCGATAAGCGTTACAATAGCTTATCCAAGTTGTATGTTGCAACACGACTCAACGTTGGACTTGTCACGCAGTAATTACTTGGACAGATAACAGAGGGCATCCAGTGATGTCGCCCGACCCGGCCACATCGCACAACACCTCGTCTAAGAAGCCCTATGGCGGCCGCATGGAGTCGCTGAGCTCCTCAAGGCTGACGTCGGCATCAGCCTCCACGAACAGAATCCCTTCGCCCGTACAGTCCACCACGAGCTTATAGTCTGGCCCTTCCCGGATCCGCCCGGCCAACGGATAATAGTACACAAGCGCCTTTGCAAGTGCTCCCTTGACGACTCTCGCCGGGTCTTCTTGGCCTTCCATTGAGGGGCTGTTTGGGTAGAAGAGAAGTAAGGGAAGCAGAAAACGAAGCCACTCCTGGCCATCCAGGTCCGAGAGGGGTTTGAGTTCGCGTGGCGTCACTCCTGCCGGGGAGATCAACTCTGGCTCATGGCGTTTCACGGCCAGTAGTCCCAGAGAAGATGGAGAAGGTGGTGGTGAAGCCATTTTTGTGATAGCAGGTTGGAGACGGGAGAGAACAAGGAACTGCTTAGGGTTTATATGGGGGGAAACAAGGGAGACGTTGGGACTTGGCTTTCAAGGACGTCCGCGGGGAATATAAAAACATAGTCAAGAAGGAATTGTTTAGAGTATGCACACGATTGGTAACCCATACACATTTATTTTAGGGTTTTTTTGAAGTTGGACTATAAAAGGGATGTGTTGCACAACTCATATTGAAGACTAGGCTCTACATTTTCTCTCTTTTTTGTTCTTCCTAACTTCTTGTAAGATCTAAAGTTGTTTTTTTGACCTTTTGGATTGAACTCTTGTACTGGTTCTTGAAGATAATGAAATCCTTTTCTTTTCCTATGGTTTTGTCCATTTTGGATTTTCATATATTCTTTTTGTGTCTTATGTGATTTCATTTTGCTTTCATCCTTTGTTATTTGTGCTTCAATTAATGCATCAAATTAGTGTTATTATGCAACTAACCGGTACCAAAGCAAAGGAATTTTGGCTTTTTGCTCAAGATGGCATCTATCAAGTTTGAAGTGGCACCTTTTGATGGCCAAAATAGTTTTTGGGCTATAAAGAATCAAAATGAAGGCAATGTTGCGTTAGGGAAGTTTCTGTTAGAGCTTTGGATAGGAAATACCCTACTTTTTTAATGATTGCTGCAGTTGAGGAGGAATTCTTCATTGTGGTCATCTAACACATTCTCATCTCTCTCTCTCTCTCTCTCTCATCAGTGAGCTAAATAAGTAATGGAAATGATGTCCCCGATCGTCATTAAAACAACTAAAGATAAAGTGGCTCATAGCAAATCGCGTTTTGTGAGAGATTGGGGAGAGTAGAGACGCCATTAATAGTGGTGGTGGTGGTGGTGCAAGAAGGGGTGAATGATGGCAACAACATGGCTACACTAGGGTCACGGGTCGGTTGACTATGATAGATCAAAACACCATGCGGCCTTAGGATTATTGATCCCAAGTCAACCTTACACACACGCTCGAACACAAGAGTCGGATGGGCAAAGAGAGGATATATTCACTTGTGAATGAACTTGTTACAATGAGGGGGAGGGATCCTTATTTATACAAATGCAAGTTGCATCTCAACCGTTGATTGTCCCTCCGATCCAACGATGCATTTCAAATCCGTATCATCATTACAAGGCTTACACAGTAGGCTACTTGAAGGCTACTCGATGGCTGCACACGGCAAGCCCTTGGGAAGACCGTGGGTGTGTGTCAGAAGCAAGATAAGGGTGCAGGTCCGTTTGACACGCAAGCAACGAACGGTCATGGGTTGTACATGGGCTGCTCGATCATTGCGCATGGGTCACTCATGCGCACGTGGGCCTTGGTCCGTATCAATCATGAATTGATCATAGGTTGTTCTTCGATAAGCCCTTGGTCATGACACGGCTTATCACGGTCGGTCTTGGATCATGCTCCGTCCATGGGCTATGTCATTCTCCCACGCCTAATCTAGTGATGCCCTCGCCGCATCCTTGGCATGGAAGGCATCAATGTGCTTCTTGAACTGCCACAGAGCCTCGGAGGGTTCCCAACTTGCTTCACTCTCGGGCAGGCCCTTCCATCGGATGAGGTATTCCTTCTTTGGCACACAATATCTCTTATTTATGGTCCGATCCGCCATGATGCATTCAACATCCCGATCATATGAGGTTCTTGCTCCAAGGGGCGCTTGTTGTGATTTGCCTCAACCTGGATCTTCCTTATCCACATGGAAAGGTTTTAGCATACTCACATGGAACACGGGGTGTACCTTGAGTTTGGCCGGCAAGTCTAGCTTGTATGCTACCTTCCCAATCTACTGCAACACTTGGAAGGGACCTTCATAGTGATGGACCAGCCCTTTGTGCATGTCACGATACCAAATGACCAAGTGAAGTTTGGCTAACACCAAGTCCCCGACCTAAAATTTCATATGTAGTCGCTTTTTGTCGGCCCACTTCTTGGTGCGCTTTGCCACTTGATTGAGGCACACCCACACCAAGTCCGCATGTTCATCCCATTCCTTAGCGAACTTGTACGCAGGAGGGCTGTTTCCTCAATACCCCAAGGCAATCACGCTCAGTGAAAGCGGTTGTTGCTTGGTCACGATCTCGAACAGGCTATGGTTCATGGACTCGCTTCGTTGTAGGTTGTATGAGAATTGGGCCACGTCGATCAGCCACGCCTAATTCACCTACATGTTGCTCACGTAGTGCCGAAGGTAGATTTCTAGCAATGCATTCACCCGCTCCATCTGTCCGTTAGTTTGGGGATGCATGCTGGTGGAGAAGTTGAGGTCCGTCCCCAGCAACTTGAAGAGCTCGGTCTAGAATCGCCCGATGAATCGAGGATCGCGGTCACTCACGATTGTGCGTGGAACACCATGAGGGTCCAACACCCTTCGGACTTTGGCAAATTCATGATGAAGTCTATGGAAATGCTCTCCCAAGGACGTTCCGGGATAGGCAACGGTTCAAGGAGCCCCGCCGGTGACCATTGTTCTATCTTGTCTTGTTGGCACACAAGACACGTCCACACATAGGCTTCAACATCGTCATGTGCAGCCAATAGTATTGATCATCAACAAGTGCCATGGTTTGGTGGATTCCCAGATGTCCCGCCCATTTAGAGTCATGTTACTTGTGTAAGACTTCCTTCTGAAGTCTCCTATGAAGCGACACATAGAGTCGCCATCCTTTGGTGTAGAGGAGATTGTCCTCGTACAAAAACCGCCTTGTCTTGCCCTCTTGTTCATATCAAAGGTGGGCTTGGGCTGTTTGATCGTGTTTCAGCCCCTCCTTGATAAGCTCGATCCATGGACAGTCGTGTCGACCCATCACATTGGCTAGCTCCATCTTCCTGCTTAAGGCATCGGCCACGAAGTTAGATTTTTCGGGCTTGTATTCCAACACATAATCAAACTCAGCCAGAAGTCTTGTCACCGAGCTTGATTCGGGCTGAACTTCTTCTGAGTTTGGAAGTAGCTTGTAGCCACGTTGTCGATCCTCACGAAGAACCGAGATCCCAAGAGGTAATGCCTCCACATACGAAGGCAATGTATCACCACAGTCATCTCCTTCTCTTGGACCGTGTATCTTCGCTCGATATCATTCAGTTTCCGAGATTTGAAGGCAACTGGATGCCCTTCCTGCATCAAGACACCACCGATAGCAAAATCATAAGCATCGGTTTCTATCTCATAAGGCTTGGTGTAGTCGAGCAGCACTAACACCGGTTCTTCGATCATGGCATGCTTCAACCGATCGAAGGCCTCTTGACACCGATCCGTCCACTCCCACGGTCTTTCTTTCTTCAGCATATCCGTGAATGGCACAATGAGGCTTGAATATCCTCTCGGATGAAACGCTGGTAATAATTTGTGAGTCCAAGAAAGGATCTCAACTCCGTCACCTTGGTCGATGGCTTCCATTCAATGATGGCATGGATCTTTGCCACATCCATCCGCACTCATCCGCCCTCGACGATGTGCCTCACGAAAGGGACTTCCTGCTGGGCAAAAGTGCACTTCTCGTGCTTTACATACAAGTCGTTCTCCCAAAGAGTCTAGAACACTTGGCTCAAATGCTCGACATGTTCCTCAAGCATCCGGCTATACACAACAATGTCGTCAAGGTAAACCACAATAAACCAATCAAGGAACAAATGAAGTACCTTGTTCATGAGAGTGCATAATGTGGCCGACACATTTGTCAAACCAAAAGGCATGACAAGGAATTCATACGATCCATAACGGGTCACACATGCTATTTTTGGCTCATCCCCCTCGGCAATCCGAACTTGATAGTACCCCATCGAAGATCAAGCTTGGAGAACCATCGAGCTTCCTCGTGCTACTCGAACAAGTCCGTGATGAGCGGGATTGGGTACTTGTTCTTGACGGTGAGCTTGTTCAAGGCTCGGTAGTCTTATGCACATATGGAGGGATCCATCATGCTTCTTTTGGAACAACACTGAAGCACCCAACGGAGCATTGGACAGCCAAACATATCCCGTCGAGCAGCTCTTTTAGTTGTCTTTGCAGCTCTTCCAACTCGGGCGGAGCCATGCGATAGGGTGCCATGGCTGGCGATCGAGCATCAAGCACAAGCTCGATCCAATGGTCGATTTCTCTTCGAGGAGGCAACTTCTTTGGTAGCTCGGGCGGCATCACATCTTGGAACATAATGAGGACTCGGGACACCTCTTCCGATACCATGCCTTCTTCCATGCCCTCCTCCTTCAATGCTACCAAGAAAGTCACATCGCTCTTCTTCAGCCCTTGATAGCTGCATGGCCGATAGCATCTTTCTATCGCGTCCCGATTCACGGTAGATCGGGACCATGCATTGGCACCGTTTGTCTAAGATGCATATGCAATCCACAAGGGCATAACGCCCGCATTGATCCAATCAAGGAATCCTAAACCGAGCACGAAATCATAATCGTCAAGGGGGATTACCTCGATATCCTCTTTGCTGGTCCATGGACCAAGGTGCAGCTCCACGCCCTTAGCCATGCCGCTAGTTGGGACTTCCTTGGAGTTCACCATTTTAAGCCAACCGGCATCACTCGTCTCGACCGGAAGATTCAGCTTCTTTGCGGTCTCTTTGGAGATGAAGAGGTCGGACACCTTGATATCCATGAGTGCACTCATCGTGGTACCACTGATCTTCACATCCACGAACATCATTCATTTGGGTTCCTTAGCCTTCTTGGCTTTCATCAACCCAAGGATCCGCAACGATCCCAACCGCGCCTCCTCTCGCAATGCATCCTCTTTGCACATGGCTGCTAGCTTTCCTCTTTTTGGACAGTCTCGGGCCATGTGTGGCCCGTCGCAAAAGAAGCACTTGTAAGTGCATACCTTGCAATGATATCCTTCGCCGCTTGACTCAGGTTGAGTCCTATGAGGGACCGTAGGTGGTTTGTCCACATTCGAACGGTTGTACCGATTCCGATCTCCCCCACCAATGGCCCTTTCTCTTGGTCGATAGTCTGGCTTGTTGCCGGAGGGTGAAGGTTTGTATTCCACGATGGACACGACCACAGAAGTAGCCGTTGAGAGATCCATTGCGTTACACCACTTGAGCTCTTGCTTAACCCATGGTTTGAGTTCCGCTCATAAACTGGTGGAATGCCTCCATCTTGATCATGGACGGGATTTGGAGCAGCAACTTCGAGAATTGCTTCACATACTCGCGGACTCCGCTCTTTTGCTCTAGGCGCTTGAGTTCCCCTCGAGCTTCCCCTCCACATAAGCGGGGTAGTAGGTACGCCAAAATTCCTCGACGAACCAAGCCCATGTCGTGATGGGGTTGCCATTCCTACCATCGAACCTACAACGCCACCACAACAACACATCATCAGCTAAATACATGGCTGCGGTGTTTACTCGGATTATGTCGTTGGTCATTCCCATGGTCTAGAGTAGAGTTCCATGTATCACAGGAAGTTGTCCACATCCTTTGCCACCAGGGAGCTCTTGAACTCCTTTGACTTGGGTGCATTGGCACGTGGTTGCACGGTGATCACCCCCGTTCACGCGTGTAGCTTCAAGCTTGACGAGTTTGCTTTTCATCTCGGCCATCTCCGCGCGCATGGCTATGATCATGGCCTCCCAAGTCTCATCCCACTGCTGCAGCTCATGTGTGATGGATCCCAACACTTTGACACAAAGCTCTCCCATGCCGGCCTAGAGTTCTTGGCCTCCTCCTCCCTACCGACTTCCGCTCCTTCGATGGTCTAGTGTAGGTTATCCATCATCGCCTAAATGTCTGTGACGGTCTCCTCTAGACCCGTCATTCGGTTCTCCAAGTCTCCCTTCAAATCCCTCGAACACGAGGCAGCACGATTCTTCTTTGATCGAGTGATCTTCTCGACTGGACGCCCATGATCTTCATAGTCATCGCCTTGAGCGACCGAAGCATTAGCACGAGGATCAGCCATTGCGCTTGGAACGAAGGCTCTGATACCACTTGTCACGGGTCGGTCAATTACGATCGATCAAAACACCATGCGGCCTTAGGATTATCGATCCCAAGTTAGCCTTACGCACACACGCTCGAACACAAGAGTTGGATGGGCAAAGAAAGTGTATATTCACTTGTGAATGAACTTGTTACAATGAGGGGGAGGGATCTCTATTTATACAAATGCGGGTCGCATCTCAACCGTTGATTGTCCCTCTGATCCAACGGTGCATTTCAAATACATATTGTCATTACAAGGCTACACAGCAGGCTACTCGAAGGCTACTCGATGTCTGCACACGACAGGCCTTTAGGAAGACCGTGGGCGTGTGTCAAAAGCAAGATCAAGGTCTGTAGGTCCATCTAACACGCGAGTAGCTAAACGGTCATGGGCTGTACATGGGCTACTTGATCATTGCGCATGGGTTGCTCATGGGTCACACATGGGTCGCGTGTGGGCCTTGGTCCGTATCGATCATGAATTGATCGTGGGCTGTTCTTCGATCAGCCCTTGGTCATGACATGGCCTATCATGGTCGGTCTTGGATCATGCTCCGTCCGTGGGCCGTGTCACTAGGCTTGTGGGAGGCCAGATAGAGAGAAAAGTTAACATATTAAGATGTTCTAACTACACAAGTGTCACTTATTCCCATGATCATGATTTTGTTTTAATCATTTGAGATCTATTGAGCTCGGGTAATTTGCCATGGTCCTGGCATGGTGCTGCCATCATTCCAAAGCTTATTCAAAGGTCCATTTGAGAATGTCAAACCTAAAAATCACAAGTTCCAGGCCCATATGTGCACAACAAGATATACATATAAGCATCCATAAAACGTTTGACCTTTTGTCTTGATCAGTATTCTCTTCTACATCTGAACTCGACAAACGACGTGGTATGAGTTACCTCAAAGCCAATACCAGTTACCACATTTTCATCTGTGTCTACTAAAAAATACGAGAATAAACACTTATTGCACACCGTAGTCAAACGTTGCTTTCAATAAACCAAAAACAAGTTAAATGATTATATTCTTTTTCATAAATGGAAACAAAAAAGTGGTACCCAAACCAACAACACAAGCACCTGTTAAATTATCATTTCCACATTCGGTTTCAAATTCATAAGCTAGTATGCAGATTACTAACGATATTAATTAATTAATGCTATTTTAATAGAATGGGACCACCAAATTCTCCACACATTTTTTTTTAAAGGAGAGTTACGATGAATGGTGATAAATTTTCGAATTGAAATGACATGTAAGGCAATATGAGTAATCCTTTTAAATTGCATTTGGAAGATTGGAAAGTGAATTAACATAAAACTTATTTCAATTTATGATTGACGATAACTCTTGACAGAATATCTTCGATTTTATTTGGATCTAACCTAGATAAGTCTTGAGAAAAATATCTCCAACTTTTTTGGATGTAACCCAGATAAGGTAGTCACGTGAGAAAAATTCTTAGGTGATTGGCATGCACATAAGCCCAATGCATCCCAGTCTTTAATGTCGGTGAGTTTCATTTCATGTGATCCAAAGGCCGGGATACATTGAGTTCACGTGCAAGACCGGGACAATGCTAATACTTTTTAAAAAAAAAGACTTTGCAAATAGGTGAAAATTCAACCAACGGGGCGACGTTGACGGTGTCCTCGAACTCAGGGTGCGTGGACGTCACCCGCGGCGGGTCTGGCGCGTTAAGGATCTCTCTCCGCCAAACTGGCAGCCGAGAAGGCACACATGCGTTACGTGCGAGTTCCGCAGCTGCCTCTAAGAACTGCCTGCAAGTGAGCGTGAGGCTTTGGCCAGCGGCGAGCTCAATTGGTCACCAGTCGTCACTGTGGCCAGCGATCGGTTGAGGAAGAAGAAGAAAATAAAAAGAAAGAAAAGAAAATTAAAAATTAAAAATAATTTAAAAATTGATTTCTAAAAAAAAATTTAAAAATAAAAAATAAAAAAAGTTATTGAAAAAGAGTGCATAGAGGAAAAGATTTTCTTCATCCAATAGCAAAAAATGCAAACACTTCATTTTTAGGATTCAACCAAACATTGAAAAACAATTACATTTTCTAGAAAATATTTTTCAAAAATACCATATTTTCTGCGAAATAAATGAAATCTAAATTGAGTACAATTGAAAGGTTTATTTTATTTGATCATAATTTGGGAAAAGTACAAAAAAAAGAAGTTATAACCATACTCTTTGAATTTCCGAACTCTTCTTTTTTTCATTTGTTAGTCGCATCACATATTATCGTCCATTTTACACGATACTTGCCTGGACCAACAATAAAGGGCACCCAATGATGTCACCCGACCCTGCCACATCACACAACACCTCATTTACGAAGCCGCATGGTGGCTTCATGGAGTCGCCAAGCTCCTCGAGGCTAACGTCAGCATCAGCCTCCACGGACTGAATCCCCTCGCCGGTACAGTCCACCCCAAGCTTGCAGTCCGGGCCTTCCCGGATCCGCCCGGCCAACGGGTAATAGTACACGAGCGCCTTCGCAAGCGCTTCCTCGACAACTCTCGCCGGGTCTTCTCGGCCTTCCATTGAGGGGCTTTGTGGGTAGACGAGAAGGAGGGGGAGCAGAAAACGAAGCCAATCCTAGCCATCCAGGCCCGAGAGGGGTTTGAGTTTGCGCAGGGTGTCTCCGCCGGGGAGATCAACTCCGGCTCATGGCAGTTCACGGTCAGTAGTCCCGGAGAAGAAGAAGAAGAAGAAGGTGATGGTGGTGAAACCATTTTCGTGATGGCAGGTTGGAGACGAGAGAGAGCAAGGAATTGTTTTAGGGTTTATAAGGTGGGAAACAAGGGAAAATGTTGGGACTTAGTTTTAAAGAATGTCCACGCGGTACATAAAATGAAGCATAGTCAAATAAAGCAATGCCAAAAAACTACTTGGTGAATCGTCCTTTGGCTTTCGGAAATAAGACTACGCTTCCTCTTGCTCTCACGCGATTCACGAGTAATGCGATGGCGTCGGCTGTTGAATTCTTAGACCAAATTAAGATCTCTAGGGATACAATATATAGAGATTAACACATGATATCGATATCATCCATACAAGTAATGCGATGGCGACAGGTCCGTCATTCTTTCAAGAGTAATAGAGATTTTTAGATTGCACAATATTTCGCAGAAATTGGTCTACTTGCATAACTGGCTCCCAACGGAGAAGTAAATTTTCTGAAATTTTGTATTTAATACACATAAGTTCATAGGGAGGTGGAGACCCAATTATCTAGTGGTCCATAAAACACTCTGCAAGTCTTATAAACCAATTAAGTTTTTACTTCTTTGGCTTGTGCAGGTCGTGATTTAGCATAGTTTGCACTTGACTGGGAAAGCTTCCTTACTTTTTAATGGAGAATTTCCTAATCTCATTGTACCTTTGTTAATTCAGTTCTAAGTTTTTTAATTTTGCCAATTGATTTTTAAACCTTTTCACTTTTTGTTAATTGAGCCAATCTAAGTAAATTTTAGCCGAAAATCATTGACGTTGACAACGACCTCACAGGCCATTGCCTCTAGTCAATTGTCGAGGCTTGGTGATTGGCTGGAGAAGGAATAAGGGAAGGAAGAAAAAAGGGAAAAAAAAAAAAGAATAACAAATTCAAAATTCAAAATTTTTAAGAATATCATTAAAAATTATCCACGTTAACGTTGGCCACCATGTAAGATGGCTAACACTTACATCAGTATTTTCCAGTCAAATTTATCTAATAAATTGAATTGGCAAATCATGAAAATAGTTAAGATTTAACTGACAAAATTAAAAGGTTCACGACTTTTTAGACAATTTTGCCATGATGAGTGCTTTCGAGGAGGCATCCATATCCAAGTAGATGGAGAGAGAGAGATTATTGTCAGAAATTGTTGATATGGCATATACGTATACACTACTTCAATTACTGTCTCATTATAGTTGAAAATTGCTAACATGTCGTATGCATATACCTACCCGGGGGGCCCCTTTCTCTCTCTCTTTTCTCTATTATCAACAAGCTACGCCAACAGTGAGAGAAGTTGACTAAAGGGAAACAATATCCTCGTTGTCATTGAGACATACAGAAATAAAGTGGCTCACAGCGATTGACATCTTGTGAAGATTAGTAAGAGAAGAGGCGTTGTCGGCAATGCAGGTGATGCAGGAGAGTAAATGACGATAGCGATATGCGCTTGACTAAGCCTGTGCTACAGTAGAGAGAGAAAAGAGAAGAAATCAAGACGTTCTAATAACGAGTCACACTTATTCCATGATTATGCTTCTATTGTAATTACCAATGACCAATGGAGTCGAAGGGAGGAGAAGGACATAGCCCGGGAGTTTGGAAGCACATCACAACATTTTTTTTTTTTTTTGCAAAGCAAGTGAAATATATGTAATTCATGTGGGCTTATTACTACTAAACGACAATACTCCTTATATCTATATGTAATTTAACTAATATCTTTGTTTTGAGGTCGTCATCAATCTCTAATTTTTTATACAATAAATGACTAATTTAGATCGCTAAAATTTAGATGTTAATAAATCAATGTCATCATCCTAGCATTGCCTTCAATAAACGAAAAAACACATGTTAAACGATCCATTGTATTGAAATGATGTGACCACTAAAAATCCAAGGGGGACGCACTCTCCAGTACGATTTCCTTATACCCTTCACTTACAGACTCAAACGAAAAAGAATGCATAACGTTGTCTAATCGATTTGCTATCGAGTCCATAGCTTTATTTAGAGAGACTCGAACATTACCAATTTCATGGAAAGACACTTCATTTAATAATTGCATTCTCATACCTGATTTGAGAAAATTTAGAGAGCCCGTGTTACGGTAGAGAGAAAAAGGAGAAGAAATCAAGACGTTCTAATGGTGTACAGATTTTTGTGTCGATTGGAATGCTCTTCTACTCCCAAACGATGCTTTAGGAGCCTGACTATTCTCGACACAATATGATAACACAACTCGAAGGCGATGCAAATCCATTGAGACAGATCTAAACTCAACACACCGCGCAATATGAGTTGTTTTGGAACCGACGTGAATTATACTATTTTCATCCATGTTCATTGAAACAAGGTTTGTAATCATATTACAACAATTTTTCTTTTTTGCAACACATGCGAAATATAATGCAATAAATGTGGGCATATTACTACTAGATGATAATTATCCTAATATCCATATGTAATTTAACTAATATTTTTGTTTATAGGTCATGATTAATTCCTAATTTTCTTATGTATGAATGTGGTCGGAAAAATTTATATGTCAATAAATAAATGGTATTGTCCGGTAATTAAACGTGGCCTTCAATAAACTAAAAACGTGTCAAATGCTTTTCTTGTATTTTAAGAATGGAGCCAACCGAAATTCCAAGGGAAACGCACTCCACAACAGTCCCCTGGTACGAGGATGTCGCCTTCAATAAACTAAAAACGTGTCAAATGCTTTCCTTGTGTTTTAAGAATGGGGCCAACCGAAATTCCAAGGGGAACGCACTCTACAACAGTTTGGGCCCCTGGTAAAGTATCCTCGTACCATTCGTGGCTCATTGTGCTGTTAAGTCGCCATCGCAAGGAATAAAAAAAAATAAAAAATAAAAAACTTGTTTAACGAGTTGGGTCCCAATATGTGGTTCTCATGACTTTTCCACTCCCCATCTCCGTCGTACATTTCAATCCAATGAGCTCCTTGGAGCTAGATTCTATTATATATCTACATATCAGGTTACTGATAACCCCCAGGCAATTTCTACAGGTTTTTTTTGGTAAGTAATTTCCACAGGTTTTCCACCTACTAAACTTGAAAGTTGAATATGTCGCTTGATACAATCCATTGCCATCTCCTTATTTCTTGTCTCCATGGAAATAGCAAACCGAGCATTTCTTGAGCCGCTAGGGCTCTCGAGTTCTGGATAATCACTCAAACGAAAAAAAAACGCATGCCATTCTCTTCTTGTTTTACTATTGAGTCCATAATTAGAAAATAAATTCAAAGAAAGATGCTCCTTTCAATAATTCAAGCATTGTCCTATGTGATTGAGAAACTTTAGAGAATCTATGGTTAATTCTCCTTCTAGAGATGGAATCTAATTGCTCTTCAATCCATGCCAGAATAATCATCATCCGCCCTCCATTTATAGGTCATCTTTGCTAGCTCGTCTTGAAACCTTCGCACTGCTCTATCCGGCAACATTATCGGCACCACCCGAAGTCAGCCTATTCCAACCCGACCTTGGTCGCATCAGCCACCTCATGGCTCCAAACAGTCATGTACATCGGCTGTCTCTCAATTACTAACGCATCGATGAAGGACCTCTCGGATTCTTCGCTCACCATTTCTTTCGCTCTCTTCACCAACTCCGGTGCTTATACTAGTGGAATATTACACAGATGGCCAGCCTTGAAAGTACCATTGCATAAACTGACGTGTTCCCGTAATGGCCACAAGGCAAACCGAGGCCTCGCTTGCCTCGCGCATTGATCATGCACGATAGGCGGACATCTCTCGACAAAGTTCACTATTTACTTAGAATGAGTCCAAAAAACTTTTCAGGCTGCTAACTAGAGGTGACCAGTTCTTGGACAGTATAATTTCCACTCATAAATTGGGAACTAGATCGATGGGACCGATTCCCCATTTTTTGAAATCGAGAACTGGACCATCACCTCTTAAAATTGAACCAAACTGATTCCCAAGTGAGTAAATGGAACCGGTAACTATGAGCGAGCGAGCAATTAAGGCTTGGAGATTTGGAGCAAGGCAAGTTAGGTTTGGTTTTTTTTTATTTATTTATAAATATTTGAGAAATCTATGATTGGTTTGAGAGGGAATAGGGAAAGAGTGAGTGTGATTATGAATAAGATTAGAGTTCCTTTAAAGATTTTTAAGAAATAAAAACATAAAATATAAAAGATTAATCAGTCCAGTCCTAGCAATCTGGGTGGACAGTTCTACCCCTAAAATCGCGAATCGGATCAACACCCTAGAAACCACCTGAATTCGACATGTTCGGTCAAGTCTAGGCAATTCTCTTGGCTCACCCCTAGTCCTGGCATGGGCAGTCATCATTCCAAGCCCTTCAAAGGTCCATTGGAGAATGTACAAACTAAAATCACAAGTCGTTTGCAAGTGACCGAAGGTAAAACATTGCTCAGCAAAATTTAACTATTCGTTGCTTTATGCATCCATGTCCCAACAAGCTTGTATGTGAAGGTAGGGAGAATTACCAAGACAATCCTAAACTTATTGCAATTGTATTAATTCAGTCATAAACTTAATTTTTTACCTAAACATTTTGTAATTGTATCAATTCAATCCATCCGACAAATTTGGCCGGCTGGCATTAACGTGGATGTCGACCGTTCGGTGAACACTAACATAGATAAATTTTTAATAATATTTTATTTTTTAAAAAAAAATTCTTTTCTTTTTCCTTTTTTTTCCTTTCTCTCTCTCTCTCTCTCTCTCTCTCTCTCTCTTTTCTTTTTTTTTTTTTTTTTTTTTTCCGGTCCTTCTTCCTTTGGCTAGTCATTAGACTGAAGTGATCGACTAGTGACGAGCTAGGCAAGGGCAAGCTTGCCCAACCACTAGCAAGGCGAGCCTCCTCCAGATCTAGCAAGGTTGAGCCTCGCCAGTGGCTCGACGAGCTTGACCTTGCCATCGTTGGGCGAGGTGGGCCTTGCCCGATCCGACGGGAGCTCACCTCACTAATGGCTAAGCAAGCTCACCCTTGCCCAGCTCACCACTGGTTAGTCGCCTTGATCCAGTGACCTACCCTTACCTTTGGTCAATCACTTTGGTCCAAGGATTGGCCAAAGGAATGAGGATAAAAAAAGAGGAAAAAAGGAAAAATAAAATAAAAAATAAAACATTTCAAAAAAATATTATGAAAAATTATCTATGTCAACGTCGGCTGAATAACTAGCGTCTACATTAGCATTGGCCTAACCAAATTTGATTAGATAGATTGAATTAGCACAAGTATAATAAACTTAGAACTTTTTTGGTAATTCTCCTGTGAATATATTTGCGGGCTATATGTATGCCGATGCATGATGTATGAATATTTGTGTCGATTGGCATTCACTCCTACTTCTGAACGAGGCTTTAGGAGCCCAACAATTTCTAACACGGTACAAGAACATAACTCGAATGCAATGAGAATTCATCAAGGCAAATCTGAACTCAACAAACCACATGATATGAGTTAATTCGAAGCCAACATGAACTATAATGTTCTCATTTGTGTTCATTGAAACACACTTTAATACGCACGTGAAATATAATACAATTTATGTGGGCTTATTACCACTTAATGATAATACTCCTAATATTTATATGAAATTTAGCTAATATATTTGTTGAAGGATCATGGTCGATTCCTAATTTTGTTATATAATGAACGATTATATGGAGTCGTTAAAATTTAGGTATCAACAAATAAATATTATTATCCGGCATAACTAAACATCACCAAAATGATTCATTGTGGTTAAGGATTTATTTTGTGTGAGATATCATATTATTCGAGAAATCCTAAATGTTGCCAGAGTAAAGGATCATGGCTTCTATAGTAATTCCTACGACAAGTCTTTTGAAAACGTCGAAACAGACCATGTACAAAATAATTCTATTCGATTAGATAAGTATTTTGTGTCAGAAACGAGGCATTGCCTTCTATAAACTAAAAACGCATTAAATGATCCATTGCATTATGAAGAATGGGGCCACCTCAAAATTCCAGGGGAACGTACTCCACAACAGCGCGGTCCCCTCGGATGGTATCCTCGTACCATTCCTCGTTGTGTGGTTAAGTCGCCATCGTAAGGAATTAAAAAAATCAAAAAATAAAAAGAAGAATGGGGCCACCTCAAAATTCCAGGGGAACTTACTCCACAACAGCGTGGTCCCCTCGGATGGTATCCTCGTACCATTCCTTGTTGTGTGGTTAAGTCGCCATCGTAAGGAATTACAAAAATCAAAAAATAAAAAGAAGAATGGGGCCACCTCAAAATTCCAGGGGAACGTACTCCACAACAGCGTGAACGTACTCCACAACAGCGTGGTCCCCTCGGATGGTATCCTCGTACCATTCCTCGTTGTGTGGTTAAGTCGCCATCGTAAGGAATTAAAAAAATCAAAAAATAAAAAGCGTGTCCCAGTCGCATCCTGGTATGTGATTCCCATGACCTTTTCACTCCTCATCTTCGTGGAAGCTAAGATTATCAAATTACCCCTAAACCCCCAAGCAATTCCAACGGATTTTGCGACTACTAAACTTGAAAAAAGGAAAAAACCTAAAATTGGAGACGTCACCCGTTACCATTCATTACCATCTCTTTATATTACTTTTAGGAGAAATACTATATCCGACATTTCTTGAGTCGCTATAAGATTCTCGAGAATTGAATAGTCATTGAAATGAAAAAGAACACATGTGATCATCTGACCAGTTTATTATCAAGTCCATAATTAGAAGATAAATTCAAAGAAAGATGCTCCATTCAATAATTCAAGCACTGTCCTATGTGATTGAGAAACTTTAGAGAATCTATGGTTAATTATCCTTCTAGAGATTCGATCTAATTGTAGTTGAATATATGCCATAACGATCATCACCCTCCCTCCCTTCATCCGTCATCTTTGCAAGCTCTTCTTGAAACCTTCGCATTGCTCTCTCCGGCAACATGATCGGCACCACAATCCCTTCCTCCCCCTTCCTCGTTCTGTACTTCACGTAAAAGCTTATCAATGGAAATGCGCCTGCAACCCCACCATATGCCGGCTTCCCCCACCCGAAGTCGGCCTCTTCGAACCCGACCTTGGTTGCGTCGGCCACCAGGTAGTTCCAAACGGCCGTGTACTTCGGCCGTCCCTTAAGGACTAAGACGTCAATCGAGGACCTCACATATTCTTCGCTCACCATTTCTTTCGCTTTCTTCACTAACTCAACCGCGTATCCCAGCGGACTGTTGCACAGATGACCCGCCTTCGAAAGCACCGTTGCATACACCGACGTGTTCCCGTAATAACCACGAGGCACACCGAGGCCTTGCTTGCCTCGCGCATTAATCATGCACGATAGGCGGACGGCATCATCCGGCTTGATCTCGAGGGCGATCGTGCGGCACTTCCACAGGCATGCCGTAAGTAACTCGTAGGTGGAGGATCTCGAGACCAGGTGGTGAGGGAGGCCTTTCTTGATTGACGCCACTTCGCGCGGGCCGAAAAAGAAGGATCTGTGTACCATGTTCTTAGCGTCCAAGGTCACGGCAGCGCTTCTGGCGTCGTCGACCACATCCTCGAACTCAGGATGCCTGCACGTCGCTCGTGGCGGGTCTCGAGCGCAGAGGATTTCTCTCTGCCAAACAGGCAGCCAAGACGGCGCACGTGCGCCTCTTGCGAGTTCTGCGGCCGCCTTCAGGAATTGTCTGAGGCCGAGGGAATCACTGATGGCGTGATTGAGCCGGATTCCGAGGATGAAGCCCCCGCATTTCAAACGGGTCACCTACAAATCGGAAGGAACTCAGTAAAAAACCACAGAAGTTACAGCAGGTTGATTATTCAGAGCAGGAGGGCATATCTCTATGTCATTACAGTTGATAACCTGAACCAACAACAGAGGGCACCCAATGATGCCGCCGGACCCGCCCACATCGCACAACACCTCGTCCACGAAGCTGCACGGCGGCCTCATGGAGTCGCCGAGCTCCTCGAGGCTGAAGTCAGCGTCGGCCTCAACGAACAGGATCCCCTCGCCGGTGCAGTCCACTGCGAGCTTGCGGTTTGGCCCTTCCCGGATACGCCCGGCCAACGGGTAGTAGTACACGAGCGCCTTCCCGAGCGCTTCCTTGACGACTCTCGCCGGGTCTTCTCGGCCTCTTATTGGGGGGCAGTTGGTATAGAAGAAAAGGAAGGGAATCTGAAAGCGAAGCCCCTCCTGGTCGTCCAGATCCGAGAGGGGCTTGAGCTCGCGTGGCGTCACCTGCGACGGGGAGATCAGCTCTGGCTTGTGGCGGTTCACGGATAGTAGTGCCGGAGAAGAAGGTGGCAGTGAAGCCATTTTTATGATGGCGGATTGAAAGATTTAGAAAACTTGGGAATCGTTCGTGGTTTATATAGTGGGAAACAAAGGAGAAGTTGGATCTTGTTGGACTTAATATGGACCTAGGAATTTAGTGAAACTTTTACTTTAAATGTTTTTTTTTTTAAATTTCGAACCCGTTTAACAAATGGAGTTTTTTTTTTTTTCAAAATATAATTGAGAAAATGCCAAAAAAGTTATAAACCTATTATATTGATTTGAACTCAGTTCTCAATCATTTAATTGAACTAACTTAGTCCTAAACCTTTTTTTTCTTTGTACTAATTAAGTCCATCAAGCAAATATTGATCTAAAATTACTTACATGAATATTGAGCATTTTATCTGGTATGATCGATGCTGATGTGGACAATTTTTGTAATTTATTATTATTTTTTCAAATTTTTTTTATATATTGTTCTTTTGTTCTTTTCTTTCTTTTTCATTCTTTCTCCACCAATTACCAGGCCTTAACGATGGCTAGCAGCAAGCCAAAGATGACGACTAGTGAGGCTCGCCCTTAAGGGCTTAGGGAAGGTCAACACCACTAGGATTGGCAAGGGGCAACCTCGCCAGCCTCAAGCGTAGACAAGTCTCACCAGAGGCAAGCTAGGGCCGACCTTGTTGGGATTTGGTAAGAGGTGACCTTGCCAGCCTTAGGCAAGTCTCACATCACAAGACCTGGCAAGATCGAGCCTCATTCGAAGTTGGCGAGGCCGACCATCGCTAGTCATTGCCTATGGCCAACCCTTGACCATTGCCAAGGCTTGGCATTCGGCAAAGAAAGAGGAAAAAAAGATTAAAAAAAGGAAAATATAATAAAAGTATAATAGCAAATTATAGAAACTGGCCGTGTTAGGGCCAACTGTGCCAAGTGAGACAGCCAAAGTTTACACTAGCGATTTTCGACTAAAATTGATTAATGGGCTCAATTGGCACAAATGCAAAAGTTTAAAACTTTGATAAAGACTCAAACTTTAAGTTTAGTTCTAATTTTACTTATAAC
This sequence comes from Eucalyptus decipiens, assembly GCA_014182575.1. Classification (NCBI taxonomy): domain Eukaryota; kingdom Viridiplantae; phylum Streptophyta; class Magnoliopsida; order Myrtales; family Myrtaceae; genus Eucalyptus; species Eucalyptus decipiens. Next base: position 12,732,045 of record CM024613.1, on the reverse strand, counting down.
TTCTTCTTTTTATCTCAAGAAAAACTCACTATTTTTACTCAAGTTCCAAATCTATTTTTTATTAACCTTTCATCCAACATCATGCAACGCGGCATTTCCACGTCAGCCATCAGCAAGCTGACGAGGCATTTAATCTCTTTTTTCCATTTTCTGTTCTTTTAGGACTGCATCACAGAGTCAATTCGCGGGAAAAGCATCTCATTTTTACCGAGCGTGAGCGGTGGTCCAAGCTAGAACAAGAACAAGGGCTGAATCGAAACCCAGCTAGCCATGTTGGTACCCCCACCCACCCCCTATCCCGGGACCAGCAGCCACTGTTGGCCACCCTCTATCGACGACTTGGTGAAGAAGGTAGCTTTGCCCCCATTTAGGCTGCGAAAGAGAACATCAGAAATCAATGCGCCGCTAAAGAAGAAGAGCTGTGAAGATTCATATGGCAGAGAGGGAGGAGGTTGGTTCTTGCTCGACAGGTTCACCTGCCGACACTGAAGTTTTCAGGGACAGGTACGTGCATTGGAATCATCTCAGTCACGTTGTTCCCACCAATCGCGCCCCATGCAAGGACACGAGATTATTTCAAAAGCACTCTCCCCCAAATGTAGCCGAGGTTTAATAGATGTGACAGAACATCTAATTTGCAGATGATGCTCGTGTCAAAAATAGTTCGCGCGTACACTCATTGCGTTGAATATCTTATCACCCTTTTGTTGTGGTCATATGCAATTCGAGTACTGCCATAAAAGCAATCATTCATAAGTCATGTTGCATCGATAAATTCTTGATTGAACTTAGAAAAATAAACTGCACACGCTAGTATCTCCGAGGGGTGTATATTAAATTTGGTCTTATCAAGAAGCAATCGTGTAATAGGATAATCCAACATTCTAACTTTTTTATCCTCAGTGTATTTTAATTATATAACCGATCATTTTTAAGAAATAATTTTAAATTGTTGATTTTTCCTAAAACGAATACATCCAAAGCGATTTGAAAATCGACACACTTTTGATATGCTATATGACCTACCCGATAGAAAGCACACACTTCGTTTATCATGTCACTGTGTAAAATTTGTCTTTATATACTCACAATTCATGATCAAATGACACGTAACCACATAGACATTCTTGTACTAGATACACGTTGTAAATCCGTCACGTGCTATAGCATTCACCTTCTGTAAAACATGACTTCTAAATTTTCAAGAGGCTATGCAGCATTGACTGATAGCAACTCCTTTCAGTATGCTTCTGTGAATTCTCCATTGGTTTTCATTTTAGGATCCTGTAACATCAGCCGCGGGCCTCAAAGAAGGATTCGCAACTAACCTTTTTTACATCAACATCGATGGTCTCGTATTGGTTCAAACCAAGGATAACTATCCAAAGCTTAGGCTGGCATACTTTCAAAACCGATAAGTAGGTTCTAATTAAAGTACAATCCGAATCAACCATGAACTAGCTTGCCACGAAGATGCAAGAGGGTACTAAGAACAAGTGGATTGAGGCTAGTGGTCATATTGTCGGGAAAATTTAGTAGAAGCCCAATAACTACGCAAGGCGACATCACTAAAAGGAATTCAAGTTTGAACCCGTCAACATATCTAATTGGACTCACCTTCACTCAAAAGTTTATGAGTTAATTATGATATATTAACTGCTTCACATTATACCACTTATCCAATGTTAGACTTTTCTAACACAACTCACTCGTGCATCTTAACAATCTCCTTTTTATATGTGAGTTCAATGTTAGATCCTACTCTCCTTAATCCAAGCATTCTTCTGCATCAGGATATTTCAGCTTGAATCTCCATCAATGTCTAACTTCATATGTAAATTATTTCTTTTGACCGAAATAGGAAGTTTGTCATCGAGCCCATATTGCTACACACCCTCTTAGTACAGGCATTTTTTTTTTATTTGTTTGCATCAAGATATCTCAGCTTGAATCTCTACCAACACCCAACTTTATCCCTAATCTCTTTTTCCGACTGAACCATGAAATTGCATGTGTGAACTCGGTATTAGGTTTTGCTTTTGACTGAACCATGAAGTCTACCATTAGGCCCACATTACCACATCCCCTTAATCCAAGTATCATTCTGCATCAAGATATTTCATCTCGAATCTCCATCAATGCCCAACACCATTCCCGGTCTCTTCTCCCGACAAAGCCATGAATTCTGTATGCATGAGCTCAATATTAGGTTCTACTCCTAACCGAACCACGAAGTCTACCATCAAGCCTGCGTTGCCACATCCCCTTAATCAAGCTATCTGTCTGCATTAAAATATCTCAGATTGAATCTCTATCAATACTCAATTTCATCCATGATCTCTTTCTCCCAACCGAACCATGAAGTCTGCCATCGAACCCATCTCGATATCATTTTATATCAAGATGGGTCCACCAAGTATCCTTCTACATCAAGATATCTCAGCTCCAATTTGCATCAACACCCAACTTCATCCCTAGTATCTTTCTCCCAACCGAACCATGAAGTTTGTCATCAAGTCGGCGTTGTTACATCCCCTAGATCCAAGTATCCTCTTGCATCGAGATATCTTAGTTTGAATTTCCATCAATGCCCAATTTCATCTCTAGTCTCTTTCTTCCGACTAAACTATAAAATCTACCATCAAGGTCGTGTTATTACACCACAAACCCACTTGCCCGGAAACCGCACTAGTCACTAGATTCCTTTGAGCCTGCATTACTTCACCACAAGCGCACCAACTTAGAAACCGCATTGGCCATCAAATTCCTTCCTTGAGAAATTTATCACATACCATAATAAGATTAGGAGCCCACCAATCTACCATTGGCTTTAATACTATCCGTTGAGAGCGCGCAATAGACTGATACCTTCATTCATGGAGATTGTCAAGAGGGTGCTCAAGTCTAAACCCATCAATATATTTAGTTGGACACACTACTTACCAACGTGAGGCTTTTCTAAATATACTCATATCTATGTCAATGCTGCGATTAGCCAAAGATGAGGTCTTGAGACCTCGTTGACCCTCTACGAGGCTTGACCTTACTCGACCATCATGACGTCGATCTCGCCATGGCTAGGCAAGGCAAGGCTCAACCTATGGCGAGGCTTGACCTCACGATGGTAGGGAGAGGTTGTCGGTGACTGGCTAGAGGAGGAAGAAAAAGAAGAGATGGAAAAAAGAAAAAAAATAGAGAAAAATCTTATAAAATTTATATAAAAAAAAAAAAAGAAATCCGTAGTCACAAAAAAATTTGAGAGTCATGTCAAACGTGTTTTTGTTCTTTTTATTTTCGGAAATAAAATTATGTACAATTATCAAACGTGTTTGAATACTCATAAACTCGTTTAAGGAAATAAAGAGCAAAAACTATTTCTAAGTGAAAATTATTCCTAAAAACAGGATAATTACCAAACAGACCCTTAATGGCCTTCTTTCCTTTCCTCTTTGCTTGTCACATACTGTTCATAATCTTCATCCTCATGCCACATCTCATCCGCGACCACCCAGAGTCTCTTGCCACCGATTTGACCTCCATCACTGCTCCACCATTAGTGGAGATCGCTTCATGGCCAATATCTTTAACATGGGGATAGATATGGGAGTTAAGGAAAAATTTGAAGGTTCTTTTTGAGAAAAAAAAAAATTTCAAGATAGAATTGGTATTAAAACTAAAGTTTTGGATTTTTTTATGGAATTAGGCCATTTATTTATTGAAAAGTTTAATGTACCTTGCGTAGAATTTGAAGTATGAGCACGTGGCCGTTTTTGTTTGGATCATACGAAAACTTGTCTTGTATACATAAAATTATGTATAATTAGCTAATTATTTACAACTAATTACTTTGTGTAATTTTGCTTTCTCTCGTTCTCACACGTAAAAGAATGCAGTTGGCTTCATACGTTATCTCTTGGACGCATATGATCACATTCTCTCTCCTCGTATGCATATGTTAATTTCAAGATCGTAGTTGCTTGGAGCATTGAAAAAATTCTAACTTAAAACCCAGAGGTCACCCACTTGAGTTTGACAATGGCCACCCCGACAAGTCAAAAAGTCTAAGACTCAATCAATTCATAGGATTTGAATGCCATTTCATTGATTTTAAGGTACCGTCTCTACATCAACTGTAACTACCAGAAGCGATGCCTAAGGGAAAAAAATTTTCATTGATAACTAAACTTATCGTGTTCCCCGGTTGACAAGACCTTACGAAGTGGGGATTTGTGGCCAAGATTGAACAAGGGCTGAATCAAAACTGATCTAGCCATTTTGGTTATAGACCGATTGTAGACGGGACCCGACTTTATTCATTGTGCACGCCTCCTCACTCATTCATTAGGTTTCGATGCGTGTCCTCTTTATGTGGACCTCACCACGCCAAATCAATACTCGCCAAAAGTACTAAACACCCATCCTCTCTCTCTCTCTCTCTCTCCTCGGACCAACAGCCACTGTCGGCCACCCTCAATCGACGACTTGCAGACGAAGGTGACGTTGCCCTCTTTATGGTTGTGCAAGGGAACTTCAGAAATCAATGCCTTATAATATGTCTCATGTTTCGACCTAAAAATAAAAACATATCTCATTTTTCAGCGTCTGCAAAACATTAATTGTCATAATTAATCATAAAAATGTTTTCCAAGGGCAACCTTTATAAGTCAAAAATATCTTATGTGTTTCTTTCTTAAGAAGACGTTACGTCCAAACAATCGTTGATAAAACCTATAAAATCATTTGATAATAATGTTTAACAAATGCCGCAAAAGCTGTAAGAGCTAAAACCACCAACGATAAATCCCAAGAGCATTTTCAGTTTGTCATTGTATAATAACTTATTAACAAAATTGATTTACAGATTGGATGATCTCTAAAGTCCTAAATAATAAATATGTTCTGAGTAACTCAACGAGTGAGCCATAAACAGAGCACCAACAAAAATTTAACTACATCCAAGCATTTCAGATCGAGTAGAACCAAAACAGAGGACAGGGGACTGGTGACCTCAGCTACAGCTTCAATTATTCAGCAGGACTCGTCAAACAATGGATCTGGAATTCTTCACACACAGGACAACTATGAAGATGACCACACACATGACCAAGTATAGCTATATCACAGCGAACCCATTTGAGCATCTAAGCAGAGAAGCTATGGTGGGTACCTAGTTTGCCAGACCAGATGCTCCGAGCATCATTTGCAATAGACAGAGACAGAGAAGAGAAAAGAAAAGTATTCATGTGAGGAGAGACAGACAGCATTCACAGCTTCAAATAGAAAGCAGACTCTGCCGCCAGCATTCAAGAATAGATCCATCATTGAGATCGGACATAGTTTGTACGTGTACTCAGAGGAAAGGATTTCTCGGCAGGAAAATAAATCGCCTGTCATTAGCGACCAAAGTTCAAATAAAACTCATACTTATGCAAAGTTTCCACTGTGTTCGGATTTTATCAAGCATACCTGTTCTTGCCGGTCTACTTCATCTTCTGCACGGAAGAAGAAATAGAAGAGACAGGAAGGTTATGAACATAATTAAGCATTGTAGTTAAAGGACATCCCTGCATAAATGTGATGTTTCGCATATACTGCTTAGACAAAAGAAAAAAGAAATAAGAAGCATTTTTTGCTGAGAAAACCTGCACAGGCCAAAGGCCTACTCTCTCGAGAATGCAGCACTCAATTGGCAGGGCTCAATTTTCATGTTAAAGGAACCGGCAATGACTGTAAAACCTTCTTCATAGAACCATACACAAATCCTGCCCATTGTTGGCTAATCTGATCGTGTTACTTGGCAACTCCCGTGTATCAGCTATCAAAATTCTACAAACTAGAAGTCTAGGACCCAAAATACTTGCCTAGCCACACACCCGGAACAGAATTTGAGAGTGAAGATTCTATTTGAGCACCCTTTGCTCTTTTTTTTTTCTTTCAAGTTCAGCATCATAGACAATTTAGCCTTTAAGCTTTTCAAAACATGCTGACGTTTAAATGTAGCTCAACAATGTTTACAAGCATATCCAAACAAGAATCTATCCTAACATGAGTCAGCGGAAGAAATCATTTCTGAAGGTAACGGGAAGCAGATTTCACAATATTATCAAGGCACATGAGAGAACACAGGGCATTTGAGTCTTTCACATAAAGGTTTGATTCTCGATCTTGAGTTTCTGGCAACACAATAATATCCATGGCGGTGATACGAATGGGGACCTCTCTAAATGTGAATCTAGATGATATTTAGGTGTGCCTGTCTGATGAAGTACAGAAGCTTAGCTTTTTCACTTCGCCAGCACCATGACATACTAAGAAACAGAGACACAGAGCCTACTGCAGAACAAGCAATAACGAATCAGCAATGTATGTTATAGATGCCTCCATGCTTCTGTAGATTCCTCGAATGGATGTCTCGACCCTCTACACTAAATCCGAGTTGATTCACGTAGGTAGTACAAGAATGGATGAACTCCCCATGTCCAAATGCATCAATCACATTGGCAACAGGAGATTTCAATACTGCAAATTGCCGTGATATCACGAACTAAATCGCATCTCCGCATTTTACTAGATTTATGAATGACCAAAGCTTTAGACAGAGGTTGCCGGCATTTCTCCAATCGAAATCAGAAGATTGCTCGAGCTCGTGATGTAACACCCGGAACCCTTCGCAGGTCGTTAACAGTGCCGATGTTACATCTTTTACCATCTCTATCTCTTTGCTAAATTAAGCCTTGCCAGATTACAGGCATTTTTTTTTTTAAAGCGGTCCCATGCGCGACTCATAGCGGAAGAAAATTCACATCGTCATCTATCTCCCTTCTAACCCATGATACAAATACACACCAACTAACGGCACGATTTTATAAATAATGTTGACGCTTTGCTTACATACATACATATAGCGAGATAGGGTTTCCTTCGGGACGGTACAAAACCAGAAAGGTTAGGACTCTGCCATGTCCTACCTAAAATCTCAAAAAGGAGCTCCGACCCCTAACATCACGTGAACACAAAACCCTCCCATCACCAATGTCAACTATCTACACCAAAAAGTGATCTAGCTCCTACTCCTCGCGCACGGTCTCACACCCAACCCGGTGCGTCAGGTGGTGGCGGCGGCAGCATCCCTCGCATCGCTCCATCCCGTCGAACGTGCACAGACAAAAACTCTTGTATGACGGGGCCCGGCGAGGCCGATATCATACATCACTAAGCATCGCACTCGGATAAACGTCAATCCGGGCACAGAGGGACAATATATCTCCGTAGACTCCACCTCAACATCAGACGGTAGACCGTAAAATACCCCACGCGAAACAGCATGTAGCGGCATACTGCTAATCTGAAATGTTATCCCCAAAAAGGGGTGAAAGTACAACCACTCAATGAGATAAGGAAATCCAATAACAACTCAATGCGCCATGCATACCATCATACAATGCAAGCATTGCTTACCTTTTTGATGTCAAGCGTATTCATGCATCATCACGCATCTCATACCATCATCATATCATCATTAACCATACATCACCATGCATATCACATCATCATATCATTACTAACCATGCATCACCATGCATATCACATCATCATATCATTACTAACTATGCATCACCATGCATATCACATCATCATCATTACTAACCATGCATCACCATGCATATCATATCATATCATCATTAGCCATGCATCACCATGCATGTCACATCATCATATCATCATTAGCCATGCATCACCATGCATATCACATCATCATATCATTACTAACTATGCATCACCATGCATATCACATCATCATCATTACTAACCATGCATCACCATGCATATCACATCATATCATCATTAGCCATGCATCACCATGCATATCACATCATATCATCATTAGCCACTTTTTACTTATCAATTGATCCCACATTATCTTTTCTCAAATCATCAAATTCACCATCATCATCCCTTCGGGCAAAAACCTCCGACAGGGATCCTAGCATTCCAGCCATCTCATGGCCACTGGGCTTCCGGCCCCCCACATTCCAGGCATCTCGCATCTCAACTAGCATCACGAGGCATTCCCTTCGGGCAGAAACCTCCGACAGGGCTTCCGGCCTTTACCCTTCTAGCCGGGATCTCGCACCCCGATCCCCGGCATCGCTAGTCACTCCCTTCGGGCGAAACCTCCGACGGGCTTCCGACCCCCACATTCCGGGCATCCACGAAACTCTCGGGAACCTCTGGAATTATGCCACTAGGCCACCAGACATCATCCTCCGCCACAACCTCTTACTCACATACCACTTCCACATTCACCATCCTTTTAATCTTATTATCACATGGCATATGATTCACACACATGCATCACAATTCATGATCATACATACACCAATGTCATATAACAATGCATCATAAATTCAATAGAGTACATGGCCAATAAAATAATCCACTTTTATTTAATTATTATTATTTTATTATATTATTATTATATTATTATTATATTATATTATTATTATATTATATTATTATTATATTTTTATAAATAAATATTTCATTCAATATTTATGATTTTCCCAAAATCATAATATTCAAACAATCATTAAACAAACAATTAGAGTCACAATTTCATGCAAAATTCATGGCCAATTTGAATTTTACATAATTTCCCAATTTTCCACAAAATAGCACATAACATTCGGAACATGGCCAGATTGCACAGTTTACAAATAAATTCGATTAAAATACTCATATGGCCTCCAGAAATTACGAAATTTTACAGGGTGATAGCCAACACATTTTCGTGCATTTTTCATGAAAAACTCTAAGCCAAATTCTTCATAGATTAATTTATACAACTCCACGAAGCTTCTGGAACCTCTACCCTTTCGTCCAGAGTACATATCACCGAAAAACTTAGGTTTGACCCATCTAATCCCTTTCGTTTCCTCTGAAATTCGAGTATATTGTGTATCAATGTGTCCTTTACAAGTTTCATGAATAGATCTAGGTTAATAACCAAAGTATGATCCTCTTTTAAGTCCTTGAAGTCTCGGGTGTCTCGGTATACTTCAACAGAACCAACCGTCTCAAAGATCTAGCCGATTCACTAGGCTATACTCATTTGTTTCTCTTAAAATTTGAGTATGTTGTAGTTTATGAAGTTAAAAACTTTCATGAAGACAACAAGGTGAGATCTCCAACAGAAATCAACATGCAACCAAGAAATCAACAAAAGGTCAGTGAAGATTTCGCAGATCTGAGGTCTCCGTATAATAGAGCTTTTGACCCCTCATATCACCATCGTTTTCCATGAAATTCGAGTATGTCATACTAAAAGATGTTAGCTTCAACTTTCATGAAGACACCGAAGCCAAAATCGCACTCCAAATACATATGCAAGCTCGAATAAGGTACTGACTACCACAAACCCGAACGAAAACAGTCACATAGCTTGCACACATCCAACCCTTACCTCAGTTTTTCGCACAAATCACACCTAAAACCGAACATGCAACCAACAAAACAGACATGCAAGAGAAGTTAAGTACCCCACTTGCCTCCAAGATGAACAAACAGCGATGAACGGCGGCGTACGGCGGCAACTCTCGGCTCCACCTCCTCTCTCTCGGTCTCTCCTCTCCCTTTCTCTCAAAATCTCTCTCTCCCTCTCACTTCTCTCGGCCGAATGGAGCTAGAGGAACCGGCCACTCCTCTTCTCTCTCTCTTTTTATATCCCTTAATCCCATCATTTGCAATGATTGATCCACCTAATGACCAACCAATGCATGCTCTTCCTTTGGCCACTTGTAATTTTTGTTTTTGAATTAATTGGGCTTGGGCTTAGGCCCAACCGGCCACTCACTTTGGGCTGGTCGACAGCCACCTATTGGGCCCTAATGGGCCGACTAGCTTGGCCCACCAAGCTTTAGGTTAATGGGCCCAAGGCCCATTCGAATTTTCGATCCCTTTTTCCTTTTCTTTTTTTTTTTGAAATTTCTTCTATAATATTTTTGAATTCCAATTTCCATCTTGGCCAAAGTCTTGGAATATTTTTAATTATTTAAATTTAAATCATATGGCCAAGCATTTAAATTTAAATTTCCACAACACAAGCAAAATTCATTAAATTAAAAGACAAATTGGCTAAAGCATAAGCCATAAAATTCTATCACCTAATTAAAGACATTTAACACACCTTAAGGCTTGGCTTTGAATTTCCGAGATGCCACAATTCTCCCCTCCTTAGAGAATTTCGTCCTCGAAATTCAAGCACTACTCGCGCCTTCTTGAAATAAATAAGGGTACTTTTCCCTCATCTGATCCTCACTTTCCCATGTGGCTTCCTCCACATCATGATGTCGCCATAACACCTTGACTAATGGGATCTTTTTAGTCCTAAGAATTTGCTCCTTTCGATCCAATATCTGCACAGGCTCTTCAATGTACCTAACTTTCTCATCCATTTTGATGGCTTCATGATCGAGTATGTGACCGGGATCCGGCTGGTACTTCCTCAACATCGATACATGAAACACATCGTGCAGATTTTCTAATCTAGGAGGTAATGCTAAACGATAAGCCCTATCTCCTATCTTTTCAAGTATTTCAAAAGGTCCAACAAATCTGGGGCTTAACTTACCCTTTATCCCGAATCGAGATATTCCTTTCATTGGGGATACTTTAAGGAATACGTGGTCTCCTACACTAAACTCCAAAGGCCTTCTACGCTTATCTACGTAGCCTTTCTGTCTACTCTGAGCTGCTCTAAGTCTTTCCCTAATAATATCAACAGCCTCAGTGGTAACTTGTACCAGTTCAGGTCCTGTTAATTTCCTCTCTCCTACTTCATTCCAACAAACATGAGTCCTACATCTCCGTCCATATAATGCTTCATAAGGTGCCATGCCTATACTCTTCTGAAAGCTATTATTATAGGCAAACTCTACCAAATACAATCTTTCATCCCAATTTCCTTTGAAGTCAATCACATAAGCTCTTAACATATCCTCCGATGTCGAATTACTCTTTCGATTGGCCATCAGTCTGAGGATGAAAAGCTGTACTAAACTGAAGCTTAGATCCTAACGCAACTTGGAGACTCCTCCAAAAATTCGACGTAAACCTCGGGTCTCGATTTGAAGTAATAGTCACTGGAACACCATGTAAGCGTACCACTTGACTTACATACATGTCCGCATACTTATCCATTGGGTAGTCCATGCGAATCGCTAAGAAATGTGCCGACTTAGTCAAACGATCCACTACAACCCAAATTGAATCATGATTCCTTGATGTCCTTGGCAATCCTTGCACAAAATCCATCGTTACATGTTCCCATTTCCATTCAGGAATGTCCAATGGTCTTAAAAGTCCTGCGGGTTTTCGATGTTCCGCTTTTACTTGCTGGCACGTTAAACATCGAGATACATGTCTAGCTGTATCTGCTTTCACACCATTCCACCAAAATTGCTGACGTAAATTTCTGTACATCTTTGTACTACCTGGGTGGATACTATAATTACTCTTATGTGCTTCCGACAAAATTTCCTTCCTCAATTCCTCATTGTCGGGAACGCAAAGTCGTCCTTGACATCTCACTATCCCATCATCAGAGGTCTGAAATTTTGATCTTTTCCCTAAAGATACAGCATCTTTCATTTTCAAAATCTCTGGGTCAGATTTTTGCAAAACTTTAATTTTCTGGATAATCTACGGCTCAATCCTTAATGCACTAAGCACGCCGAAGACAATCCAATTCCAATTTAAATTCAGAATTTGCTCTGATTCTAACAACTCCCATTCCGCCATTCTCAAACTAGCTATTTCCATTCTTGACTTTCGACTAAGAGCATCTCGCTACTCTATTCGCTTTTCCTAGATGATATTTTATTTCACAGTCATAATCCTTCAATAACTCCATCCACCTCCTTTGTCTCATGTTCAACTCCTTCTGTGAGAACAGATACTTCAAACTCTTATGATCCGTATAGATCTCAAACTTTTCCCCATACAAATAGTGTCTCCATATCTTTAAAGCAAACACTATAGCTGCTAGCTCTAAATCATGCGTCGGATAATTCAGCTCATGGGGTTTCAATTGTCTGGATGCCTAGGCTACAACCTTGCCATGCTGCATCAACACACATCCTAGTCCTTTGTGAGATGCATCACTATACACCGTGAAACCATCAGGTCCAATAGGTATAGTCAGAATTGGAGCTGAAGTCAATTTCCTTTTGAGCTCCTGAAAACTCTTTTCACATTCCCCATTCCATTCAAATTTCACATTCTTTCGAGTTAATTTAGTTAAAGGTCCCGCCGTTCGAGAATCCTTCAATGAACCTTCGTAATAACCAGCCAATCCTAAGAAACTTCGTATTTTAGTAGGTGTCGTTGGTCTCGGCCAATTCACTACCATTTCAACTTTTTTGGATCTACTGCAATTCCTTTTCCGACACCACATGTCCTAAAAAATACTATCCGGTCCAACCAAAATTCACACTTACTAAACTTAGCATACAACTTATGCTCTCGCAGGTCTGCAAAACCATCCTCAAATCTGCTCATGCTCTTTAGGCCCTTTCGAATACACCAGAATATCATCAATAAAGACAATCACAAACTGGTCTAAATAAGGTTGAAATATTCTATTCATCAAATCCATAAATGCAGCCAGGGCGTTAGTCAATCCAAATGGCATAACAAGGAACTCATAGTGTCCATAACGAGTTCTAAATGCAGTCTTAGGAATGTCCTCCTTTTTAATTCTTAACTGATAGTATCCCGATCTCAAATCAATCTTAGAAAAGAACGAACTTCCCTGAAGTTGATCAAACAAGTCATCAATTCTAGGCAAATGATACTTATTCTTAATGGTCACTTGATTCAACTGCCTATCGTCAATACACAAGCGCATTGACCCATCCTTCTTTTTCACAAACAAGACCGGTGCACCCCAAGGTGAAGCACTTGGTCTAATAAATCCTTTATCAAGCAATTCCTGCAGTTGCACTTTCAACTCCTTCAATTCAACTAAAGCCATCCTATATGGAGCTTTTGATATTGGTCCCGTTCCAGGCATTAACTCAATTTCAAATTCAATCTCCCGCTCTGGCGGCAATCCAGGCAATTCCTCAGGAAATACATTTGGAAATTCATTAACCACATGAACTTCCTCAAGTTTAGGCTCCTCTCTAGCACAATCTCTAACTATGGCTAGGTACCCTTGACATCCTTGGTCAAGTAACTTACAAGCTTCTACTGCCGAAATAAGCGCTACAGGAAAATGAGTCGACCTCCTAAAATTCACAACTAGACGATCGGGTAAAACAAATTGAATCACTTTTCTATAACAATCCATTCTAGCCCGATACTTACGAAGCCGAGTCCATTCCTATAATAACATCAAAATCATACATAGCCATTACAACCAAGTCTATTTCCATATCCTTTCCTCCCTTTGAGATCTTACAATTTTCACACACCAATGTGGACAATACCATATCCTTTAAAGGCGTGGAAACACAAAGAGCGTCTCAAGAGGCATAACTTCTATCTTATTCAAACGTTTATATCTTTCAGACACAAACGAATGCGTTGCACTCGTGTCAAACAATGCATATGCCTTTTCGCCATTAATAAGAATTGTACCTGAGATAACATTCTTGGAAGCTTCCGCTTCCTCCTGGGTGATCGCATACACCCTTCCTTGTGCAGGTGGTCTTTGAGGATTTCCTTGTGGATTCAACCTAACAGCACTATGATATCCCTGTCGTACTCAGCCAACACTCACTTGCGAGCTCTCTCGCGGGCAATTCCTCCTAAGATGTCCCACTTGTCCACAGCCAAAACATTTACATTGTCCGGGCCGATAGGGTGCTTTCCCTATGTTCAAACCACTCCTTGCTCCTCCAAAATTTCCAAAATTTCCCTTCTTCTTCACATTCCAGTCCGCCTTGACCGAATAAGGTCTCTTTCCTTTTCTCACATCACTAAAGTTCACCGGTTTCTTAAATTCCGACCTTTCCCTCAACAACTCTGCTCCACTAATGCGTCCTTTCATAAATCTCATTATAATCTCTTATGCTCAAAGGCACCGGTTGCTTTCTAATGTCGGTCCTCGGCCCTTTCGGGAATCTCTTAGCCTTCTCCTCTCCCGATCCTCAATCAATCTAGGAGCATATCTAGACAATTCAGAAAATCTAGCCTCATACTGATCTACAGTCAATCCCTTTTGTTCTAGTTGAACAAACTCAGTAATCTTCCTATCCTTAGCACAGTCAAAGAAATTCTTCCTATTAAAGGCCCTAACAAACTCCTCCCAATTAACATCAGAGGCTTCAGCCCTCGATGGATGAGCACTTCTAGCTCGCACCATGACTCTCCTGCAATTTCCAAGCATTGCCTTAGGAATAATCGAGACTTACGCCTCCACTCAAAGCGATTACTACTATCACATAAGTAACATATACATGTTCTTTGGAAATTCAAGGCAAACTACTGGGGATCTACGAGTGAATACCCATCACCCGTTATTCAATTATTTCATTTACATCCTATGGTGTGCATTGTCATCATGTTCCTCAATTCCAAATGAGGCTCCTTATCACTCCACCTATAACCATTTGCTCGATACCAAAAAGGCGCGTAACACCCGAACCCTTCGCGGTCGTTACGGTGCCGATGTTACATCTTTTACCATCTCTATCTCTTTGCTAAATTAAGCCTTGCTAGATTACAGGCATTTTTTTTTAAAGCGGTCCCAAGCGCGACTCATAGCGGAAGCAAAATTCACATCGTCATCTATCTCCCTTCTAACCCATGATACAAATACACACCAACTAACAGCACGATTTTATAAATAATGTTGACGCTTTGCTTACATACATACATATAGCGAGATGGGTTTCCTTCGGGTCGGTACAAAACCAGAAAGGTTAGGATTAATGGATCAACGAAAGCCAATAAATTAAGATACGTTTTTTCTATTCACGTATCTTTTGGATTCATGAATTTCCTAAATTCATGTATCTTTTAGTTCATGTATTTATTGAGTTCATGAATCTCTTGAATTCATGTATCTTTGGATACCTGAATCTCTTGGATTCACGTATCTCTTTATTCATGAATCTCGTGGATACATGCGTATATTTAATTCATGTATCTTTGTAGTACATGAACTAAAAAGCTCTATATATAGATAGGAACATAGAGCTTCATTGGGGTATTTTGGTTTTTGGTTTTTCTAACTCGATTCCAAAAGAGCTTTGATATACGTTTCAACTCTTCTGTTTTTTCTGGGTGTGCTGGTTCAATTGAACGGTTCGACTGAATCCTGTTTGCATAGTGCTAATCCAAATAGGTTCGAGGTGTTGTATCTTGGGAGGCATAGTTCGTGAATCTGCGGAGCACCATTGGCAGGAACTAATCGCCTTAAGGAGATTCGGTTATCCATACCTCACCTCCAATTTTATGTTATATCTTATTTTTCTTCTTCTCCAAGAGTTGTAAGTTTACATAAAAAGAAGAATATTATATAGTTATTATCGTCTTCTCTACTTTCATGTTCTAATTTCGACAAATAGTGTGCTTTCTCTGGATAGAATTTCCAACAATCTTAAGGCGATTAATATCACTCACTATTTGTTGTTCTTGTCATATTATTGAGATGGCTGGAAACAACCAAGTGCCCTTCAATGTCCCGAATGTTTCAGGAGATGTTCCTATGATCGATTCGACTGTTGCTATGGAAGATGTTCAACCCTCAGGGTCTGAATTTGTAGCAGCCAATGCTACGAGCCCTTGGGCTAACACCAATTTTGGTGGTGCGGGTACAAGTCATACGACTGATATATCTGGGATTGTTTTTCATAACAGTACAAGCCAAATGGCTTTTGGCTTTATTTCTGGAGGATGGTTTAACGAACCTTGCCTACTGTGATGGCAACACCTCCAGTTACAGCTAATGAGAAACCGTAGAAATTCACCGGAGTGGGCTTTAAACAGTGGTAGCAGAAGATGTTCTTCTATCTGATCATGCTCAATCTGACGAAATATTTATCGGAGGTGTGCCCGATAATTAGTCCAAATGAGCAAGATGTCACGATGCTTGGTGCGTTGGAGGCTTGGAAGCATGGAGACTTCTTATGCCGAAATTATATTCTTAACTGTTTAGTGAATTCTCTATATAACGTTTATTGTAATATTGAATCTGCTAAACAGTTATGGGAGTCCTTAGAGAAAAAAATACAAAACTGAGGATGCTGGCACCAAGAAATTTGTGGTTGCCAAATTCTTGGACAATAAGATGGTGGATTCTAAATCTATCATGAGTCAGGTTCAAGAATTGCAATTAATTCTGAGCGACATCTCTGCTGAGGGAATGATACTTAGTGAATCATTCCAAGTGGCGACTATGATTGTAAAATTGCCTCCGGGCTGGTCAGACTTCAAAATTATTTGAAGCACAAACGGAAGGAGATAAGCCTCGAAGATCTCATTCTGCGCCTCAGAATAGAGGAGGAGAATATAGTTCAATCAATTTCAAGGAGTTTTGTGCTAGTTTTGGAATAATTCTCCAAACGACTGCACCTTATACTCCACAACAAAATGGAGTTGCTGAACGATTGAACATGACACTAAAGGAGATGGCTAACGCCATGCTTTTAAGTTCAAGTTTACCTAAGAACTTGTGGGGGGAGGCAGTTTTTAATTGCAAATTATATTTTTAATAAAATATCCCACAAAAAGACAGGTACAACTTCATACGAGTTATGGAATGAAAAGTTGTCATCTTACAATATTCTAAAAGTGTGGGGGTGCATAATGTGATTTATAACGGTAAGTCTAGACACATTCGTTGTAGACACAATACCGTAAGCAGTTGCTCTCAAATTGAATCATTTCTTTAGACATTGTAAAGTCAAAGGAAAATATTGCGGATCCACTGACAAAAGGTTTGTCAAGAGAGTAGCTAAACTGCGCATCGAGGGGAATGGGTTTAAAAGCCTTAACCCAATAAAGAGATTCCAGGGTGGAAACCTAACCTATGCGATTAGAGATCCCATGGACTAGGTTCAATAGGACAACGCAAATTTTGGAAACTCTAGTGTAAGCACTGTCTCCCATTCCTATGATGCAACAGTGTTTTCCTACAGCGTTATTAAGGGTACGCTATGCGTTTAATGATTCCTATAACTTGGAATGTAACATCCAAGTAAGATATGGTAGGATATCTTTAATAGGAAGCACCTATATGCGTGGAATTGGCCGACTCAATGAAAATCTTTAAAGGCTAGATTTTTTAAAGCACGCATGAATCCCGAGAGGTTCAGGGCCGAAAGAACGAACACAACCGAGAACCAATCTTGAATTGGAAATACTCCATGTGAGGTTTATTGTCTAGGCTTACACAAACAACGGCGATTCAAGACTTAGTCCATCGACTAGTTAAGTAAGTCGATAGGCTTTCACTAAAAAGGTTCAAAGCGAAAGCTACCTATCTTGATGCGGTGTATTTCAACGGGCATGCTCAGATTCTTTCGAGTCAAAAATGTTTTGTTGATCCATTAATGTGGGGGATTGTTGTAATTATGGTTATAATTATAGTTAATGGATCAACGAAAGCCAATAAATTAAGATACGTTTTTTCTATTCACGTATCTTTTGGATTCATGAATTTCCTAGATTCATGTATCTTTTAGTTCATGTATTTATTGAGTTCATGAATCTCTTGAATTCATGTATCTTTGGATACCTGAATCTCTTGGATTCACGAATCTCTTTATTCATGAATCTCGTGGATACACGCGTATATTTAATTCATGAATCTTTGTAGTACATGAACTAAAAAGCTCTATATATAAATAGGAACATAGAGCTTCATTGGGGTATTTTGGTTTTTGGTTTTTCTAACTCGATTCCAAAAGAGCTTTGATATACGTTTCAACTCTTCTGTTTTTTCTGGGTGTGCTGGTTCAATTGAACGGTTCGACTGAGTCCTGTTTGCATAGTGCTATTCCAAACAAGTTCGAGGTGTTGTATTTTGGGAGGCATAGTTTGTGAATCTGCGGAGCACCATTGGCAGGAACTAATCGCCTTAAGGAGATTCGGTTATCCGTATCTCACCTCCAATTTTATGTTATATCTTATTTTCTTCTTCTCCAAGAGTTGTAAGTTTACATAAAAAGAAGAATATCATATAGTTGTTATCGTCTTCTCTACTTTCATGTTCTAATTTCGACAATCAATGTGCTTTCTCTGGATATAATTTCCAACACTAGCAAGGTCGAGCCCAACCTCACCATTGATGGGCAAGTTCAACCTTGCCCAATCCGGTTGGGGCTCGCCTTGCCAATGGTTGGGTGAGTTCGACCTAGCCCAGCTCACCACTAGCCGGCTGCCTTAGTTTGTTGACCGGCCTTCACCTTTGGACAGTAACCTTAGTCCAACGATCAACAAAAGGAAGAAGGGAAAAAAAGAGAGAAAAAAAAGGAAAAAAATTGAAAAAATATTATTAAAAAAGTCCATGTGAGCGTCGGTTGAATAGTCAACGTCCACGTGAGCACTAGATGACTAAATTTGGTCGGGTGGATTAAATTGGCACAATTACAAAAGGTTTAAAACTGAATTAGTACAATTGTGATAGGCTTAATTTTTTTTTTTTTTTTGTAATTCTCCGGTGAAGGTATGTGTAGGCCTATATGTATGTCGAGAAGATAGATAATGCCATGCATGATGTATGAAATTTATGTCGATTGGCACTATCTCGTACTTCTAAACAAGGCTTTAGGAGCCCAACAATTCCTAATACAGTATGAGAACACGACTCGAATGCAATTAGAATGCGTCAAGACAAATTTAACTCAATACACCACATAATATGAGTTAATTTGAAGCCAACATGAATTATAATGTTCTCATCCGTGTTTATTGAAACACATTTTGCAACGCATGCAAAATATAATACAATTTATGTGGGCTTATTAATCCTAAATGATAATACTCTTGAGATTCATATGCAATTTAACTAATATATTTGTTTAGGGACTGTGCTCAATCCCTAATTTTCTTAATTTAGGTGTCAACAAATAAATATTATTGTCCGGCATAACTAAATGTCACCTTTCATAAACTAAAAACATGTTAAATGATTTATTGTGGTTAAAGATTTATCCTGCATAAGATATTACATGATTCGAGGAACCCTAAATGCCGTTGAAGTAAAGGATCATGGCTCCTATAGTAATTCTTACAAAAACAACAAGTCTTTTGAAAATGTCGTAGCAAATCAAGTATAAAATAATTATATTCGATCGAATAAGTACCTTGTGTCAGAATTGAGGCATTGTCTTTTATAAACTAAAAATGCGTTAATTGATTCATTGCATTATGAAGAAGGAGGCCACCCCAAAATTGAAGGGGAACGCACTCCACAACAGTTTGGTCCCCTCGTAAAGAATCCTCGTACCATTCCTTGTTGCGTGGTTAAGTCGCGGTCGTACGGAATTAAAGAAAAAAAACGTGTCCAACAGGTTGCATGCTGGCATGTGATTCCCATAACCTTTTCACTCCATGTCTTCGTCGAAGCTAAGATTCTACTCTATCTCTACATATCAAATTATCCCTAACCCCCAAGCAATTCCAACAGATTTTTTTTTTTTTGGTGACCCGGGAACTATCGTACAGCTGGCAGCCGGCGGTGTAAACTCGAGGTGAACTGAGCCACCGCCACAGACTCAACCACAGGTGAGTCGTGCGAATGCAACGCCTCTGGGATTTGAACTCCTCCCCTTCGTGAGGGAAAGAGAGCCCGAAGCCAGTTATGCCACCGCAAGCGGTGGTGCAATTCCAACAGATTTCGCGGCTGCTAAACTTGCAAAAAGAAAAATAAAAACTTAAAAATTGGAGACATCGCTTGTTACCATCAATTACCATCTCTTTATTTTGCCTTCAAGAGAAATAGTATACCCAACATTTCTCGAGTCGCTATAAGGCTCTCGAGGTCTAAATAGTCATTGAAATGAAAAAGAACACATCCCGCCGTATGATCGGTTTACTATTAAGTCCATAATTAGAAGATAAATTCAAAGAAAGATGCTCCATTCAATAATTAAAGCATTGTCCTATGTGATTGAGAAACTTTAGAGAATCTATGGCTAATTTTCCTTCTAGAGATTCAATCAAGTTGTAGTTGAATCTACGCCATAACGATCATCACCCTCCCTTCCTTTATCAGTCATCTTTGCAAGCTCTTCTTGAAACCTTCGCATTGCTCTCTCCGGCAACATTATCGGCACCACAATCCCTTCCTCCCCCTTCCTCGTTCTGTACTTCACGTAAAAGCTTATCAATGGAAATGCGCCTGCAACCCCACCATATGCCGGCTTCCCCCACCCAAAGTGGGCCTCCTCGAACCCGACCTTGGTTGCGTCGGCCACCACGTAGTTCCAAACGGTCGTGTACTTCGGCCGTCCCTTAAAGACTAAGACGTCAATGGAGGACCTCACATATTCTTCGCTCACCCTTCGGCTTTCTTTTTCTAACTCAACGGCGCATCCCATCAAGGTTTGCACGATGGTTTCGCCTTCGAAAGTACCGTCGCATACATCGCCGTGTTCCCATAGTAACTGTTGCGGTAGGGTGAGAGATCGAACAAAATATAGACGGAAGAAGAAAAATAAATCGGACACCAGATTTATGTGGTTTGGTCGTAAAGACCTTCGTCCACGGGGAGAGCAGCAGCGAATTTCAGTATAGATCAAGCGATACAAGGAGATTACATACTTAAGTCACTCAAACACTCTCTCGGTGTTTCCCAAACCCCAATTTAACCCAAAACCCAACTCACGGCACAAAGTTACCGTGCATTCAAGCTCAAAATACAATGCTCTACGTACACCTGGTTCACATACGTACGAAATTGCGTATCTCTTCAAACTTCTCGCGGAGGACTTGCGGCTTTGTTGATCGTCGAACGTGCAGCTTCTTAGGGTTTCACTGACTTCATGCAAGCCACTGAAAAAGGGGATTGAATTATGCTTTTATACGTTTGTGCCCAAGGTCAAACTTTTGACCTTGGGCCCACCTCCTCCTTAGAGCTTCACGTGCAGGATTCGTGGACTCCTTTCTCTCGGTTCTTCGCGTGGAGAAGCTTCACGCGGCTTTCCTTTTTTGTTTCATAAAGGATTCCGCAGCAAAGAGGAAACTTTCCTCACATTTTATTTTATTTTATATTTCCTCTTTTGCGCAGCTCAAAGGAGTCTACCAAATCTCAAACTCAAGACATATTTTAACAATCTCCACCTTGGCTCGATGTTTGAGCCAAGTCTCAATCGCTTTGCAAAAATTCAAATTCTGCTGCTACTTTTCCATAGCCCCCGATGGGTTCAACGCCACGAGATATTATCGAAATTCAAGCCTCGCTTGAATTTCGCCATAATCGAGGACCTCATCAAAATACCAACTCCACATGCACCTTTAAGCTGCTCCAAGAATTTTCTGACGCAACCTCCTTAACCATGAGATAAAGCAAAACCATTGTTGCATCCATATCTATCAGGAGATTGAATACGTACCTTGTTAATTTTAGCAGTTACATCAACCATTGGCTCTATAGGCTCCACCTCGCTATGAGCACTATCTGTGTTGATTACTTTGCTAGTACCTGTATACGCTACCTCAGGAGTTTCTGGTCGCAACTCCACCTCAAGCTGAACACCGTCCAGATTCGTATTAACACTGCCACAAACACTCCTAGCCATAAGTATTGGAGACTTGTCAAGGGTTACTTCTTTGCTATCAACAGGTAACTTTATATCTGGGCACCACAACTGATTGCCCCACTCACCTTGTTCATAGCCATGGAATATGCACCTTGCCCTCTAATCAAGCTTACCATCACTCACTCGAAAATAACACGGGCAACCAAATATTCTAGTAATAGAATAATTAGCAACGTTACCTTACCACACTTCTTCAGGAGTCTGCCATTCAATAGCAGTTGATGGGAATCTATTCACCAGGTAGCTTACCGTACTTAGCACATCAACCAGGAATCTCCTAGCCATACCAGCACTAGAGATAATTTTTTGGGCTGTCTCTAGTAATGTTCTGCTCATCAATTCTGCAAATTGTTGTGATTTACTGGCACTAGTGCGGTGTTTCACTATACTATCTTTCATGCAGAATTTATTTGCCAGCTCTAAGCAAAACTCCATGCTATTGTCAGTTTGCACATGCTTGATCGACTTACCAGTCTCCGTCTCGATCAAAGCTCTTGACTGCGAGATCCTGACACTAGCATCAAACTTGTGCCTTGGCACAAACATCCAGGTCTTCTTCGAACAGTCAAAAGACACTCAAACAGATGCATCCGACGTCTCCGGGGCAAAACCTGTCATTGTCTCACCTTGAAGTTTATACAGGCCATCGTGCTTGATTCCTTTCATTATCACCAGGACACCTCAAAGAACCTTAAGAACTCCACCTTTTGAAGAATACCTGCAACCAGCTGAATCTAGGGCACCCAAGGAAATTAAGTTCTTTTTCAATTCTGGAACATGCCTCAGTCCGGTCAATGTCCTCACCATACTATCATGCATTCTGATTTTAATATCACCAACACCCACAACATCGCACTCAGCGTTATTCCCTAATTGGACTTTACCACTACCCGTGCACTGATAAGTGATAAACCAGTTTCTATTTGGTGTGACATGAAAAGAACAACCATAATCCATAATCCATCCATCAAACGATGAATAATCAGTGATAGACAAGACATAATCAGCATTATCTCTCACAGCTGCAACATTATCTCGGAATCAACTATAATTCACTTACCCTTCTCATTCTTCAGCTTAAGGCAATCCCTTCTAAGATGCCCCCTCTTGCCACAACTCCAACATACAACATTAGCAATCCTAGATTGACTACGTTTGTTCATATTAGTACTACCATTACCCACACGTGTTACAGATCTTCCTCTATTTTCACCTACTAGAGCAGTAGATACAAATTTGCCAGATTCTCTTCTATGAATGTCCTCGCTCATAATCAAATCTCGAACCCCAACAAACGTCAAACTTGTTGACCCAGAGGAATTACTAACGGCGTAGAACGTAGTATTCCAACTATCGTGCAATGAGGATAATAGAATCAAAGCATGTACCTCATCTTCAAAATCAATCTCAACGAACTCAATTGACTAACAATCACATTGAATTCATTGATATGATCTGTAGAATCGACGCACCTTCTTTCATCTTCAAGTTAAACGGATGTCGCATCAAATGCGGACCTTTTTGATCGCAGAGGGCTTCTCGTACATATCCGACAGGGCTTGCATCAAATCAGCAGTGGTCTTCTCCTTTAGGATGTTAAGCGCGACGTTACGAGCCAACGTTAGCCGAATAACACCCATAGCTCGTCTATCCAGCAAATCCCAATCAGCTTGCTTCATCGTCTCTGGTTTCTCCCCAAATAAAGGCAAGTGCAGATTCATCTGGTAAAGATAATCTTCAATCTGCATCTTCCAGAAACTAAAATCATTCCCATCAAATCTGTTGATTTTCACTTTTACTTCTTCTGTCGCCATCGATTCGCTTCAACTTAGCAGAGCCTGGCTCTGATACCACTTGTTGCGATAGGGCGAGCGATCGAACAAAATATAGATAGAAGAAGAAAAATAAATCGGACACCAGATTTACGTGGTTCAGTCATAAAAACCTACGTCCACGGGGAGAGCAGCAGTGAATTTCACTATAGATCAAGTGATACAAGGAGATTACACACTCAAGTCACTCAAACACTCTCTCGGTGTTTCCCAAACTCCAATTTAACCCATAACCCAACTCACGGCACAAAGTTACCGCGAGTTCAAGCTCAAAATACAATACTCTACGTACACTTGGTTCACATACGTACGAAATTGCGTATCTCTTCAAGCTTCTCGCGGAGGACTTGCGGCTTTGTTGATCGTCGAACGTGCAGCTTCTTAGGGTTTCATTGACTTCATGCAAGCCACCGAAAAAGGGGATTGAATTATGCTTTTACACGTGTGTGCCCAAGGTCAAACTTTTGACCTTGGGCCCACCTCCTCCTTAGAGCTTCACGTGCAGGATTCGTGGACTCCTTTCTCTCGGTTCTTCGCGTGGAGAAGCTTCACGCAGCTTTCCTTTTCTGTTTCGTAAAGGATTCCGCAGCAAAGAGGAAACTTTCCTCACCTTTTATTTTATTTTATATTTCCTCTTTTGCGCAGCTCGAAGGAGTCTAGCAAATCTCAAACTCGAGACATATTTTAACAATAACCATGAGACACGCCGAGGCCTTGCTTGCCTTGCGCGTTGATCATGCATGATAGGCGGATGGCATCGTCCAGCTCGATCTTGAGGGCGATCGTGCGGCACTTCCACAGGCGTGCCGTAAGTAACTTGTAGGTGGAGGATCTCGAGACTAGGTGGTGAGGAAGGCCTTTCTTGATTGACGCCACTTCGCGCGGGCCGAAAAAGAAGGATCTGTGTACCATGTTCTTGGGGTCCAACGTCACGGCAGCACCTCTGGCATTGTCGACCATGTCCTCGAACTCAGGATGCCTGCACGTCGCTTGTGGTAGGTCTCGGGCGCAGAGTATTTCTCTCCGCCAAACAGGCGGCCAAGATGGCGCTTGTGCACCTCTTGCGAGTTCTGGAGCTGCCTTCAGGAATTATCTAAGGCCAAGGGAATCGCTGATGGCGTGATTGAGCCAGATTCCGAGGATGAAGCCCCGCATTTCAAATGGGTCACCCACAATTCGGAAGGAACTCGTAAGAAACCACAAAAGTTACAGACAAGTTGATTTTTCGGAGCGGGAGGGCATATCTCTATTTCATTACGGTTGATAACCTAAACCAAAAACGAGAGGGCACCCAATGATGCCACGGAGCCGGCCACATCGCACAAAGACCTCGTCCACGAAGCCACACGGCAACCTCATGGAGTCGCCAAGCTCCTTGAGGTTGACGTCGGCATTGACCTCAACGAACAGGATCCCCTCGCCAGTGCAGTCCGCCATGAGCTTGCAGTTCGGCCGTTCCTGGATACACCCTGCCATCAGGTAGTAATACACGAGCGCCTTCCTGAGCGCTTCCTTGATGACTTTCACCTGGTGTTCTCGGCCTCTTATCGAGGGGCTGCTAATGTAGAAGAAAGGAAGTGAATCTGAAAGCGAAGCCCCTCTTGGTCGTCCAGGTCCGAGAGCAGCTTGAGTTCGTGTGGTGTTGCTTTCGACGAGGAGATCAACTCCGATTTGTGGCGGTTCACGGATAGTTGTGCCGGAGAGCAAGGTGGTAGTGAAGCTATTTTTGTGTTGACAGATTGAACAATTTAGAAAACTTGAGAATCGTTCGCGGTATATATGGGGGGAAACAAAGGTGATTTAATATGGGCCTAGGAAATTGGTGACTTTTATTTTGTTTTTTAATTTAATTTTGATCCCGTTTAACGCATGGAATTTTTTTAAAACTAATTCGGAAGGCATTAAAAAGTCATAAACCTATTGTGTTGATGCGAATTCGATCCTAAATCATTTAATTGAACCAATTTAATTCTAAACCTTTTGCATTTGTATCAATTAAGTCCATTCAATGAATTTTGGCTAGACATAGCTGACGTGTTGGCCGTCCAACTTGGCGTAACCGATGCTATCGTTGACAATTTTTATAATTTTTATAATTGTTTTTGTAATTTTATATATTGTTCTTTTCTTCTTTTCTTTCTACTTTTTTATTTTTATTTTTCTTTTCTTCTCCACTAGGTGCCAAGCCTCGCAATGGCTAGCAACCGGCCGAAGGTGACAATAGATGAGGGTCGCCCTTATTGAGCTCGGGCGAGGTCAACACTTTTGCTAAGATTTGATAAGGGGAGTCCTCACCAACCTCAAGCAAGGACAAGTCTCGTCAGAGGCCAAAGTTCACGCTAGTGATTTTCAGCTAAAATTAGTCAATGAATTCAATTGGCAAAGATGTAGAATGTTTCAAGTAAATTGGTCTATTTGAAAAGTTTATAATAAAATTAACATAAATGCAATAGATTTCAAACTTTGATAAAGAATCAAACTTTAAATTTAGTCCAAATTCTACCTAGAACTATTTTTCTATCTCAAGAAAGCCTCCAACTTTTACTCAAGTTCCAAATTTATCCCTCATTAATCTTTCATCCAATATTATCAACTCTCTGCAAGCTCACGAGGCATTGAATCTTTGTTTTTCATTTTCTGTTCTTTTAGGAACTTTTTGGTAACTAACCAATTCTAGATTATTTCTATTCTTTTGCTTATTGAACAAAAAAAAAAATACATTTAGTACCATTAGTTAATTTTTCTACTACCGAAAATAGATTTGCTCTTGAGAATATTTTGGAACAAAATCAAGAAGTAGAAAAAAATTGATTATTTGTTTCAGAAACAATTCTAGAATTAAGCTATTTTTACTTTTTCTCTTTTCTTTTCTTCTTCTTCCTCCTCTAGCCGCGCTAGGCACATCGATAGCCTACGATTAGCTAGAGATGAGGTCTCGGAACCTCGCCAACTCTTCGCGAGGCTTGATAATTTTTTTCTTTTCCTTTTTATTTACTTTTTCCTCGCCCGGCCATTGTTGAGCCTTGTCAATGGCTGATGTCACACCCTAAATCTCGAGTTCGCGCACATCCCTTGGCGGTTGACAAAAATTTGCGACGTCCCATGACGCATCGCCGACCCATTCGTTTTATGCACATACATAAGTGAATTAAATAAACCCCATACAACAATCAAACATGGGATAGAAAAAACAAAACTGTTGACACCTAAATTTCGCCATTTTACTTAAGACTTAAGAGTATTAAAAGTTAGGAATTAGTCACTTAAAAAGAAAAGAAAATTAAAAAAAACATTTTAAAAAACATTTTTATTTAAAAAAACACTTAGGGTATCGGGTTGGGCAGGATCTAGCCTTGGCCCAGCCCGTCGCCCGCTTCCCTCTCCCCTACGCGGCTGAGGCCCATTTTCCCCCTCAGCCTGGCCCAGCTCCTTTCTCCTTCGGCCTAGCCCGTGCCCATCCTTCCTCCCTTGGTGTCTTGCACACGACCTGCAAAGCAGAAGAAAAGGAAGACTAGCGACAGAGAGCAGGGGGACAGCCAAATCAGGGGACGATCGGTTGGAGACGATCGGCTAGAGTTGGTGGTTGCGGATCAGGTTGGCAAGGGCAGCTGGCACGGCAAGAGGCCAAGCGCCCGTGGAGAGAAGAAAAGGAGCGGAGGAGGACTCCCGAAGAGGAAGCGAGCATGAAGAGAGAAACAAAGAGAGAAATCCAAAAAAAGAAAAAAAAAAAGAAGAAGAAGGAGAACAAGCTGGAGAAGGAGCCAAGGAGCCCCGAAACATCCAACTACTGTCGGTGAATTGCCGACCGCCACTGTTGTCTTTGGAGCTCAGCAGCATAGAGAAGGAGAGAATAGAAACGGAGAAGAAAAGGAGGAGCCGGGGAGCAACGGGAAAAGAAAACCGGAGAGGTGATTGGAGATGCCTTGCCACCGGTGAAGAGCTGCCCGGAGATGCCCGACCATCTCTACCGCCGCCAACACCTTCAAAAACCAGGTTGGCATTTTGTCGAGCACCCTGTGTGCGCCTTTAGAACCGAACCGGCCGGAGCTCCCCCAACCGTTTCAAGCGAGCTTCGACCACCACCCATCCCCTTACTCTGTTCGCTGGTGGTCCTACCTTGTTTCTTTAGACCCCAAACTCGCATGTGGGCCTTAGCCGAGCTCGAGGCCTCAAGATCCGCAGTGCACATCGCCCGTTCGGTGAAATGCCCCATTGAAAGCCGCCCCTGTTTTTCATTGTTTATGGCCCTCTCTCTCTCTCTCTCTCTCTCTCTCCATCTCGTACCCCTCTCCCTTCTACATTGATTAGGTCGGGTTGGCCCATATCACAAATTTGGCCCACTTGGCCTTTGTTTTCGATTGGACCCTTCAATTGGGCCCAATCTGAATTTAGTGAAGGCCCAATCGGAATTTGGTTGGGCCTAAGCCAACCCAGGCTTGACCGCGTTGGCCGGGCCGAACCCGAGTCCTGCCCAAAAAAATTATTATTTTATTATTTTAAAAAATTAAAAAGACTAAAAAAATTATTTAAAAATTAATTTTTTTTTGAAAATGCAAAAATAATAGGGTTTGGCTAGGAATTGCTATGTATTGCATTTTTAGTGTAATTAGGCATTTATTTGCTGGTATATTGATTATATCGCATGTTTAGTTTGCATACTTTATTATGTTTAATTGCACGCGTTTAATTTTATAGCAATTAGGATCTTGATAGCTATAATTATTATTTTAATGATTACGCACTCACATGATCATCTCATATGTTAGTGGATAGGTATAATATCAATCCAAACTGCCTGACTAAAATCTTTTTTTAAAATGAACAAGATTAGATACCGAAAGGGCACTAATTGATCAATTAGTGTAATCAAGTCATCGACCCTAGATTCTCTGGTTGTGTAGGAAGTGAGATATACTCCCATGCTTCACTTGGTTTCTAGCCGACCTCAATAGGCTAGTGGCAACTCCTTTTTACAAAATTCTTAAAAATACCCCAACGTCACGCGAGGTATGGGCTTGGGAGAACCCACGCCTAATCATGAGCAATAAGCCCGTCCTTTAGGCAATACCCCTAAACTTATTCTCTCCCCCCGAGGGTAGGTCGTGATAGCTTGGTGACTCCATTGGGGACTTAGTTTTAAACTTTAGCAAACTTAGTCAAAAATTAATCTTATTCAAAAATATTTTTGTTTGGTAGCGAGGATTCTAGGTACGCCCTTAACATTAAAGGCATTAAATGTTCTTGTAGAATGTAAGGTATAAGGGGAAGTGTTTGCTCACCTTTATCTTGCAGGAAGGTGTAGGAATGTATGGTTTATCTTTTATGTACGGAGTGTTATTTGCCTATGAATTGTTGTGCATGTATCCTTTGCATTGCACTACACCTTAGCACACACAACCTGCCGCTGAACCTAGGCTGCATAGGATTTCTTAGGATGGTGTCGAGATGGATACCGCTCCGACTACGATCATGTACGAGCCACCCATCTCGACTCCGAAAAGTTCAAAAAGCAAAAAGTTCGACAAACTAGGGGGCATGAAAAAACAATGTGCCTGGTAAAAGTAAGGCCAATGCCTGTTAAGGAAAAGAGCCAAAAGGCTGCATCTTATGTGAAAAAAATTATCAAAGTCCAAGTGTCTAAGTAAAAAAAAAAAAGCATCGCAAGTGCAAAGGAAATTAGAAAAATGAGCAAAGCCCTTATGCATAAATGATTAGTCAATAGACTTTCGAGATGTGCTGTATTTCAAAATCCAAATGGTTTTGAAAGATCGAGTGACTTGGTCACGATGCCATAATGATCACCGACTTTTAAAAACCCTCTTGAAAATTTTAAGCCTTTTGAGCCTCTCCCGAGCCAAAATTACAACCCTCTTCCGAAGTATCTTATGATTAGGATGGTTTGAGTGAAAATGAGAATGCCACAAAGAAGCTACTACTTGAAGGAGTTGAGGTAATTCTATCTTGTCTTATCTTCCAAGTTCTCGACTTGTAAACCCGATGAAGATAGCGACAAATGTTCCTTTATAGGCCTCAAAGCAATAATTCATTTGTATAAACCCTAACCGAGCCTATATTGTGGTCCTTTCAAAAGACCCTTTTTATTGATCGGATTGTGCTCATTGCAAATGTTTCCGAAAGCCTTTGACATGGGTTATGTGAGATACCCTCAGTAATCAGTTACTTTGCACATGAATAGATGAGATCAAGTAGCCGGTTTATCAAGAGTGTATAAGAAACCCTTTCTGACTAAGAAGCTCTAGTTTGGCATGCTTAATGAGCCCTTTTCACGAGTCATAGCCATTCTGATAACAACTTGACTCCCGAAGAATTTGATGAGTAATGATAAATCCACGAGCAAGATGACAGTTTTGCGCCACATGATGCTGATGGACATCGAAGGTTCTTCTAAAATAGTCAGACTTAACTTGATTAGTTTGTTCAATTAATGCTACAATATTGCCAATACGTCTCTTGATGACGTCTCTAATGACATTTGCTCAAGTTGAGTTTGACAAGATTCCTCAGTGAAGCCATGCAGTTTTGAAGGGGTTAGTGGGTGCTTTCCTAAAAATCAAAGGTTCATGGTCAACCTTAAATAATGCCATCTGCAAAGGTTCATGGTCAGCCTTAAACCATGCCATCTCACACGGTTCGTAGGTCATCCTTAAACCACATGATTGGTGGGTTTATCCTTACACTACGGGGTTGGTGGCTTTTCCTAAATCACATGGTTTGTGGGTCTATCCTTAAACCACATGGTTCATGGATCTATCCTTAAACCACACGGTTGGTGGGTTTATCCTTAAACCACGGGGTTGGTGGCTTTTCCTAAATCACACAGTTTGTGGGTCATCCTTAAACCATAAGGTTGGTGGGTTTATCCTTAAACCACTGGGTTGGTGGCTTTTCTTAAATCACATGGTTCATGGGTCTATCCTTAAACCACATGGTTCATGGGTCTATCCTTAAACCACACAGTTAGTGGGTTTATCCTTAAATCACAGGGTTGGTGGCTTTTCCTAAACCACACGATTCGTGGGTCATCCTTAAATCACAAAGTTGGTGGATTTATCCTTAAACCACGGGGTTGGTGGCTTTTCCTAAAGCACACAGTTCATGGGTCTATCCTTAAACCACATGGTTTGTGGGTCTATCCTTGAATCACACGGTTGGTGAGTTTATCCTTAAATCACGAGGTTGGTGGCTTTTCCCAAACCACACGATTCGTGAGTCATCCTTAAACCACAAGGTTGGTGGGTTTATCCTTAAATCACAGGGTTGGTGGCTTTTCCTAAATCACACAATTTGTGGGTCTATCCTTAAACTACATGGTTCGTGGGTCTATCCTTAAACCACACAGTTGGTAGATTTATCCTTAAACCATGGGGTTGGTGGTTTTTCCTAAACCACACAGTTCGTAGGTTATCCTTAAATCACAAGGTCGGTGGCTTTATCCTTAAACCATGGGATTGGTGGCTTTTCCTAAACCACACGATTTGTGGGTCATCCTTAAACCACAAGGTTGGTAGGTTTATCCTTAAACCACGAGGTTAGTGGTTTTTCCTAAACCACACGACTTGTGGGTTCATCCGTAAACCACGCTTGTTTATATCTAGTTGAAACCCGTTTTTATACGGTGAGACTTTTCTTTCGATCGAAACCTGTTTATACACGGTGAGATTATCATCCAGTCGAAACCTGTTTGTACATGGTGAGACCTTTTTCCCAGTGGAAATTCGTTTGTACATGGTGAGACATTTCTTCCAGTTAAAACCTATTTGTACATAATGAGACTATTATTCGGTCGAAACCCGTTTGTACACAGTGAGATCTTTCTTCCAGTTGAAACTCGTTTTTATACGATGAGGCTATCATATCCGGTCGAAACCCATTTGTACATGGTGAGACTTTTCTTCCAGTCGAAACCCGTTTGTACACGATGAGACTATCATCCGGTTGGAACCCGTTTGTACACGATGAGCCCTTTTTTCTAGTCGAAACCCGTTTTTATATGGTGAGACTATCACATCCGGTCGAAACCCGTTTGTATACGGTGAGACTTTTCTTCTATTTGAAACCCATTTGTACAAGGTGAGACTATCACATCCAATCAAAACCTGTTTTTACACGGTGAGACCGTCATATCCAATCGAAACCCGTTTTTTCACAGTGAGACCCTTTTTCCAGTCGAAACTCGTTCTTACATGATGAGACCTCCATGCCAATCGGAACTAGTTATCATACAATAAGATTCTCCCATCTCGGTCGAGAGACATATTTTACAAAGTAAGATCATCCCTTCATATCATTTTCCCATTCGCAGCCCCGATTGTCATTTTGTAGGGGCAAAATTTAGGCGTCTCTTGTCTTTGAAGGGAACCTCCTCGAGCTCCTATTCAAAGAGGGGCAGCTGTTAACACTGAAATTTTGCCATTTTACTTCGAGTCGGCTCGTGCCCATCCTTCCTCCCATAGCGTTCTACGCGCGACCTGCAAAGCAGAAGAAAAGGAAGACCAGCAATAGAGAGCAGGGGGATAGCCGAATCAGGGGACAATCGACTGGAGTTGGTGGTCGCGGATCAGGTTGGCAAGGGCAGCTAGCACGGCAGGAGGCCGGGCGTCCGCGAAGAGAAGAAAAGGAGCGGAGGAGGACTCCCAAAGGGGAAGCGAGCATGAAGAGAGAAACAGAGAGAGAAATTGGAAAAAAAAAAGAAAAAAAAAAAGAAGGAGAACAAGCCGAAGAAGGAGCCGAGGAGCCTCGGAACGTCCAGCTATTGTCAATGAGCTATCAGCGCCACTTTGTAGTCCTCGAAGCTCAGCAACTTAGAGAAGGAGAGAATAGAAACGAAGAAGAAAAGGGGGAGCCAGGGAGCAATAGGAAAAGAAAACCAGAGAGGTGACTGGAGACTCCTTGCCACCAGCAGAGAGCTGTCCGGAGATGCCCGACCATCGCTACCGCTGCTAACACCTTCGAAAACTAGGTTGGCATTTTGTCGAGCACCCTATGTGCACCTTTAGAATCGAGCCAACCGGAGCTCCCCCAACCGTTTCGAGCGAGCTTCGGCCACCACCCATCCCCCTTGCTGTGTTTCCCCATGGTCTTGCCTTGTTTCTTTATACCCCAAACTCGCATGTGGGCCTTGGCCGAGTTCGAGGCCTCCGGATCCGCGGCGCACACCACCTGTTCGGTGAAATGCCCCATTGAAAGCCGCCCCTCGTTGTTTAGGGCCCTCTTGCACCTCTCTCTCTCTCTCTCTCTCTCTCTCTCTCTCTCTCTCGCACCCCTCTCCCTTTTACGTTGATTAGGTCGGGTTATTGGAAGCAACGTCACCGGAGTTGAGGAGATTGAGGCCGAACCACTGAGTATGAATCCTCGCCGGAGTTTTCCTAGAGGCGACCCTTGCCAATGTCGCCGAAACCCCGACCACGAGATCCCGGTTGCCCCCCTCCCCTCGCTTGCCTGCCGAAAGAGCAACCGTCGTGCCTTCACCGGAGCACCCCTCCCCGAAGCCGCACGCCACTGTGACCTCCTTTGGTCACGGCCGAGTGGTCACAAACCAAAGGGTAGGCTGAGTTGGGTCAGATCTGTGATTTGGCCCACTTGACCTTTGTTTCTGATCGAGCCCTTCAATTGGGCTTAATGCCAATTTAATGAAGGCCCGATCAGGGCTGGTCGGGCCTAAGCCAACTAGGCCCGACCCGCGTTGACCGGGCCGAACCCGAGTCTGGTCAAACCAAACCCGACCCGGTCCAACCAAAAAAAATAATTAGTTTATTATTTAAAAAAGATTAAAAAAATAAAAA